>VZSZ01010730.1:129510-147990 GCA_013398815.1 Ibidorhyncha struthersii | reverse complement strand
TAAAATGGGAACTGATTCGGATCTTGCTGCAGGCAGAGGGGAGCTTGGCATGGCTGTGGTGGGTACACATGGGCATTCACTGCTGACCATGGACATTGTCTGGCTGAATTCCAAGACTAATGATCTCTGTCTGGAGGCTTCGAACGCTCATGAGAGGGAGATTTGGGTGGTACTTGCTGTCACTACTAGTAGAGTCTGACTCTGATGCCCCATAAGCGTATTTCGCTCTTAGACCTTTTTGTCAACCAATGTCAATGCTTGGTAGCCATGTGTGCTTTGAATTCCTGAAGCAGATAAATACTGCCAGGATGTGAATGCAAATGTGATCTTGGATTTAATTCCTTAATGTTTTAAGATGGTGTGGTTTGGGGCTATTTTTTAAGTGGCTGCAAAAGTCTCATAGCCAGTGATGCAGTATCAGAGTCGCATACAGAAACTATTCACAAAGGTACACTGACTACTGGAGGTTTAGCTTCTACTAGCTGTCCTGCTAGTGTTCCTGGTCAATCTGTATTTCATTTTATCAATGAATAGGAGCTTTTTGGCAGACAGAAAAAAGTGTAAAATCAAAAGCGCTGATTTTTTAATCAGTTCTATTATCAGGTGAATCCACAGTTAGTATGTTATTGCAGAACTTATTTGCACTAATACAAAAATCAGAAATTGGCATAAACACAACTGAAAGCTCAATAAAAGCAATTTTTTAAATATCCTGTTAGCACCTTTCTGACCACAAAAATAGTCAGAGGGCTGGAACAACTGTCTGATGAAGAAAGTTGGGGTTGTTCAGCCTTGAGAAGAGAAGGCTCCAGGGAGACCTTATTGCAACCTTTCAGTATATAAAGGGGACTTATAAGAAAGATGGAGAGAGACTTTTTACCAAGGCCTGTAGTAACAAGACAATGGGCAATAGTTTTAAACAGAAAGAGAAAAATAATAGATTTACATTGAACATAAATTTTTTGTGATGAGAGCGGTGAGACACTGGAACAGGTTGCCCAGATAAGTTGTGGATGGCCCATCTGTGGAATTGTTCAAGGTAAGGTTGGACAGGGCTTTGAGCAACCTGATCTAGTAAGATGTCCCTGCCCATGGCAGTGAGGTTGGAGTAGATGAGCTTTAAAGGTCCCTTCCAACCCAAGCCATTCTGTGCTTCTATGATTCTATGTTATAGAAGCCCTTCAGTTTCTCATTTTGCATCTTTGTAGCTGTCACTTTTAAGACAAATCCATTGGACAACTTTCTGTCCTTCAAATCCTTCTTTGGTGTGATGGTAGAGTAAGAACTCGATCTTCTACCATCTCAGCTGAGTCCCTTACCTTGATTTAAGGGAATTCTGTGGGGAGGGAGGACAGAGTTTGCTGTTTGCTTTGTCTTTAAGTAGAAAAATTGAGTGGTTGTTCTGTGTAAAATATAAAAATACAAATAATATGCTTAATCTAAAAAGCATGAGGGAGTTGGTTGTGCAAGCAAGAATAAAAAAGAGTGCTCTTGCGCTATTGTGTTATTGGCTTGTGAAGCAGTTATGTGTTTCAGAAATCACATCCGGTTATCACAGATCATTGGTCATAGTTTGACATGAAATGGGAGTATGGCTGAAACAAGATGAATTTTCATTCAAGATTAATGTTCTCTTAGTTAGGACATGACAAAACAAAATTAAAATACTTCAAGCTGTGTGTCATCATAACATTTCTCCTTCTTTGTCCCTTAATTTTCTTTAGACAATTGTCTTTCCTGGTTGAAGCATTTTGATATACTAAGCAAATGACAGAAACTTAAAGTAATATAGAATTAGAGCTTCATACTTGCAAATAAAATGTGAAATGTAAAAGAAATATTGGTGTAGGTTGGTTTGAAGATTTATAGGATGAGAGTAACTCAAGAGTCTCACATCTTCTAGTCTTGCTAAGCAACATTTAAGAAAACCACAGTATAAGGGGCATTTTAGACTTCTATTTGTCGGTCTCATTTTGGATGAGACTGGATCAAGATCCCAAAGTAACATAAATGAACAAGTCATAATAATTTATGTATCAAGCATCTGAATCTAGTTTAGGAAAGCCGCATATTCCTCATTTGACAAACTGAAGTTATTACGACTTCTCTCCTTCTGATTTAGTGTTTGATATGTGTATACTAAATATTTATATTTCCAATGCTACTTTCACAGTATAGAAAATTAAAGGCCAAAAATATAGTAGGGAGAAAATATTCTGCAATGTTTCTTGTTAGATGAGTAAAATAGGAAGGGAGGCTTAGCGACTAAGCTACTGATGAGACATCTTGATGACAGGCAGTGAAACTGCAGCCTAACAAATCAAGTTTAGCTGCATTGAGGCACTGGAAAGGCTGTGTTTTCCTTGTCTGGGCCCAGTTTTCCTGGAATCTGCATGATTCTGTGTTATGATTTATCAACACCAGCCATTCATATTTCTCTTAGTCAAGTGGGATATACATGCTGCCTTTAGATTTGGGGGTAGCTTTACATACTCTTTGTATATAAATGAGAAAGTTGTTGAATTTTCAATAGCAGTTTCAGTCAAAAACAAAGGGATGAAAAAGCTGGAGAAGTCTAT
The DNA here is from genome assembly GCA_013398815.1 of Ibidorhyncha struthersii. Taxonomy (NCBI): domain Eukaryota; kingdom Metazoa; phylum Chordata; class Aves; order Charadriiformes; family Charadriidae; genus Ibidorhyncha; species Ibidorhyncha struthersii. Next base: position 145,411 of record VZSZ01010730.1, on the reverse strand, counting down.
CCAGCAGCTGAGCAGGCCTTGATTTCATGGTGTGCTAATAGACGGATTGCTCCAGGGATAAATAAATGGACTTTAGCCCTGAGAAATGTTATTTTCTTTAATGATAAGAACAGTAAAAAGATCAGCTAAAACTCAATATTTACTTTGTGTTGCAGGAGGCAAGTTTTCTCTGAAACTTGTCCTGCATCCATAAAGCTCTGTATATGCCTGTGATTTTGCAGAAATAGGAATGGATCAGTTTGCATTGCTGCATGGGTAGAAAGAGGATTCAAGGTCAGTTCTGCCCATGGACACATTGATCACAAAGAGGTCATGGCTTTCAGCCCTTCACCTCAGCAGGAGCAACAGTCTGCTCCTTAATCACCAGCTTACATTGCATCAACCGCACGTTCCTATTCTGTCTCTGAAAGGCAAATATCTTCTTCCAACACAGTCCTATACCCCCTCTCACATGCTCAGTCATTCCTAGCAACAACCAAGCACAGGAGCAATTCATAGCAGTGACAATGTAGAGCACATAAGTGGGTACGTGCAACGTCCTGGGGCATTTTGCACTTGCAATCTCACTCTGCAGTCATCAGTATCTTTCAAATACTGCTTTTCTATCTGTGTTAGCAGAAGTGAGCTCGGTACCATTCGCATACAAATCAGTGGCAGTTCCAGATGTTTTGCAGAAGACATTTATGGCCCCATGTGGACCATTAAAGTTATTTTTAACCTTTGGGAGAGGCACCCTGGCATAGAGTTCACAGCAGTACTAGCATACACACAGATGAAGGGGCACAATTTGAAGGCAGTAGGAAACAAAATCTGCTTTATTCTCTAAGACACAGGGGATCAACTACTTTTGTTAACTCTGTGACTCTTTCCTAAATTGCTGTTATTTAGTCTTTGAAAATTATGGACCTCTGCTGGTACCTGCAGCTGCTAACCAACCCACTGGATCAAGGGCTTTGAAGTGCAAAGGTTGCAGACAGCCAAATATCAGCTGCCTGGAAGCTTCCCATGTGGAAGGATTTAGGAGCACCCCTGACTCTCAAGAAGTTTTTATTTCAATGGGAAGGCCTTTCAAGGAAAAAATGTGCTTCTGTTTCAGCTGTAGAAAAAAAAAAAAAGAGCAGGTGCAGAACTTCTCACTGCCATCTCTGTTCTCATGCAAGAGAGTGTAAACATTGAATCATGGACAATTAACACAACCACATAACCTTGGGTGGTAATTTTTTCTCCTGGATAAAAAATGAACACAATTCTATCTTCCAAGTAATTTTTAGGGAAGGAAAGGCAGAAAGTTCACTCTCCAGATTTTATTTGTATTTTTAATGTGAATATTAAGGGAAAAAGATTCTAGGGTGAGGTGGCTTTAAAGCACCTTTGAAGTCACTGTGTGGTAGTGGCAATGTTAGGTGCTCTTCTGTCCTTATTTCTGTCTGAGAAATGGTGAGTTGAGGAGAAATTTGGCTCTTCTTTGAGCTCAATAGTTGGGTTGAACACACAGCATGTTACAGCTGGACATCCTGGGTGCTAACACAATGCAAGTTAGTACCTGTCAGGAATTAAAAATACGTTTTCCATGGGTTAGCTCAAAAGATTTTTCCATTCATTAAAATTTAATCCCTTGCTGTTTAAATGTAGTACTATACAGAGTAACTGTGAGTAACTCTGTCCAGAGTAACTGTACAGACCATGTGAGTTAGCACTTGTTCATCCCACTGTTCTTCAGAGCAAACAGAATGATTATTAATTAAAATTTTAAATATCAGAGCAATGCATGCCATGTAAGAACAGGCAAATGACTTCACAGATAAATATGGTCTCATCAGCAGATGCAGTTTTTGCAAGATGACACATATGACCAAGGAGATTTCCATCACAGGAACCATCTTCACAGTGCAGTTTCTCCATCTAAGCTTTCCTTGGCGTTTTTCTGCCTGCCTCCGCCCATGTGTAAAAATAGGACATTGCTTTCCCTGTCCATTTGTTTGTGGAATACATTAAAGAGAATTCAGAGGGCTGAAGGAGGGCTGTGTTTAATTATTTTCATATATTTTATCGTGTTATATTTCTGAAAACAGTACCTGCCTCATTTGGCACAAGAGCTGTGTTTAGTTCTCTCCAAATGAACATTTCCATGCTATGTGCACTTCAGTTTGGTGCTGAAGGGGAAGGAAATGGGAAGAAAACCAGTTCGTGACACAGTTGTTACCCCTTTCAGTACTTTCCATTGAGGAATGCTCTTCAGTTGGCAGTTTCAGAGAGTATTAGATACTGCCATATTTGGAAAATGGGTCCTTAAGAATTGATTATTTTTATGCTTTGAACTGTTATTTGCTTGACAAGGTTGGGGTTTTTTGGATAGACTCTTTTGAATTTTGGTTTGGCAATGAATAGAGGCTGCTTTCACAAACCCTCTGCAAAGTGCAGTTGGAAAGACACCATGCTTTGTCGCATTACTGATTAAAATAACACGTTTTTCTGAGGGGTTTCTGGTAGCACTGTCTGTGGTAGCAAGTAAACCTGATTTATTAATATTTGTGATCTAAACTCCTCCCTCTGGAAGCTTTTTTCTTTCACCTTCCCCTGTCAGAACTTTACCAAGAGCACTGATTTGTCACAATAAAATAAAATGGCTAGCAGCCCTTTCTAATTCATCAAAATCCATTTGCAATCTTCTGTTTTGATTGGAACAACACCCAAAAAGGCACAGCTGATTCAGTAAGTGAAACTTCTAGCCTTTGGAACTGCTGGAACTCTTGGAATAGTTACATCAAGTTAAGTACTCTTAAAATTACAAAAAAGTGAAAGACAGAATTGACACAAGTCTGTTGAAAATACTTTACCTTGTCTAGGTGTTGGGCATTTGAAAGTTTGATTTTTTGTATCCTAAGAAAGATGGTGCTTTAAGGCTTTCTGCTTCTTTGAGTAGAAGGCATTCAGGTATTAAATTACTAGGCGCTGAGTTTCTTGCAAGGGTACCATTGTTGGCTCTCCATGGCATGAAAGGCAGACAGAGGTGAGGATGTAACATCCAGGAATGAGTGTTAAAAGATTGCTTATCTCCAAACATGGATGCTTAGTACCTCTCCGTGCAGTAGGTAGTATCAGAGGTCGACAGCAATGTTAACAGCTCTTTCCAGCACTAACTTCATCTGCAGATCTGTTCTTCATCTGCAGATCTACAAAGGAGGTAGAGGAAGGAACCTTTCTGACACAGACTCTGCATGAGAACCAGATTATCTTTAGGACCCTGGACTTCAAATACTATTGCTTTTCACCCTCATCATGCAGACAGCTTTAGGGAGATGTTGGATCTAGCTGGTTGGCGGGCCAGTGGCAACCGTATTGCGTACAGGAATAGGAGAGCATCCACATGCTGCTTATGCTCAGAGAAGTTAAGAAGTTAAGCAGCAGTTCATTACAAAAGACAATCTGTTCCTTCATAAATTCATTGTCTCAGTTACCTTCAATATTTACTTACATGCAAGTGTTTAGTATTTGAATAACTGAAATAGTCCTCCTCTGGTTCTTTACACCTTTTAACGTTATGTCGTATAAGACTGGGCTGAATTAAGGCACATGGACAAAGGGCAATCAGAAGCAATTGTACTACCTGGCGTTCTGCAGTTCTGGTCCACGCTCCTTGTGGTACAATGTTATTCATGATGGTCATTTGCCACTTCTGTAATAAAGCCGTGAACAGATTTGGTGAACAAATTAGATATAGTCATTATTGGTTTTGGCGAGGAGATTCTTGAGCTTTGTGTGAAAGCAAGGAAGAGGTAGAAAAGAAGCAGCTCTTGTTAGGATGTGACTCTCTGGAATTAGTCTATGATGAAAAACAAGGTTTTATGCTATAATTGCAAGCATTCTGTTTGTACCTTGCAGTGAGCCACCTCTATGGATTTGGATTGATGGATGCTGAAGCAATGGTGATAGAAGCAGAAAAGTGGACAACGGTGCCTCCACAGCATGTGTGTGTGGAGAACACGGATCGGCAAATCAAGTAATACCCGCTGCCAAAACTCTTGCTGGCATAAACTTATGGAAAGAAATTGGGTATAATTTGCCCCTCCCTTGCATTGTGTATAATGTGTCATTTTGAAAACTATACTGGGGATCTCTGTCACCTTCACATATGTCAGGTCATTTGCCTGTAAACAATGTTCCCTGTAGTGCTTGGGAAAATGCCCTAGTTTAAAGAACACCCCAGAAGCTGAAGGTGTAAAACAAGCCAGGCTGGATCATGATTGATTCTGGTATAGATGATACACCACAGAAGAAGAATGTTTGATTGAGTGCACTGCAGTCACCTTTGTAAGATGAGTACAGACTTATCAGTCCAGGATCTAACAAGCAAATACTCTTTTCATCAAAATACTGCATTATATTGTCTCTATTAGTCTCAGGAAAGTCTCTAGCTCAGAGGCTAAGACTAAACTGCTTCCCACTTGCTAGGATAGGGTCTGTGTAAAACCAGGCTTAAGAGCAAAATTCTGTATGTGCACACTGTGGATAAAGAGACAACACCAGTCATGAGGCACACTTCCAAAGCATTAGGATTATTGTTTGATAAATACGCTTGACAGGCTTGATGTATAACCGATATAGTCTGAAAGGGTGCCGTGCCAATTTAAACCAGCTGAGTCAGATGCCGTTTGGTACAGTTATAACATGTAATACTTGCTATTACGTAAGCAAGGACTATGGCTATGCCAGGCATTTCCTGGGGCTTAACAACCAGCTGTGATCCTATGACAATCCCAACAATTCTCAGCTGGCCACTAATCCACAAAAAAATGCTCTGTCCCAAAGGCTTATTCTTATTACAGGTTTTTCACTGTCCTCTTTTAGCATGTGCACATGCTTAACAGAAAACCAGGTAGTTGCAATTCGCTGCAGTAAAATAATTACCCTGTGGTTATAGTTTCAGCTAGGAAGTAAGTGTTGAAATTAACGGTTATAGGCTGCTGACTTCTCAGAAACAATTGTCCAGCACTGTCATTCACTACTAAGCAAAGAAATGTGGTGTCTTATTTTACAGAACAAGGAAGAAATGCTGATGTTGTTTTATGTGCTTATATTATAGAACAATACGACCTGACAGCATCGTCCGTTCAATTTACAAAGCTACTGGCTGTTCAGATAATCCCAACCACCATGTGATCTACTTGGAGCATGTCGTTGTGCGCATCACTATTACTCACCCTCGACGTGGAGACCTCGCAATTTACCTAACTTCTCCTTCTGGAACTAGGTCACAGCTGTTGGCCAACAGGTATAGTACGACAACACAACTTCACAGTGCAGTCAGCATGCAGAGCCTGCACTGAGATTGCAGACTCAGCAAAGAACAGTCAAGTCGTTACAGTGGGTTCACTGGCAGACACGGGCTAATTATTTTTTCTGAGAGAGAGAGGAAAAGTGAAGTGCAAATGAGCTCACAGATGGCAATCTCTGTCTTTATGAGTAGAAGAGTAGGCTGTAAAGCTGTTGAATGACATCATCTCCAAAACATAGATCAGCCAATTTGATAGTCTTGTGTGGCTCACCAATTATTAGGTGGCTGGAAAACATGAAGAAAATAGTAACAGACTCAGTGTTACAGAAGGAAGCTGAATTGAGGTGTGCTTCTACATACTATTGGCATTTGTTTTTCACTTTTCTCCACTCTTATCCCTTGTTCACTAGTAATAAAAATCAGACAGAATAGTAGTTCGCTACTACTATTTTCTTTAAGCTTTTCTAGTATGGTTATGACTCCTGATGTTACCAATTTCCATATCCTTCTTTTCCCTTGCATATTGAAGTAGTATGCTCAACCCATGAAAGGCTCCTAGCACGACAACACTGAGAAGTTGCACTGGTACTTTGAAATTAATGGGTCCATTTGTAAACAGCCTATTAAAAATTTTAGAAGTCAGACATTTGGAATGCTTTTGAATGTCCGGCCACTCTAACACACTCTAACAACAAAAACTAACAAAGGTCAGTCCTTTTTCTCATCCTGTTGTCTTTGTATTATGCTCTTGGAGAAACTGTGACACTGCGTCAAATTGTCTCTTTTTCTCCAGACAAGACTCAAACAAGTATCTCTTTATCCAACACAGCATTTCCAACATTAGTGCAATTTCAGTCCCTGGAGATGGGGTGCATCATGAGTCCTCAGAAAATGGAAAGACATCCCAGTGATATTTCTATTTCTCTGGTTTACTAGCAGAAATTTTCTTGGAAGAAAACATTGACAGTCCTTCCCAGATAAATGTTGCTAAATCAGGGATCAGTAGCACTGCCTCCTATCAGAGGTGGTTAAAGCACTAAGAAACCCCAGAAACTTTCTCAAACTCTACCTCATTTCCAAATGTGTGAATAAGTTACAGTTACAATAAGAAATCCTTCTATACTTCTCCAACTGTCTAGAATATCTTCTTTGTAGTATAATAGGGAAATTTTTTTCCTTGACTAGCAGATTTATGTGACTACCATTCAGCTGGACACAGAGCACAGCTCCCACACAAAAGCTGACGTTAACTGATGCTATATATCTCAGAAACAGTAAAAGCCACCATGTGTCAAACCCATGTTGTGAGAACTCTTCTGCCATCACACTCAAGTCTTCACAAAAGCTTATATCCCCAGTCCTACTCTTTGGAGCTTTTAATGAATTGGGAGTGGCCTGCTTCCCAGACTGCTTCATCACCCACATTCCCCTAGCCAGATTTGCTGATATAGATATGCTATCTAGCCCTGGAGACTTGCGTGTCTTCCTCTCCCTTGGTGGCAGAAGGACTTATTTTTCCTCTTGAAAGGAAGAACGTGTTTTTGAGACAGGTGGAGCTCAAATGGGTTTGGTTCTGATTGAAGTGTGAACCCACATTTTCCTTAGAGATTAGGTTAATTTAAAAGAAAAGTACTGAAAATACTCTTCAAGCTGTAGACGTTAATTCATCAAAGGAAGAGAAAGTTGTCCTGGAATTCTGGGGACCTCTAGAATATCTCCTGTATTTCATTACGAGTGTTGTCAGTGCCTTGCTGATAAAGCACATGGGCACGCACATTCTTGCTACAATAAACAAAGAATTTGTCCTGTGCTAACCAGTGCAGAGGCAGACTCCTATCCTCTAAGCAGTTATGAAACAAGCTTTTGTTTTTCTGTCTGAAGAAATCCTTCTTTAGTTTTCTATTCCATTTTCATGCAGCAGTTCTTCCATGCTTCAAAATGAAAGAAATTAAAAGTCCTCCAACTAGGTATCCAAACAAAACAATCTTGTGTAAACCCAGTGGTCTTAACACAGCTAACTTTTGGCTCTAGGCTTTCATGTCTTGCAGCTGACTCACAGCAAGTGGGAGATAAAGACATTCCAGTATTCACAGTTCACCTCTGGTGGTGACTGGTATGTGGAATAGGTACAAAGTTTGATTCGATCATTCTCCTTGTAACCCCTGCTCCTTAGAAAGTCATTATTTTCTGTACCTGTGGTAGAGAGAGAAAACGCAAATGTATGTGTTAAAATAAGGTGATGTTCAGCTGTTTCTTATCCTACACTATCAGAAGGCTAGCCAGAAAATAAAGAAACCTGAGAGGCCTTTAATGTTTTGCCACTTTCCAAAAAACAAATTATTCATGACAGAGTGAATACTCATACAGTCACACAAGAAATTCCCTTTCCATGCAAGCTTCAGAGATATACTGACTTGTCAGTCACATTTGGCTGAAATTAACAACTCTGGACTACCAATATTAAAGAATAAACATATTTTGCAAACTCTAGGTCTGAAATACCTAGAGTCTTCACAATCCGTTTCTTATGGCAAAGTGACGGATATGGGCACAGTACTTTTCAAGTATTTCAGGGCTTGTGTTTCAATGCTTGTTTTAGTTGGTCTTGCTGGAAAGTCTTACAGCTTAGTGGTCTGGCAATTTGTAGTATACTGAGTGTTGCTGTATATGTTTTAGCATCATGTTATAAAATAAAACTCGGAGTAGGAGTGTTGTTGACTAATATGGGAATTTAGTTATAAGGCATTTGATTTTTAAAGTATTAATGGTAAGCGCATCAGAATAAATCTATTCAAGTAGCATGCAGGGATGCATTGGCAGCAAGTGGTCTGGGTTCTTTTTCTATAAGCAAACGTCCCAGAGGCTGTTGTACTTTGCTACTACCTGACTGAGATGCTTTTCTCAGACATACAAGCCCTTCTAATGCACACGTACATGATTAATAGCAGCAATACCAGCTGTTTTTACTGAACCCAGGGAAAGCCTCATTGCTTTACCATTACTCATCTGGGTTTAATTTGAAACAGTTTGCTGGTAAAATGTCTTAAAGTGCAAAAGGTATATTTTACACATGTGCACTTCTCCACCAATTCTGGAAGAGTCGTCATTGTGTAGTTCCTGGTGCATTGACGAGTAGGTCCCTCAAGGCAATATCTGGCCTTTTTTCTGCATATTTTATCCTTAATGCTGGCATCCCCTAAAATGACTTCAGTAAGAAAGCTTGTTAGTCAGAGGCGATGTGGATTCCTTTGCAGGCATTTGGTGGATTACACTGTCACTGGCTTGAGCCTCATGTGCATTCTTCAAAAACTGCATTACAGGGAACATCTGCTTTGTTGTTTGGAAAGTACTAAACATGATTACATTGGATGTACTGCAGCAGAGGAAAATACAGACTTGGAAAGTGCTGGCTGGTGTGAGGATGAGGCTACAGTTAAGTCCAAAGGGGAACAGTATCCCCTTTTTAAAAACAATTGGACGTTGGATTTGGCAGCGTGGATTTCTGAGTGTTTTTGAGATGTACCAAGGTCAGCTCTAACAAACAGTACAGGGGGGGCTATGGAGGAGAAGCTAAATGCCAAGAGCATAGAAGAGGCAAACTTAGGGCTCATTTGTCTCCCACTGAAGTCATGGCTTGTTTAATTCTTGCCCTTTAAATTTAAAGCAGCTGCTGCCATTCGAACTGCGTAACTGAAATTTTTTAGCCACATGGTGGCAAGTTTCCAGGCCACTAGCTTCCTATGCTTATATGGCACTGACATTAATAATACCTCTGCTCAGTAACAAAGGGAAGTATTTTCATGACCATCTTTTTCCTATCATGAAACCTTAGATAATCAGTAAATTTTAATAATAACCTCCTCTGCGGGAAACTCTTAGATCAAAACCAAGGTATTCTTATCTAATCTTACTTGCTAGTTTGATTCACAAAAGTCTTGGTAATCAGAAGTAGAGGAAACTTTTTCTTTACAGTAGCACGTTTTGATTTCTGGACCAGTGTGGCTTACGTCTTTATTGCAGTTTACGCATTATACTTTAATAATCAAAACAACATTTTATGTATCCAACTATAATGAAAAGGGTAGGCCCAACCTTCACTCTGAGTCTCATTGTTACACTAACTGAAAAGGACTCTGAGGTGGTACTATTAAGTCCAGGATGAGCAAACAATAATCCTCTGCTTGTACTATGTCTACAGGATGAAGCGGTTCTCAAAAAACTATTTCTCCCAACTTGTACTTGTTATGTTTTATTTCATTCANTCCCAACTCTAACTTCCTATGTTTCATTTAATTTCTTTATTGTCTATGTCTTTTATTTTTCTGAATAGACACCCAGTACCCTTCTATCACCCGTTCTTTGAACTGCAATTGCAATGTCAATACCTCTAAAAATCCTTTTTTTTTTTTTTTTAATACCCTGGTAGTGTTAGCAGTATATAGGGTAGAGGGCTCTGGGGCTACTACAGACACATCATCAATTCTAAAAAGAAGTAATTTTTTTTTTTTTTTAATCAAAGAGGGGGGAAAAATACTGTTGATTTGCTCAGGTCTGCAGAAAAGATTAATGGGTTTTATGTGTAAAAAGTAAATGAATGCATGTAAGTGACACTATCCTCCATATAACTCTAAAATTGATCCTGGAACTTGCTCAAAGAAAAAAGTGGAAGAAGAATGAAGTGCAATATATCTGAGATTTAGAGTGACATGTGCCTTTCTTTGAGAATAGTAAAGAATTAATCAAGGATCTGCAGAGTAGACACATATTGGCTTTTAGAATTCAATACCTCAAGTTCAGTTTTAGTGGAAAATTAGAACCCATCATTAAAAGTTTGACTTAATTTGCAATAGTCAAAGTAGGAGTGAAGACAAGTGGCTAAGGACATATTTAGGATCCAGCAAAATGTCTCCGTTTCTGAGGCCTGTATTGAACGAAGCAGAAAATAGGGGAGCTGTTTAAGAGAGCTGAGGAAGAATGCCTAGGATTTCTGCTTCCTGCAGATAGGTTTGCCACAACTACTATAGTGAGAACGAATTAATCTTTTCCTAGCCTTATGAAAACTAGCCCCACCTCAATCTTACTGTAACACTTACCACACTGAGTTTCTTATGGAGTAAACTGGATAGTGTGACGGACGGTCAGTGTCCCCTACTGCCCTTAACCTAATCAGATGTCCTTTTTCAAACCAAGGGCAGGGTTACGAAAAGTCTATATATATGGAACCAGGTTCATTCATGCTCTTGTGTTAGGATTTCTGCCTGTTTAGAGTGAGGCTTCTGAAGGTTTACTGCAAATCAAATAAGAAAGCACATGCAGCTTTTAAGACAGATATCAGTCACACAGCTGTCTGTCCAGTGTGGTGTGTGGAGCTCAGCAGCCTGACAGGTCTATAGGTCATGATGGAGCATTTTATGTGGATATGTGTAGACCCTGGGGACAAGCTCTCCGTATTTAAAGGTGGTGGTTGCTTTACTATCCACTACTTCAGGCTGGCAGGCACTGCACCCTATTGTTCTTCTTCTCCAAACAACTTTATTGTGACAGCTCAGAGATCTCCATTTCTTCATAAAATTAGCTGTGATAACAAGATGTAAAATGGAAGTTAAAAAAAAAAAAGCTGTGTATGTATACATTTTAAATACATCACCTTTAGATCCACATCCAGAAGTTTTAAGTTATCTTCCCTGATGTACATAGGTGAGAAAGCTTCTAAAATGCCTATACGTGCTCTGACCATTTCTTTTTTCCCTGAATACTTCCATGCAAGTGGGCAGTAGGGTCTGGGTGAAGCTTTGGTTAAGTTTGTTTGGCCTGTCTGCAGTTCCTCAGGGGCTACATCTCACAAGGAGATGGCGGTTGAATCCTGTGGAGGAGAGCTGCTCCAAGGAGAATAGTTGACCAAAGCATTTTCAGGTGCGCAGTTCGGGAAGTCACTCTGTACTCTTTCAAAACTGTAAGCTCACTTGAAGTCTTCTGCCCAATTAAAGCAGTGGGCAAGGACTGCTTGCCTGTCAGGCTGCCAATTTAGTAGGCAGTAGCACATCATAAACAAAGACTGCTGCTACAGACCAGAAAATAGCCTTCCCTTGTCAGCTACTCCACTGCAGCCCCAGCCATCAGCCCGTGCAGGGCTTTCTGGGTCTCGGTGTGATCAGGTCAATATACAAGCATGGTTGTCAGTCAGGTGCAGCTGCACTTTCTGAGATGAAAAAAAGATCTTGGTAATAAAAAAGCTCCTTTTATGCATTTACCATTTATTGTTCGTGATGGGTGATGGCGATGTTACCAAATGGATGTCCTACCCCCGCTGCCTTTTCTCTAACTAAAAATTAAAGCAAATTTAAAACAAATTCTACTGAACATTTAAGAACTTGGAGATTCTTTGCCAAGAAGCTGACACACTTGTTTGGTCAGTTTTTTAATGCTAGTAGATTTATCTGTGAGAGACTAGCCTTATATTCCCATTTGTGGAATTCCAAGAAAGTGGCTAGTTTTCTTCCTCTGGGTCTAAAGTTTGATTACAGATTAATATTTCTGCTTGGAGTTATATTCCTACATAGAAAGGTGATGTAATTTCTAGGCTGAAGAAGTGGCAGTGGAAGAGGTCAAGACTCTTCAATTTGTTTTAAGGAAATAATTATTTCACTCTACACCCTGTAACATATATATTCTTATATAGACCTACATACGGCATGTGATGAATATGTCGTAAAATTTCTCAGAGAGGAGTCGTTATTTTTAAATGTAATGCTATTCATTGTAAGTTTATCTTGATATAGTCAGTCCTGTCACCCTAACTTGCATGTGCTGTTACTGAGAGCTCACCTGAGTAACTGAATAACAGGTCTGGCATTCTGTTGTGGTTATGTTAACAAATAAGTTATAAAGATTCAAATGCTGTTACTCACTTTGGTACTTAAAAGCGTGTTACATCCATGAGTACAGGTGTTGCAGATGTTTATGGTCATGGTCATAAAAATTATTAGATTATTCTAATAATCTTTAACTATTTTAATCTATAATAATCTGTACTAGTCAACTAACAACTCATCAGACCATATACTTACAATTTACTAGGCCATGATAAGCTCTGTGTGTGTCCTTTATATGAATTTTGATTCAGTATCAATCTGACAAATAACAAAATCAATTAACTATCTGGACTGGCTCTATGCTCCTTAAAAGATTCTACTCCATACATATTTCTTTCTGAATAAGTAAAAGTACACCCACGTATTTGATCATTTCATTCATTCATTTAACACAACTGAAAGGGAAATCTAGGTACTAACTCACAGGTTCTTTGATCTGAGAGTTTAGTGCATAAGCAGAGCAACTCAAAAATACTTGGACCATGAGGAAAGGCTGAGAGAGTTGGGGTTGTTCAGCCTGGAGAGGAGAAGGCTCCGGGGAGACCTTATTGCGGCCTTCCAGTACCTAAAGGGGGCCTACAGGAGAGCTGGGGAAGGACTTTTTACAAAGGCATGTAGTGATAGTACGAGGGGGAATGGCTTCAAACAGGAAGAAGGTAGATTTAGATTAAATATTAGGATGAAATTTTTCACTTTAAGGGTGGTAAGGCACTGGAACAGGCTGCCCAGAGAAGTTGTGTATGCCCCATCCCTGGAGTTGTTCAAGGCCAGGCCAGATGGGCCTTTGAGCAACCTGGTCTAGTGGGAGGTGTCCCTGCCTATGGCAGCGGCGTTGGAACTCGATGATCATCAAGGTCCCTTCCAACTTAAACCATTCAATGATTCTATGACTGAGTCTGTACAACTTACACATACAGACAGCCTCAGAGTCAATACCTTTCTATTTTTTTTTTTAACTGTTCCTTTGATCTGTCTGTAGCTTTTTGACTCATTTGTAGAATCTTTTGTAAAATTTACTTTATAAAATTCAAATCTTTCCCAAAGAAGAATTCTTTCCAAAAACTAGTCAATTTTCTATGAAGGAGTGTTACCAGATTTTCCCCATTTCCATGGATGGAGATATGAAAGCTTACAGTTTCAGCCATAGCATATTTGAGGTAAAGGTGTTTTTAAAGTCACAAGGGGTTTTTGTCTCTTCCTCCCAAAATTACTTAAAAGAATGATGCAATATTAAGATGGAAATCTGACAGCAATTTAAAATTCCAAAACATGACAAACAAACGCGCTTAAACAAAAAATACTATGGGAAATATTGGACTAATTACTGTAAAAATAAACAGCAACTTGTGTTTCTATGTATGTGAATGGAAGCCCAGCGAATACAGAATTTACAATATAATTGCACAGTACTTACATAATACTATATAATTTAGTTGCCACAATGGCAAAGAGGAATATTGCTGCCTTGATGGATTGACAGGATGTTTAGAAAGTAATACATTAGTTATCAGCAAAATGCGGTATGACAATTTGACTAACTGTTGGAAATAGCCTACATAATGACTTAAATTGAACATACCCACATGCAAACCCTGAGTAATAAATGTGCAATAATTTCTACCCTTTCAGTAAATGATGTGTGCCATGTGTTTGTAAGATTTGCTGTATTCAAACAACTGATTTAACAAGTGACATGAAACAGGCCAATTCTGCTGACAGAATATATATATACATACAGACATATAGATGCACACACACAGAGGCAAAGAACTGCATCAGAAGAAAGTCTCACCCAATTATCTGTGAAAACAAAGCCTAATTCTAAATATATATCCGTATTTTAATTTAATGTTATCAACACTAATAAAAAAGATTACTATTATAAGCATTCATTTAGAATGGAAAAAGGTTCCACAAGCGTGCAGGTCCATGCAGGTCCATACATGTCCTGCTGCAGTAACTATGGATTCACAGAACCTGATGCCGTGCCTCTGACTGACCAAATTTTTCAGCAAGAAGTATGGCATTTTATTCACATCTTGCATGGTGATTTTTACCAGAAATTGACATATACTCACATTGCTACAAAAGTATCCCGCTTTCCCAATGTTTGATGAACTTCACAAGCTTTTGAGAATAAAGCTTGAAATTAGCTTAGAAAGTAACAGTAAAGAATCAAGTGAGTGTAAAATATGGTAACATTTTTGTTGTCTAATACTAGATTTTCCTCTGTTTTATGGAAAAGGGTTTTAAATTTTATTCTATTTGTTCTATTCTATTTTATGGAAAAGGGTTTTAAAGGGATTTTCTAGTGTGGAGGTCTTGTTTTATGAAAAATTTTTAAGCATAGCTATTACCAGTGCAGTTTTCACACATAAAGACCAAATTAAAAATGATAAATATATACATATATATGTGTATATATAAACGTATGTAAAAATAGATATTCGCACATATGTGTATATATGCATGTATCTATATAGAAATATAGATACATACATATATATGGGTATGTATATGTATTTTTTAAAGCTGAGCTGTGCCATTTTATTGGAGGCAACAGTCTTGATTAGAGCACGCCTGCCATCAATAGCTTTGGGGTACCAGGCAACAGGCTGTGAGCACTGAATAAAAGTGCAAATTCTCTTGTGTCTTTCAAAAATCTCATTAATAAATTCCAGTTTTAGGTAATAAAATCTCTGGGCAGTCCTCCTTCCCCTTCCCCCATGAGATGAGCATCACATTGCAGCCTATGAACTGGGCCCCCGTCCTAGAAATTATCGTAATCCAGGCCTAAGCTCCAACCTCTTCATCCAAGACCTGGCTAATTAAATTATGGTAATGCTGTTGGTTAGATTAAACCATCAGATGCCACTAGTCTCTCAGTTTTACCCCAACTCAATTCTGTCAGGATTTTGAAGAGAGTAATACCTTGGTCATTCGAGGAACGAGACCAATGTCTCAGTTTCATTTTATTTCCTCAAAAGAAGTCACATATATTGAATTGCTAGTATTGTCTCAGTCACTTAATACTTTTTATTGCTTTTAAGCCCCTTTTAAGTATTCCAATGCAAAGCCAAATATAAATGTTACAGAACTTTTCCAACTTACAAGTTGTTTGTATTTACATCATGCTGTTTAAGCAATGGATATGCTGTATTGTATGCAAGACGCGTGTCCCAAGACATATGAATCCTATTAAACAGTATTAGCAATTATTATTTTTTTTTGCAATGAATCCTCTTTCCCTTCTCTTTCACATTATGACAAATGATGCCATGTAAAGAATCTCTTCCATCAAAACAACAAGAAACTGTTGAATGTACTCGAAATACATGTGGGAAAATCATCATGAGTAATGTTATGTAAAGGCACAGATGAATGAAATGGCTAATTAGTATATCATTCAATAGTTTGCAGACTTGGAGGCTTAGCTCCCCATATAGAACGGTTCACTTAAAATAATGCCATGATTTGTTTTAGGCTATTTGATCATTCCATGGAAGGATTCAAAAACTGGGAGTTTATGACTACTCACTGCTGGAGTGAAAAAGCAGCAGGTGACTGGATCTTGGAAATCTGTGACACTCCATCTCAGCTGAGGAATTTCAAGACGCCAGGTGTGACTCTAACCTTTATTTGGGCTCAGTGAATTCAGAAGAATGCTTGCTGTTGCTAATACTGCCTTGACTGTTCTCCACCTTTTATTTACAGCTGGAACATCTCACCGGTTTTAGTGTGAAGGCAGAGCTGT
>VZSZ01010730.1:115673-125743 GCA_013398815.1 Ibidorhyncha struthersii | reverse complement strand
ATCTATATATATTAGATAAACTCAGCTGTTTGAGCCTGTTGGGGTTAGTCTCTGAACAGAACAGAACGTGAAGTAGCCATAAGGTGCTTAAATACAATTTATGGTGCCTCTCTGGTTTATCACCGTAGCCTGCAGTTTACCACACTGATATCACCATCTTGCCTGTTCCTTGTTTCTGTCGTGTGCATGTGTTTGTTTAGCTATTGAAAGGTCTTATAATTAAGAGCTGCAGTTTTCCTGTAATCAAATTGAGAACAAAGAGCCAACATGTCATCATATCCCTGCACTGGCAAGGTAATGCCACATCTGTTACCCGTAAAGAAATGCAGGGTCCAGTTCATAAAACTAGTGCATGTGATTCCTGCATTTAATTCTGTAGAGTTTATGGAGGTGGACATGTGCTTGCTGTGAAACACTGTGATATACCCTTTCTCCTATACATACAATATGGGCCCTCTGTTACATACTAAATACAAGCAGGGTAAAGGATTATTCTAGCCAAACTAAATGATGGAATCAGCCAAAAATGGGGAAAGAAAGATTTTGGCTTAAATGTGCACACTTTGTTTATTCATTATAAAAGTGTGTGTGTATGTATATATACTTAGTTATTGAAATATTTTCATTGTGCAAATTAAACCTGCCTTAAGGCAGACTTCATTTATTTGCTGGCAAGTCACATTAATTTTTCCCCTCTTTATGTACTGAACTGTTCTTAGAAGGCAACTAATCTCTTAAGAGACCCTGCATAGTTCCCCTTGCTGCCCTTTTAAATTAAGTATGTATTCAAAGCACCAATGACAAGAATGAAGAGATCTGAATAACTTAGCAAAATACACATTTTTGAGTGCATCCAATTTATTATGGAAGTGACACAGACTGTACATGGAGAAGCTGTAACTTTGAGAAGGCTGTAGGGATGACTGCATATCTGGTTAAAAATGAGCTCCCTGTGTGACTCCTTTCCTAAAAGGAAAAGTGCCTTTAAAGACCCAGCTGAATCACTCTAAAAAACATTGAGCGTTAACTTGATCCCCGCATGTCTATACAGGAAGAAAATATGTGATTTCGGTCTTTTAATCTAGCGGGGACCAAAGACCTACATGGCTGTGAGCTAGAGGTAGGAAAAGACAAATTGAAAATAAGGTGCATGCAGTTTTACAGCCAACGTAATTAGCCAGTAGTTTGGCAGGAGGTGTGATAGACTCTTCATGAGTTATTTTTTTAAATCAGGATTCAATGTCTCTTTAAAAATAGTAATTCTTTGCTTTAGCTGTGAAAAGTTGGAAGCTACTGTGTGAAAAAATGTCATGTGATATAGTCTCTTGCCTATAGCTTTTTCTCAAAAACTGAGTATTGAGCAGAGAAGGTTTCATATGAAATGTAGGTGTTTCTGTCTGAGAAAGATTAAATTGGGTTGGCAAGAGACAGAGAGGTAACAGAGATTCCCATCATTAACCCCAGTATAAACTATTTAAAGGAATTGGGCTGTCAGGTCATGGTTTTGCTTATTGTTGCTTACTGCTTGAAGGATGAATGTCAAAGCAGAGTATTGTCTTGGTCATGTCAGTGGAGGATACCAGATGACATTGAGGAAAATCCAGAAAATCACTTGTAAAGGTCAAAGTAATTTGTCTGCACAGGTTGAAAAAGTCCAAGTGAACAATATGAAAGCTCAAATCATTGAGTATCATTAAAGTGGAACAAGAGGAAGATTGCTTGAATTTAATTTTACATGAAGTATATTAAGAGAGAAGAGACATACCCGGATTATATATCTCTTTAAATAACAGTTCTAAGGGAAGAGTATTTTAACCACAAAACAGCGTGCAAAACAAGATCTTTCAGAAAAGAAATAGTTGCTACTCCTCTGTTTCCTTTCTCTTCTGATGAGAATCTGACATTTACAACTAGCTAATCCAACATAGATAAATATGATCGAGAGAACAGGGTAAGACCAAACTTAAGTTCCATCTTTTCAAGCAGGGATGTGTTTTTTATATGCATCTTTACTTTAGGCATCATTTCAGGCCCAAGTCCTTTTGCTCTGTCACAGAATTAATGCACGGGCTAGTATAGACAGAAGGTTGGGGACTGGAAGTTCCTTTTTTTCTGACAGCCTGAACTGATGACTTGATATGCATTTATCTTTTTATTTTTCCACAATAAAAACTTGCCAAAAAGTCAGATAATGCTTCAAGCAGGCAAACAATTTTTTTCTTTCTTCACTCAAGTACTGAGAGGATAGAATATTAGTGATGAATGCAGACAATGCAGTGATACATCTGCCAAATAACTGGGGCAAATAAATAAGAAGTTATGCTGGTTTGGGAGGGGACACTGATATTCTACCATGGAGATTTTAAAAGAATTTTTTTCCTGTTCATCAAGATGTGTCCTGTAAGCCAATGAAAAGTACTCTTCAGTAATAAACAAAATGTAATCCCTTTCTTAAGTAAGAATTCTGAAGAGAATAGAATTTTGAATGGCTAGTTAGCTAAAAGATCTTGAATCATAATTACTGGATAATTAATGTTCTGAGGGAAAGTGAAATACAGAGAAAAAACTTCTTGTTGAGTACCATATGCATTTTCCAAATAACTGTATGGCCAAAGGTTTTGTTGTTTGTTGTTTATATTGAGTTCAACCCATGATGCAAACTTTTGCTAGACCGACAAAAGACTGGAGCACAATGAAAATACCGTGTAAAAACCTGATTGAAGAAAGTATGCTTTCTTCGTTTATAGTGAAGCCGCAATTGCACTATATGTATTGAACTGAAGACACTTAGTTGAAAAGCAACATCTCCCATACCTATTCGCAAAGTCATGTTTACAAGTGATATGTTTTTGTAAGACACAGAAATGAGAAATGGTTTCTAACACTAGATTTTACATACTTAACTTCCAGGCAAATTGAAAGAGTGGTCCCTAGTACTGTATGGAACATCCATCCAGCCTTACTCACCAAGAAATGATTTTCCGAAAGTGGAAAGAGTGCGCTCTAGTCCAGTTGAAGACCCTACTGAAGATTATGGAACAGATGACTATTCAGGTGAGTACATTCATTTACTCAGATTGTGCATTTACTGAACAAACAATAGGTTGAAGGAATGACCTGCATATGTAAAATGTTCAGTGAAGTGGATTCTTAATTTAAGATCAGAACTCTTTGTTTCATAATTTAAAGTTAGATATTTTCATTTCATCCTTAAGAGTTTGTAAGCAATTATAAATTTTTAAGCTACACAACATACTATAAAGAATGCACTGCTTGTAGTATAAGTATATAAATATATATACATACATATGCACTCATACATATATGACAAACATTATCTTCTGTATCTGCATTGTTTCTCACTGATCCCTATAGAAGTTTTCAACCTTATGATTAGACTTTAATAGAGTTAGATTTTTGGCACTGCAAAATAAGTCAAGTTGCAAATTTCCTACGTGTACTCCAACATTACGAGCATCAAGTAGGTGGTTAATGCCGATGAATCTTAAGTATAGCTCCGGCAAGCAAACAGCAGGACAAAGTTCAATTTAGAAGTTTCTGTTATTTACAGTCTCCTGCCACAGCATGTCAGACCCACAGTCCCTATTTTAGATTGAGAGCTGCTGAACTCATTGTTTTGATAGGTGATGAAACACTACAATCTCTGCTGTAAAGGTCACTATTCTTAAGTTTCTGTATGAAGCAAACTCACTTCACTTCAAGTTTACCTGACGTTAGGAGAAATTCAAGGGGGCAGGCAAACTCAACACGTTTCATTCACAAGAGAGCGGTGGTCCTGAAAGTTATAACTTCACCCACGGGCTCTGTTCACCTACATAAGGGCAGGAGTTGATGGTTCTCTCCTCCTGTAGCGGGAAGGACTTATTTGAAAACTGTAAACATAGAATCATAGAATATCTCAAGTTCGAAGGGACCCATAAGGATCACTGAGTGCAATGTGAGTGTAGGTGAGATGGAAGACTTGCTAATCAGCAAGTATCAGCTGAGCCTTTTGCAGCATGTAGCAGCACAGAGGGAAGCACATCTGGGCCCTGGTGGCTGGTTCAGTTGGGTTGCAGTAGGCACTTGGACCAGTTATTACCTGGTTGGTAACCAGAATAGCCACTGATCATGTTCATCATTTATGTTCACCTGCTTGTTATAAGTGATTTTGCTAATAATTCCTTATTATGAATTACAGAAGCCTTTGCACGTTTCTGAATAAAATTCAGAATTATTTGCTACTCACTAGGAAAGCATCTGTTTGGATCCAGAAATAGTGTCCCTTTGATAGATTCTACAGAGGATGCCACACTTGCTAAAAATTATAAATCACTGTGAATAGATACTGTGGCCAGGATTTGCAAGGTCTTCATGTACTAAAAATCTTCTTTTTGGTGGAGCCAAATTACTATTTGGAATTGAAATCAAACAGGGAAACAGAGTAATTGCATTATGCATTAAAATCTCTGAAGGGATGGTAAGTACTAAATTAGAAGTTCTAAACCCTTCTCCTCCGCCTGTATTCTGGTTTTATTACAGGTCCCTGCAATGCAGAATGCAGTAAAGTAGGGTGTGATGGGCCAGGACCAGATCATTGTACTGACTGTCTGCACTACTACTACAAATCTAAGAATAACACACGGTAAGCCAAGAGAAAAAAATCTTTACTCCATAGATTTCTTAGTGTATATTTTAACTTCCTTTGCTCTTCTTTTTGCTGCAGTCATGGATAATTTATTTTCCACTGAATTTGACAAATTTTCTTAGGAGTTGAAAAAGAAAAAAAAAACAACTTAGCTAATCAGAATTTAAACTACAGCCTTCAAACACCCTTCTTTGATTATTTCCCCGTGTCTTGATTATTTTTTCATAAGAGGCTACATATATATATATAACTGTGATAGCTACTACAGCTTCTGTGATTGAGTTTGAACAAGATAGGAAGAAATGTAGATGGTCAAAAATGATACTGTATGACTGTCTGACAAAACAGTTGCCAGTCAGATAGCATATGCTGTAGGAAAATAAATGGAAGAGGCAGCTTGATGCAATGCTTTGGAGGGTTACATCTTAGTAAACACGTGATCATTAGAAAAGCAGCAACGCTGAGAAATACTTCTGCTTTGCAGTCATGGTCCAGGAATGTGGTGGCAGGTTATTTCATTAACGACTCTGCCTTCTCTTCCCTGCTGTCTGCAGGATCTGTGTTTCGACCTGCCCACCTGGTCACTACAATGCAGACAAGAAACGCTGTAAAAAATGCTCACCCAATTGTGAAACCTGTGTTGGAGGCCATAGTGACCAGTGCATGACCTGTAAATCTGGCTACTACCTGAATGAAGTAACCAATAGCTGTATTACCAACTGCCCTGATGGGTTTTACCTGGATAAGAGTTAGTATTTCTTGTTGTTTCTTTATTGTGGGCTGCAGAATTTGATCTGGGGAGGTTGCTGGAATACTTACGAGCAGAAAAAGTGTACTTTGATGCATCTATCTCTTATCCTATTCCTCTTATCAAATTGTTGCCAGGTGTGATGAAGAATCTCCTCAAATATCTTCCCTTATTTTAAAAAACATGCTTAGTGGCAGGATGCCTCTTCTGCTTGTGGCTGGGAGTAACATTAGGAGAACAAGGGCAGTTCAAGAGCAAGTCAGCTGCAGGACAGAGGAGGTTATAACTACTACAGAAAGGGAAAGGCAGCAGCCACATTCTGAACATGAGGCATTCCCCATTCCCCCAAATTCAAATGATATGGCACCAGATAGAAGAGAGAGCTGAGGAATCAACCACGGCCACTGAACTGGACTCTAAGAAAAATAAGGTCCTCAGATGTAAAACATGGTTGCAATTAATGTTTCTGGCAAACCTAAGTACCTGCAGTGATGTGACAACCCAAGAGCAGTAATACTCTGTCATGTCAGACACCTGCCTTCAGTTTCCTCCTGTGATTGCCAAGTAGACTGCCCATGTTTAATTTCCAGCTTTGGTTGACAAAAATACTTAGACTTATATTCAAACATGCTTAAAACTGCAGTGAGTTCAGTTATCTTTGGACACGTCCTGAGAAGATATACATGTGCTCAGGACTTTTGTTCATCTAGGTACCTAACCTTTTGCTTTCTGCATCATGAAGCTGTGTGTTCATGTTTGAGAATTAGTAAAAACAGGTACTACTTTAATTCTTCCATTTTTCACTGTGGGACAACTACTGTAAAGGGAATTTCTTTCCACCCAATTAAGATGGATAGATGAAAATTTAGGATCAAAGAGGATCAATTTAGGATCAATCAGGTTTTTCTTCTCGGAAAGTTACATGGCACTGCATCTCAAAAAACACCAGGCCTGAAGAGAGAGAGGCATCTCTTAAAGTAGGGAGCTCTTGGGATGAAAAGGCAGGTGTTAAGCAATTTATGTGTTGACTTTGTTAAGATCAGACCTGTTCATGCAGGTGTGTCTTTAAGCACCAAATCAGGAAGACAAGACAGGCCACTTGCATGTAAAGTATAAGAGGTAAATTGCAGGACAGTCTCTGGAACACATGGCAATAGTTAGTGCATAAAACTGCTATATGAAAAGACAATTTTAGTCCATATTGTAAATAGTTAATGTAAATTTAAAATGTTTATGAAGATTTTTTAATGACCTCAAAGCAGGTTTTCCTCAGGGTACAACTACAACTTCAAATGTTTAGAAATAGATTAAACCATTTGATGTTTGATGGAAAATGCTAATGGTGGGCAGGATTTAGCTATTTTAGTCTAGCTTGCTGCTTCCCTCCCTGATGTTAAGCTAGAAAGCAATAAATCATGTAATAGTATATCCATATAGTTTTATTAAACATAACTGACCTAGGTTTTCTGGGCTGTTTTCTTTTTTTCCTTTCTAGATAAGATTGTTTGCCGAAAATGTAGTGAAAACTGTAAGACGTGTGTTGAATATCAAATCTGCACAGAATGCAAACATGGCCTAAGGTAAGGAAATGATGGATGTCATTAAACACAATACCCAAAGAGGCTTACAAGACTGTGGATACACAATGAAGAACATCAGATAGCTATTTAACCTTGAGTGGCCCTCATTTCATGTGTTCCATTCCTGTTTAGTTTGTAATATAGTATTTTCTTGTGCTACTGTGTGCCAGTTTGACAAACAAGGAATTTTTTGAAGACCGTTCATTTCATGTAAAATAAAAGCCACAGTCATGTGGAAAGCTGGCTTCTTCACTTTTTTGACCTGCAGTGTGGCAGTCAAGGATTATTTTAGAGGTAGAGCTGATGAATCACATTAATCTTTCTGATTCATTCCTGTGATAGTTAGAAACTATTTTCTTATCTTTATTGTATTTCTTCATACATCCAGTCATTCACTTATCTCAAGTACCGCAGGCTCAATTCTATTACAATATAGTGTGCACATATTTTAAACAGCAGTGGATATTTTTTTCTTCATAGGGGGACTTAATCATTCTTGAAACTGATAGATAAAACCTGCAAAGCAGCGGTAGACATTTCAGGCTCCTTTATGAATGAACGACCTTTTGATCCAAGCAGCAAAGGTCAAGAATCTTATAAAATTCATGACTGAATGTATGCTGGCTTTATGCCACAAAAAATATGAAGTCGGTATTGAGTACCTGTAGGGGTTCTTCTTGCAGAATACGAGTGTTCTGCAAATGTTTTAACACTGAATTTTTACCTTCCATCAAAGTGGATTTTTATCTTTTAGTTAGTAAAAGCTGAATGTTGTTTGTTTCTAGGACATCAATAGCTGGATTCCTTTACATTTTGTAAAGGAATTCTCATTTCTATATATTTATGTTGCATCTAGATTTTCCAAGTGCCTGCACAATTTTTATTATAGCTCTATTTTTTTAAAAGCGACCCTTTGAAAAGGAAGTGTGATCCAATGGGAAGGAAACCATGGGATCAGATCAGGATATTGGTGTATTTACACTCTCTGTGAAATACGAGCATCTGCTTCCCTTTTAAAATGTTATTAAACTTGTAGTCCATGTTAAGATTTTGGAGAATTTTAACAGACTCAGCATAACCTTCTGTGCATCTGCAAAATCAAATTAGTAAATTAGCAGTTTAAAAGTTTCTACAATGAGCAAATATGTCAAGAGACCAAAGATTACATAGACTTGGGGCCTTATAGGACACAGTTTCTATAGAAAAGCTATGCCCACCTTTTCTTTATTTCTCAGGAACTGAGTTTCCCTGTCCATTAACACAAACAGCAGCTTGTAGCACCACTGAAGAAAGCAGACAAGTCCATTCAGTATGAGAAGAGAAGGAGAAACTGAAATATAAAAAAAAAACAAAAGAACCCAAGCTTTGTGTTTTCTTGGGCAATATTAGCTGAGATTGATTTTTGGTAACGTTCTGAAAAAACACCATCTGTGTGGGTGTGACAGATAAATGCAACCTTGCAGGACATGCATTTCCTATTCCCCAGTTGTCAGAACTTGCTGCATTTTCTTGGCAGTGTTATCGGTGGGCAGGGGGATACCTGGATTCCAGTTCTGATCCTGTCACTGGCCTATTAAATAAACTTGGACAAATTATTAGTTTTCCCATCTGTAAAAACATGATAGTGCTACCTGCCTTGTGAAGCACTTTGAGGTGTGTGACCAAGGAAAAATAAAAGAAAAAAAAAGAAAGCAGGGATTGTTAGATTTGTTGAATTGCTAATTTAACTTTTTTCTAAACTGGGACCGTATACACTTTTGAAGATTTCCAGTGGTGCTGAGCACACACGTCTTTCACTGGATCGAACTGTGAAACAGGGTTAGCACTCACTGAGAGGGGTAATCCCCAGAGCTGAAGAGCATTTTTAGAGTTAAATTGGATGAAAGCTGAGGTTCCAAAGAGAGCAAACATTGCAGAGAAGTCCTANAAAAAACCTATGTAAAAAAAAAAAAAAAAAAAAAAAAAAAAAAAAACAAAACACAAACCTGTAGGCACCTTATTACATGAAAGCATAAACAGCTACTTAGAGGGAAGAATGGAAATGCGACTCTCTATGCTATTTCGTTTTCCTCTGTTACTCACCCTTTTGTGCTCTTTCTCAAAAGTGCCTGCAGGCAGAATACCTCTGACTCTAATCTTGACAAACCTTCCCCAGCCACTTGGAACTGGCATCCGGTTAGGAGTTTTCAATGGAAACTGCTATTGCAGAAAGAGGTGGTGATTTCCGTCGCTGTGAATCTATTCTTAACCTGGGCTGTAACACAGTATCAGGAGATGCTGCTGGTCTTTCAAGAGAACCATGAGATCTTGTTAACAAGTCCGGTAGCATTTTTTTTTAGTACAGTGGTGCTGACCCTGTGCCAAATTCCTCGTGGGTAATTGCATTTTACATGCCTGAATTTTTAGTACTCTGGCATTGTTTTTTTATGTCCCCTACTACTTGGTAGTATTTTCAATGAGTTTGTAAACAGCTTCTGTATTTCACCACAGACAAAACTGCATTTCATTCCCACTTGAAGTGATTGCTGCCCCTAAATTTATAAAATGAAGGAAGCTGGTGAATCCTACTATATGGGTTGTTCTTTTATTAAAAGAGAAGTACTGTTTTGTGCACGACCTTGTTGTCCTCTGTTGCTGTTATCTGCCCAAACAGTGTGTTTTTTTCCTTTTTACAATAGTTTGCATGGCACTAAATGTGCTATCCGCTGTGAAGAAGGAAAATACCATAATGGTAGAGAATGTGAACCGTGTCACCGTTCCTGTGCAACATGTGCAGGTACCCAACTGACATTTATCAGCATCATTTCCTTGCCTTTGAATTTTTAGCTCTGATTTTAATCTACTGTATCACAATTACAGAATAACATGATTGTTTACATATAAAAAATAATTCTTTTGATACTTCTTTAATATATTTTAAATATAGAAGACTTCTTTCAGCTTCCATGAAAATCTGAATTTTCTAATTGAAAGTGTGCATACACTCCCTTCTTTCTCCTTTTTTATTTTGTTTTTTATTTTCTATTTGTTTCCTCTTAGTAGAGCTTATCCTGATTTCCAGTAATGCCCTCCATTTTCTTTCTGAGATGGAATA
>VZSZ01010730.1:92879-106247 GCA_013398815.1 Ibidorhyncha struthersii | reverse complement strand
CCAGAACATTGACAGGCGGTGAATATTTATTTATCCAAGAAGAATTAATGGCTCCATCATGCAAATTCAATAATAGCACTGAATGTTCACTGGAGCGCGACTAGTGTGATTTAGTTACAATTCAGATAATACTGCATATATTTTCCATTTACAATTGTCCTTGGCCTGCCCACTGCCCTTTTGCTGACGCCTGCAGATGTTCTTTGAGATGTGGGTTGGAAGGAAAGTCTAGCACCTGCTTGCTAGTCCCCATGGATCGCATTGCTGTCAGCCATGGTGCTTGTGACCATGCTAATATGTCATTCAGTGCAACGCCACTGGATCAAAAGACAGAAATAACTCAAATATTCATTCCCAAATAAAGTAGCCACTTTTCTCACTCCAAGAGCCAGGCCATACTGAACTGAAGTTGTGTAAATGCCACTCTTGCTGGCTCTGCCCCTAGCACAGCCTCGCTGAACACTTTCAATCCCAAGGCTGAAAGGAGAGTTCAGAGAGCTCTCATAGCTAAATGGTGCCACAAAGCCTCTCTCCAGCTATACCTGTATTGTTTACCCATTTCTGCACCCTCAGCGTGGAACATGCAATCATTAAAGGGAACAACCTGGACTGTGCTTTCCAGGGTAATCATCACAAGCAATTACCTTGACTGTTCTTGAAATGCTTATAGCGGAGACTAGGAACCAGAGGAGGTTTTAAGCAAGGGGAGATCTCCAATGCAAGGGTATTGAGTTGGCTGAAGAATTAGAGGTAGGAATAAAATTTATGCCTTTATGCCTCTCATTAAAAGACTTGATTTGGTCTGCTCCTTACTTCCAAGGAGATAAACTCGTATCTTTTGGGCAGATTTCTTTCAGGCTTTAATATGTATTCATCTCTGCAAATTCCACAGAAATTACATTTTATTAGCAGTATGAGTCTATGTCATTATATCTTCTCAGGGCAAAAGTTTGCCTGCTGAAATCTGCCCAGTTATCAGCAGATCAGCAGATCTGTGTTCACATCCTGATTAAACTGGAGATCTCTGATACAAACACTCTGTGCAGGGGTCTCTCTGTTTAAGACAGATGACACCACTGAAACACTGTCCTGAAACACCCAGCTCTTCCCTTTCCAGGTATACATCTATCCAAGTCAGACTGCAGAAATCCTGTGGACAGGGAAGGCTCTGCATATACAAATGACATACTCCTTGCTTTATAACATAGGGGAGAGAAGCTGTGCTACCACGGTCGCCTCTGGAGTATGACATGTGTTCTCCTCCAGCACTGAAAGATCCTATCTTTAACGTACTCTAGGTGCAAATAACACCAGCTTTACTCTATACAGTCAGCTTCCGCCTTTCTTTTACATATTTCACAGGAAACTACCTGGATTTCCAAAGCAGCACAATGAGATAATTTTCAGTGAGATTCAGGTGTCTCCCTTTGCAGTCTCTGCTGCCCATTAGGAAATTCCCAGCTACTGAGCTTCACAAAAAATAGCAATCTTGACAAGATCAGACAGGGAAATTTCCAGTTGGGAAGCTCCAGAAATGGAGAGGATAAAGAGATTTTTTTTCCAATGTCAGTCTAAAATTTTGAGAGAGCCGTAGTATTTCCCCCTCCTTCGAGACGTAAGAAGAGTACAGAACAAAGTGTTAGCAATACAGGTCAGGATTGCTCCATTCCCCTTCCGACTTTCTCATGGGGCTGTCAAATTTCAGACTCCAGGTGAGCAGCAGAAAACCTTGCCAGACTCTGACCTTTGTGCTTACACAGGCAAGGGAGAAACTCTGATCCCAGCCAGCTTTTACTTCCAGGCATCCACATAATTAGTACAAATGGAGGTTTAAAGCTGATTTTTTAAATGCTAAAATATGTCTTTCTGGAGTCTATTTATGCCCACTCAGTACCCTTGAGGGCTCTGGCTCTTCACTGGGTTTCTAACAACAATTGTATAAATACTACATAGAAATGAGGGAAGAAACACACAGAATAAAGAGGGGAAAAAAATCCCTATGTATCAGCAAAAAGGGCAGCTCTGGCTAATGTAAATGTTTTTATTCAGCAGGGGAAAGAATAGAGGGCTATGTAAGTTAGTGTAGTTGATAAAGGCAGTTGCCTCTCTCCTGCCTGTCATGATTAAAGCTAACCTAAGGCTCTGTGTGATCTCAGCTAATCCTGCAACAAAAGGGCCTTTCATCCTAAAATCATTATATCATACTCAGCTCCACATACCGCTGTTCATGGAAGAGACGTTCAGCCCTTTTCAAGGTTCTGCTTTGTCCCTTGACACAAGGCAGGGCTTCAGTGACTTAGGAACCGACAACCTAATTTCAGCCTTCTGGTTCATCACTGCCTAGAGCACTTCTGCAAAGAAGACTTCCAATCCTGAATCCTTCTCATCACCTCAAATCATAGCACCCCAAAGTTTTGCCCATGCAGGGTGTCTTCTTTGTACCTTCTGCACATCCAAAAGCAGACAAAAGGAGACCAAAATTTGGTCATTGTGTAAAATGACTGAGAGGAGAAGAATAATTAACAGGAGACTGAAAGCTGAAGCTAGACAAGTAATTGGAAACCCAGCTCAAATTTTGTATGACTGCTCAAAATCTGGGGTAAAGGAAAAACCATAGTCTCTATGTCGTAACATTTTCAAGATGAAGACAAGATCTCTTTAAGAAAGCCGTAATCTATCAAACATTAAGGCTTTGGGCTAAACAGAGGGCTAAGTTTAAGAGGAGTCCTCAGGTTCAATCTTAATGGCTTGCTATAGGCAGGTTAGTCTAAGTTCCTTATGGATTTTAGCTTTATGGATAAAAAATTCTTCAGCAAAACTCAAGGAGGTGATCCTACAAGCCAGCCAAAATAAAATGTATCAAGACCAAACATGGAAAAAGCAGAGAGTTCCCTAAGACCAAATCCTCTCAGTTGTCACTGCTGATTGGTGAAAAACAATTCTGATCAATGTTTCTTTATCTGCTCTGTGAAATCTTTGTAACCCAAAAGATTAGATACAAAAGCCCAAGTTCCCATATACAGGTTCCCATGGAAGTAAACAAGCAAAAGGGAGTAAATAAGGCCATTTTTTTCATTGATGTTTAAAATAAAAAGCCGCTGGGGCAATGCTATGGAAGATAACTAATGAATATTTTTAAGTCAGATACAGTGATGTTTTGGTTAAGAAAAGGGGGGAAGTAACAGGTGACTTGCAGTGACTACGTCTCATGGGGGGCACTACAAAGGAAAGATTCATTTACAACTGCCAGCACATAAACCTATATATCTCCAGGCATAATTTACAAGGATAGTCACACCCTCATCTAACAGGTCTCCTGAAACGCCATGTGCTGTCAATGAATGGCACCGATTTTTGAAAGCAGGAGAGAAATAGTGACAAGATAAGGGCTGTACACTTAATACTGTTTGTGCAAAGACACAGGAACAACCTGGCAACTATGCTAGTGCTCTAGTCTGGGACTCAGGAGAGACAGGTTCTAGTTTGCTATTGCACCCTAACTTGATGATCTTACTGCGACTCAGTTTTTCTGCCTCCTTAGTGGGACATAATAGTCCTTACCTCATTTTAAAATGCATAATATCAACTGACAGGAACTCATTGTAAGTATAGGGCTCTGGTATGCGGTTAAAGGCACAGCCTGCAACCTGACATGGCTCAGATGTGGAATTAAACTTTTCTACCTAGGGACACGAAAAATTACACATGCAAATCTTCCCATTATGAGACATTATGTCTGTTAACATAGCCTTATTCCTATAATACCTTCCATTCCTTTTTTTAAACAAGGTGACATGTTTTTAAACAAGGTGACAAGGTAACAGAATTGAGAAATAAACGAAGGTTAAACATGGGATGATCCAGAGTAACTGATGAGCATTGCCTGATTGAAGGCATAGCTGAGACACATTGCTGGGAGTATTCCCCCATTACATATGTTGGACAGATAAAGAATTTTAACACAGAAGAAAGAAAAGAAAGTTGAAGCTTCAGTGACTAGTGTTTATCTAGTGAGATCTGTAAAGAAATATATCTCCCACAAAGAACTTTGGCAAACTCTTAAACTGTCCTGTGGAATAGTTTAAAAGTCTTCTTTAAAGCTGCATTTCAGTGTTTACTCTTTTAATGTCCACTAAAAACTATTTTGTTAACATTTAGTGGCAGATCTACAGTTCTAGGTGTTACTTGCAATTCAGAGGGCCCAATATGTAAGTATTTTCTGGTGCACATTCTTATAATAGTATGCTTTAAAATGCCTCAACTTGGAGAATAAAGTAAGTGGAGAACTGGTGTTCCTGGCAGTATTCCAGCACAGCTGAAATGAATTACAGCACTTCCAATGAAAGGCATAACAAAGAAATAACAAAAACCTTTTAAAACTAAGCACTTCTACCATGTGGGAAGGATTTGAGTGGGCATAGCTGAGGTGTATGAATAAGTAGCTCAGGTCCGATGGATAAGCACGCAGGCAGTGTAGGGGAATAAAGTGAAGGACTGGAGAAACAAAAAGTTTTCTAACAATTATCACAAAACATCATCAGAGAAACAATTACTTGATAACATTGCCCCGACAGATTTCCCAGTGATGTAAAGCTGCTAGTATAGAACACTGAGCCACCAGACCTGCAATAGGAAGACTTTCCAGATACTGGAATTTTTTGGTGGTTGTGTATAATCCAAATAAATGTGTGTGTGTATATATATGTATCACATTATATTTTAAAAATCTCATAAAGCATTTGAGATCATGGGATTGCATGTTATACCCTCTCAATATGTACCAGAAAGACTCAAGAGGCCTTCATTAAACCAATCCGTCAATGGCCTGATAGTGTGCTGGACAGCAGGCCACAGTCTTTTCTTCTAGAAAGAATTATAAGTACTCTCTATTGTGATAGATATTCATCAATACAACATTTTACCTAAGTAATATCTGGATAAATTCAGAATCTTGCTGAATTCTATGTCACAGAGATATACAATTTATAATGTCTTTATCATCAGTCCTTTATAAGGTATTCTACCATACAAGATACAGTGTTGCACTTTAGAAAAGCTGCACCATTTCCAGGGAATTATGTCAATTTACACAGTTCAAGGTTTGGCCTGCATGAGCATGAGTGGGATTACATAAATGCATGTAAATATGTATCTACAAAATCCTTTCTGGATAAAAAGAACTATAAAAATGTGTGAATGTGTATGCATACACAGATTTCTGTTTCCCTGATGTCATCAAGAGACTGTTCGTTTGCTCCCAGTTCTGAACTTCTTCCCAGCTAGCACTGATCTCAGACCAGCCTCTGAGGAGCATTTCCTCTGCGTTTTATGCGGCTCTGTCACTGGCTTTTGGCTTGTCTGTTACCTTTTTCCTTTCTTCAGGAGACACATAAACTTTTAAAAAATGAAAATTGTGTCTTTACCTACATTTTGGGTACTTCAGCTTTGTCCCACTGTTGGCTGGACATTCCAGTTGGTATGTCTTTTTAACTATACTGTTCCCATCACCTTAAGCGTGATAAGTACTCTCCTAGCTTATATCTCATACCAGACATTTCAGCTATTATAAAATTTGTTAATACAGTTCAATATGGAGTAGAAAACACAAGGGACGGAGAACATAATTTACAGTATTTTAGCAAATGTTTCTTTCCTACGTAGTTTTACACATATAGCAATAGTTGCTCGTACAGTGTTTTTTGCTTTTCAGTGTAAGGAAATCATTGCAACTGAGCGCCAAAACCAAGTAATTCCACATTTGTATTTTGACTCCTAAAGTTCACTGCATTTGCCAAATCTAGATTTCCCAGCAGCAATGCAAGTGGAAAGAGTTTCTCCATATTGAAGTATCCATAGAAACTGCAGGGTTTATGTATTATATAGGACTCTCTGCCCAACCTCTTCCATTACTTAAGAATGAAGGAACAGCCAATTCTCTCAAATATATAGACTCAGTTAGAATAAATTTTCCCATAACAAACTGACATAAAAGACCCAGTCTTGAGCTTTATAAAACTGCTTGATAAACCAATTTACTGTCCCCACATGATGCTGCACACAGATACAGTACTCATGCAAATTACCAAATTAATATCTCTTTTCTGAGATTATAAATGTACAGCTTACCAGTTTGTAACAGTATTTTAATTAATATGGAGTAAATAAAGAGGCAAACTTTGCACTTTGGCGCAATAGTAGTACAAGGTGTATTCATGATCTGGAAGACAACAATTCATACAACACAAATTTTTTTTTTTTCAAGTCCAAATGGGTGCTTGGGCACCAAATTTTCGTTCAGTCTAAGTGAGACCCTAGGTCACTTAGGTGTGGAGTCTTCCAGCAGTGCCTTGTGAGGGAGACAAAGGATGCTATAGCTAGAGGTTTGGGGAGCACCATCATGTCTCTGACCAATGGAAGCATAATTAAGTCCTTCTCTTCTGGTAAAATACTCCACACCCATGAGAGCACAGTCTTTATGCTGCAGCTTGCAATCAGGATCATGTTACAACTGCACCAAAGGGCATTAGGTGATGAATACTCCCAGGCAGCACTGGTTTTGATGTAAATCTTCATGGTGAATCTTAAAGAATCCCATTGCTTCAACTGATGCAAAAGAAATAGTATTAACCCGAACAACAAGAATCACATTCTGTCAGATTGACATGGAAAATATAAATAAATAAATAAATAAATAAATAAATTAGGACTAGAAACTACTAATTCTGAGTATCCTGGTTCCCCAAGGGAGCCAGCACTTTTTTTCCTGATACTACAGGGAAATGTGCTCATATCAGTAATCCAAAACAGATCTAATTCCTTTTACTCATTATATTTTGGTGCACGGGGGTTTTTTAATGTTGACCAGAAATAAACACATTTTTTTCTGCCAGGGGAATATCTTGATGATTCCCAAGAATGTCAGTTGTGTGAAGCAACCTGTCAGAAGTGCATTGGACCTGAGTCAGACAACTGCATCAGCTGCCCACTCACAAGGTAATTGTCTCCTAGTGCAGTGCAGCACAAAGACCTCACATCATCATCTGGAAGGGCATACAAAACCAGTGCAAGGGAGAAAACAAGCAAACAAGACAGTGGCTATGCAGGCAGTTGATGTTTGGGCAGATGACTCTCACAGATAGAGAAAATTTTCTTTAAATATGTGAAATAGTCTTTATTTTGTTGTCATTCTTTCAAAATCATAACTGCTAGAATCACAGCAGTGACAAATTTAGTAACAAGAGTCTAGGGCTTCTCTAGGTGCACACGGCTATGGAGACTGGCACAAGGCATGAATATGGACATGGAGACTAACAATCAGCTAATTCCGGAGGTATTCATAGCACCTAAACATCATCCCCTAAGTGACGCTTTTTAAGTTACGCTGATTATTCTAATTTGCATGAGGAGTGAACAAAACCAGAAAAAAGCTTTTCCACAGGACATTGCAGATCAGAAGCTTATGTTGAGGTCATCTCGCACCTAATCCAGGAGTCTACAGGTTTTAAACTAATGTCCTACCAATAGCTTTATTCTTGCACCAATAGCCCTGTTTTGTTGCAGTGGATTACGTTGTAGCCAGCTGATATTTACACCAGTATGAAATCAGGATCACATCCTGTAAGGCATAGAAAAAAAACCCAAGCAATCCTACAATTTACCTTGCAAAGATCTATGATATGACTATGGCAATAAAAGACACACCAGGACCAATGGAGTCCCAAAAAATTCATAACTGAGGAAACAGTACTGAATTAAGATGTGTTATGTCAGAAATGGCATTAGCACAGGAAGTCTAGGCAGAAATTTTGGGCTGCAGACTGGATTTCTCTGATCCACAATAGCACTTAAATTAGATTGTGTTTCATTACAACCTATTTGTGATCTTTACACAGAGATATTTGCAAAACAAAGACAGTACACAACCAAACCATTAGGCAAAACACCTAGGTATTTGCAGTAATGAGGTCCCTGTGACCTTTTGGAAGTGTGCTTCTGTCTCCACCATAACAAATCCTCTAACAGTTTTCAATTTTGGTAGCCAAGGTCTCCCAAAGCTTTCTGAGCTTCTTCTGCACATTGTGAAAGCTGTTAGAAAAAGTCATATTAGGACAGTCAGTAGTAAAAGAAATAATAATAAAGAAAAATCTCACTGAGAGGCTAAAGAGCAAATCCTTCCAATGGACATTATTTGTTATGTACTTGAAATAGACCTGTTTAATTGAAACGGAATCCTAAATCCTGTAGCTCTTGAGAGCTTCACAGGGTGTCTATTGAAGACAGTAATGAGAAGCCATTAGATAATACAGACTAAAATTCAGCAGTACTGCTTTCCTACAGGGGAACACCTTTCCTCTTTGAAAAGGATGAAAAGACCTGGGGGGGCATTACTTAAAATAATGTGAAAATGAAAACACTGAACAACCCCTGTTCTTTGTGAAAATTCAGCAATAGATATCATCTTATCTCATAATAAGATCACTGTCGGATCATCTTGTTTGACAATTCAAAATGCTGCTACCTGTTTTTAAAAAATTATGGAATTGTAGTTTTTTGTCCAGCCAAACTGATTTTCACAAATTCTTCATCCATCTGTTTACTGTTTGAGCTACAAAGGTTAGTGACAAGATCCGACCTGCTGGTGTCTTCCATTAGGGGCAACATTAAAAAAAACACAAAAAATATACTTGACCACTGTGTGAGTTGTTTGTAAGGATGGCTGTCAGTACAGTCAGCACAAGTAGTAGAACACAGTAATACTTGCATGTCATGGTAGCCCAGCTACCTCCAATACTTCTGTCACATTTCCCCATTTGCACAGAAACCAACCAGAGGGGGGCTTCAGTCCCCATGAAGATGCTGAATAACAGTCTTAAACATGCAGATATAGATTTATGAGCTACAGTCTACATAGGACTCTCTTACTGTCATACTCCAGAGCAGAGATACATCTTTGCTGAATACTTCATATACCTATACAAGTCTCTCCCTGACCCCCTCCAGCAGCCTGCCTTCAGCCTCAGAAGTTTTTTTAATCAATTCCTAAGTTTTCTCTGGTACGTGCACTTCAGGAAGGCTGTTGGCACGATAACCTATTCCTCCACCTTTACACTTCATAAGCCTAGACTTATACAATCATGGTAAATTTTAAATGGTTTTAAAGACTATTTGACAAAATTGGTTTTAAACTTTGCAGATATTTTTCTCCTTTGCCTCCAGAATAAATCTGACAATGACTGTAGCAACTCAAGTTTATGAAGGCATATTGCAGACATTCTCTAATGCCATTGGCTGGCCCTAAGGAAGCATGCTCTGTCTTAAAGTTATGGAAAGCCTACTGTTCCCAACGTGTACAGACAAGCTGATTGTCTCAAAATCTGTACTAAGATGCTAAATGGTGCTCAGCTTCTCTAGAAATTGCATCCCAAGTCCTTAGATACCAAACTGGTCAAAGCGGTTAAGTGTGGAAGATTACAGTCTCTCCTGTCTTATTTTCTTAATACTGAAAACACAGACAAATTATAGCCAACTTGTTTTATATTCTTTTAATGGCCATATCTGTATTGATATTTTTGTACTTTTACCCCCAACAGATTAAATCCAGTAGAGATCAAATAGCAGTGAAAAATGGACCAGAAATTTTCATCATGTAAAAGGGTGCTGTAGCAATTATTTCATTACCCAGCAAAAGGAGAACATTTAGTAGAAATAATCCTAAGTGTTTGCAGATATGCAAGTCTAAAAATACAGCTCCCAAAGACTAAGATTCAGATAGATGTTTGACTTTATGTACAAAGTCATTTTACTGAAGCAATAATACTGTTCACAGGAAGCCTTTAAAGTAAAACTAACAGGAAACTTCAACAGAAAGATCATTCCTTCACAGAGAAAACCAAAGTCTTGCTTTCCTTCTAACAGACATAAGTGACCACCACAGGGATTGTGGTAGAAAGACATCTAGGTACAGGACCAAAAGGTGATTTTTCTTAGAAAAATCACAGAAAAAAGTAATCTCTGCAGTCTAAGATCCAGGTTCAAAACATGGTTTACTTTCCACTTGGTAAATACTATGAATAAAATCTGGAAAATACTGGAGTAAAGTGCAAAGACTCTTGTAAACAGAGTGAAGGAAGACTATCTTGTGTTTCTTGTTAGTTTCTTTTAAACTTAAAGAACTAGTAGTTGCTAAATTTGTAATTATGCCTCTCTCTGCCTCAAAAGAGTCTTTGATGATGGTCAGTGTGTTATGCAATGTCCAAGAGGAAAGTTTGAATTCAAAGGACAATGTCATCTGTGCCATCATACCTGCCTGGACTGCAGTGGAAGTGAACCTAACAAATGCACAACTTGTGGAACAGGTAAGGAAGATTTCCTCTTGCAGCTTTTTCCCCTTCCTTGGATTCCAAGTTCCCTTTTCCTTCCACTCTCAGGGCCAGTTATTAGACCCAATAAATTAAATAGTGGTTTTGGTTCTGATCTGCATCATAATCTTGTTTTAATCCTGAAGAGAGTTGGAACTCGATTTATTTTTTAAAAAGTACAGGAAAACACAACTCTGCATTGCCCTTGCATCTTTATGCATTTCCCTTGGTGTATTTTGAATAGGAGTGATGTTAACAGAAACAGAAAGAGTAGCACAGGAAGAAAAAGGGCAGAAAACCCACATAGCCTTCCTCTGGAAAAGAAAGCTCCATACATGCCTCCCCCAGCCCCTACACCGTATGTGCTACACTGAAATGGAGCAAGCTCACACAAGCAGGCAGGCAGCCAGTGTGCTTTCCAAAACAACTGACTGGGGAAGGATAGGAAACAAGCATGGTGGGTTCCACCACATACTGCTGTGTCCCTACAGCTGG
This sequence comes from Ibidorhyncha struthersii, assembly GCA_013398815.1. Taxonomy (NCBI): domain Eukaryota; kingdom Metazoa; phylum Chordata; class Aves; order Charadriiformes; family Charadriidae; genus Ibidorhyncha; species Ibidorhyncha struthersii. The sequence goes on along the minus strand of VZSZ01010730.1, from coordinate 95,394 downwards.
ACAAACAGGGTGTGCAAAGAGAAGCTTACCCCTAACACACACAGAAACTTGTCTTTTGGACACATATTTGTCAGCTCAGGTTGAGAGAGAGGGTAATATATCATGGTTGTTCCAGAAAACAACTCTGCTTCTTTTAAAGCTCCATTTTAAAAATTATTCCCTCTTGCCCCTGTAACACCTGATGGGCAAAGAACTTGAGGCTATTACATCCAAATATCTGTAACTGTCCTGAACTGCCCTTCGAAATTAGTATTTAAGACGAAACTTTCAATTCACTTAATAAAGAGGAATTTTTGGTGAGCTTTTTCTGAGGGCTCACAACGGATTCACAGCCTTTTTCCTTTCAGCTGCTACTTCCATTTCAGTCCTAGTCATTATTTAGCCCAGTCTTTATTTAATAATAAGTGTCCAGATTACAATAAAACACTGGTATGGCTGGCAGTAATTTGTCATATTGATGACGAGATTGACTTTCTCACTTTGGGAAATGTGACTGAGTAGAGGAGGTTTTCAAATGGTACTTCAGGTCCGATGTGGGGAGGAGTTTCTATAATTGTCCCCCAAGTTCCTCCCGATGAAGGACAGCAACATGAATTTTTGTATGTCTGTGTATCAAGAAATTAAGACACTGTTGAGAGTCACACCCTCAGGAGGCTGGAAAAGACCATTCTAAAGATTTGTACATGAAAAGTAAAAGAAACAAAGTCTGAATACTTCTGCCATGGTACAGCAATTATTCCCCGTTACAGCTGCTTTTTCTGCAGTTTTAAAAATAAATTATGGCAAGCAAATTCTAGCTCTATAGTTAGAGCAATCAAACACACAGCACCATAATGTATGCCATTTATACTGTGTACCCACTAGAAAACTCCCCTTGTTGCAGCACATGGCACATGGAGTTGTAGGTGTTTTCACAGGTTTCATGTAGAAGGATTTGAAGCAGGGGCCTTCCCAGTTCCTCGCACACTAAAGAATGCTATTGCTCTGATAGCAAATAGATGCACACTTGCTATTCAAGTTCAAATCTAAATTATTCTAGACCATAGCTGTGACATGTAATCTACTACAGAAGCAGACTGATGCTTTCCAAAGGTGAAGTGGGCAGCTTTACTTTCCTAATGGCAATTCTACATCTACATGTACAGTACAGTACAAAAACTTGTATGTTCACTATAAGGGAAGTCAGTAATGGAAATCTCTTGATCCTTTCTTTATTAGACTGGTGGATGTAAACAGTAATTATTCACAAGCATAACATCTATGATGTGGGGCAATTCTGCCCCTCTACTCTACTCTGGTGAGACCCCACTTGGAGTACTGCGTCCAGCTCTGGAGCCCCCAACATAGGAAAGACATGGACCTGTTGGAGTGGGTCCAGAGGAGGGCCAAAAAGATGATCAGAGGGATGAAGCACCTCTCCTATGAGGACAGGCTGAGAGAGTTGGGGTTGTTCAGCCTGGAGAAGAGAAGGCTCTGGGGAGACCTTATAGCAGCCTTCCAGTACCTAAAGGGGGGCTACAAAAAAGCTGGGAAAGGACGTTTTACAAGGGCATGTAGTGATAGTATGAGGGGGAATGGCTTCAAAAGGAAGAAGGAAGATTTAGATTAAATATTAGGATGAAATTTTTCACTTTAAGGGTGGTAAGGCACTGGAACAGGTTGCCCAGAGAAGCTGTGTTTGCCCCATCCCTGGAGTTGTTCAAGGCCAGGCCAGATGGGCCTTTGAGCAACCTGGTCTAGTGGGAGGTGTCCCTGCCTATGGCAGCAGGGTTGGAACTCAATGATCTTCAAGGTCCCTTCTAACCTAAACCATTCTATGATTCTATGATATGACATAAATCACCAGGGATGTGGAAGCTTTGAGGTCCTGAAACTTCTAGACATTTTAGCTCTTCTCATGTAAAACTACAAATCTAGCAGTCAGTGAGAAATATTCTCATCAGCTGCAGCACCTGTGCTTTGTAAAGCTGCTCTTTATGCCCAAATGTGCTCTATTCCTGACATCTTTTTTCTATTTTCTTGCTACACAGACAGAAGAGGGATCGATCGTTTCCTGTATCATGGGGAGTGCAGAGAGAGCTGTCCTCCAGGTCACTACCATTCAGACCATACCTGCGTGGCTTGCTCTGGCTACTGTGAGGTGTGCCTGAACTCCAGCCACTGCAAAAGGTGTTTCAGAGGCTACTACCTTACTCAAAATACATGTCAGAAGCATAGTTGTAGAGAAGGTAAGCATCTTTCAGTAGGAATTAACAAATATACTGTTTAATTTGTCTCTTGGTCTCAGCTGGGATAGAGTTAATTTCCTTTCTAGTGACTGCTATGTTTCAGATTTGGTATGACAGGAATGTCAATAATGCATGTCATTTTGGTTGTTGCTAGGTGATGTTTATAGTATTCAAGGACTTTTTTCAGCTTCCCATAGAAGCTGAGAAGGAGCATAGACACAACTATGGAATGGCCAATGGAATACTCAGTACCATAGATGTCATGCTCGGTATACAACTGGGGGTTG
>VZSZ01010730.1:69715-92836 GCA_013398815.1 Ibidorhyncha struthersii | reverse complement strand
AGTAGTAGTAGTAGTAGTGGTGGTGGTAGTAGTATATTTTAGTATTATTTTCATTTTCCATTACTGTCCTATTAAACTGTTTTTATCTCAATGTGAAGAATGAAATTGCTGTGAATCTTTCTCCTTTTTGGATCTGGAGAAGGTTTATTTCCAGGAACGCTGCTGAATGCTTCCAAATGTTGGCATTCCATTATCTAAAATTAACCCAAAACTGGTGATTTGCAAAACACAGGTGAAGTGGAAGATCCTGACTCTGAAGACTGCATACCTTGTTCAGATGGATGCCAGAAATGCAAATTGGGTAAATATTCACTTTATGAACTTTTATCTTATTCTTAAGGTAAGCAAAAATTATTCCTCCTCCCTCTCTTGTCATGAGCCTATGTGCGTGCTGCTAAGCAATTAGTCATTGCTTCATTCTCTCAGCAAGTAAACTGTATTTTCCCCAGTGTATTTATTTTTTAACACCATTTCTAAACTCTATCTCCAGCACAAATAAGAATAATTTTTGTATTAACTTAGCTATTAATCTCTGCAACACTTTTTTTCCCTGCTTGAATGTCAACCTCAGGCTGAGAGATTTACAGACTTTCTGAAGCCATTATCAGTCACAGAAGTTTATCATAAGTGTTCAAATTTTCTAGGCCTGAAAATAAATCATTAGCATGTACTTTTTCTCTAAGGAAATAGACATAAGGACAGATCTTAAATTTCATTCAAGAGCAAGTCACTGCAATAGCAATGCTACTACCATAAAAAATACTGAAACAATTATTCATTTTTCATGCTGAATTAAAAAAAGAAGTTCATTCTCAACATATTATGGTGTTGGCAGAGAGTTTGTTGTCTTCAGATCAATGCCATTTAACTTACTGAACTTAACTGGATCTATATCTCAATAGTTCATCTTCATAGAGTATTAAAATTTTTCAAAAGATATCATGATTCATTGTTTCCATTGTGTTTACATTAAGAAAATTTTATTTCCTGTGGCTATATGGACAGGAGTACAGCTGATCAGCAACTCAATACTGAGAGGAAACAGGGCGACCCATCAGAAAGGCAGTCTTCACTTACAACCTCTTAGATAAATTTCTCCTCAAGAAAGTACAGAATTTAGGTAAAGTAGTGCCCAAGTAAGTACTGATATGCCAAGACACTTCGATAAGAACATCTACATCACACAAAACAAAACTTTATCAAAAACACCTTGAAGGCTTATACACAAGAAAATAATAGACCTAAGTTTTACTTCTTTTGGTGCAAATCTAGAGCAAGTCACCGCTCTGCAAATAGTCATCTGGAAAAACTACTTGTTAAAAAAAAAGGACCAAATTTGGCTTGTTATATTTCCAAAGAGTATTTTTGAAAGCACTAAAATTAGAGACTACCAGGACTGTCCATGCTTTCGCTGAATTAGGACAGATTTCCACAGACAGAGGAGTTCATATTGGGTCCTCTGGTTTCTCCCACTTGCTCCCTCATGTGTTTTCAGACCTGGTGTAACATGCACTACTGTTAATATCAGCAGCCTGAATGTTGCTCTACAGAGAGTGAATATCAGGAAAGAAAACTGTGAAAGAGTTCCATAAGGAAAAAAACAAATAAACAAACAAAAAAAACCCAAACCCAGAAATTAATTCCTACCACTAGTCACAACTGTTTCGATGTTCTTTCTGCTTCTGTATCAACAATGTTTTTCCCTGAGAAACCAGACTATCATGAAAGCTCATGCATACCAACCTTACATAAGGATTGTCATCATCTACTACTTTCTTCTTTCTACCGGTCATCCAACCTAATACATCATACCATAAAAGTTCCTATGACTCTGGTGACTGCCCATTCTGCATGAATGTACTTAAGCTTAATGCTTTCCTCTGTGACTACACCAGCAGCTTTCTATATTGCTGAATGAAGAGCTGGAGGCACCAAGTTTTAATATGATTGCAACTATACCGTGGTCTTTTTTGAATAGCGTGGTTTCCAGATTCATGTCAGTTGTCTGATTGGTTGCGGAGAGGAAGCAGAAGAAAAGAAGTTAAGGGAGAGAATCTGTTTCAATACCAATAATCTTTATTGCTGTTATTGGATGTTACTTTCCTGTAGTAATATTTTCATTGCTGTTCACAACACTTGTGACAAAAAATTCTTTACCTCTCTTCTGCAAATGTTTAGTACCAAACCTTGCTTTGAATTAGGGTAAAATGCACTATGAATAGCAACTTCTCTTAAAAATAGTCATTGCAAGTAACTCAGAGGCTGATTTTCTTGGTATGTGAGCTTAATAAGCCTGCATAAAGAGGCTGCAAGACTGTTCATGGGCAGCTGACATACAGAAAAAGGGGCTGTACTCATTTACCTTCATCTTCAGAAGATGTCTCATGTCCTAAATATTAATCACCGTAACATTCACTGCATATTTACTCTCAGGTTCTTGCACTCAAATTTCTGATTTAAAATAGGCTCTTAAAACCTTCAAAGATGAACAGAATGGATGCAGGTAAAACAAAGACTGAATTAACTTTCACTGCTGAGTAAAGTCAGAAGTGTTAAGAAGCCAGAGTTTGGTAAGGGCCATATTATTAAGGAAACTCTTCGGCTGTTACGATGCATTACTGAGAGTGAAAGAGGTTGGTTTAATGTTAGGTCTGTTCGGAACAGAAGCGCAGCAGTGGGCTAAAAGCAAGATCCCAAGCAGCTTTTGTAAATTATCATGTGTCACTGAAATAAAGCATGATCTGTAAACTTCAAACTTAAAATGCATTAGGAAGAGATGCTGCTTGCTTGTGTTTCTGCTCTTAATATTCAATGAGTTTTCTGGCGTATCAATAACAACTCATAGATAACATGATCACAGTAATAGCTTTCTCATGTCCTATCAGAAAACTGATATATTTAGAGACTTAAGCAAAAAAGAAAACACAGCTGAACTGGGTGTCTCTTAGAAAACAGAAATGGAATATTTTGAAAGCTGTAAAGAAGTTACACTGCCATAAAAATAGCTTAAAATAGTAAAATTTCAAGGTGAGAAAATATGAAATGTGATACATTTAGTTTCACATCTTTATTGTCTTTCTACAAACTCTCTTTTTAAAATTAAGCAAATGCTGCATGATTTTGCAGTCTCTTTCTGTCTTATCTTCCTTTCAACATTACTGAGGAATTTAATCTGAGTAAGAACTGTAGAGCAGGAGTAGGAAAAGCATTCCAATGCTATGAACATTTCTATTAGAAATGCAGCAGAAAGCTCTGGGGAATGCTCTATTGAAAAAAATAAAAAATGGAGGAAGCAAAATGTAGTAATCACAGCAATTGGAATCAAAATTATATAGTTCACATACTGAAAAGTAGTTATTCACATACAAATGCAAATACATTTTGTGCATACTTATGGATCTGCAAAAGACTCAAGACCATTCTCACAAAAAAAATCATCAGGCACCTGTTCTTTCTGAAGTGCTTTGAGATCCTTTGATATAAACTGTAGGAGATAAAAATAATTAACTTCTTCAGTTTATACTGAGTTCAGGGTCACTTATAGAAGCTGTATGAATTTAAAGAGGAATATGAGACCACAGTGACATTACATTGTAAACTGGGAGCAACAAAATGCAAGTGATTCTCTTACTGTCTACAAATTTCAAAGCTTAACTGATTTTTTTCTTTTTTGTAGACACAGGTCTAGTTTTAAGGAGGGATATATATGCTAATTAAGTTAACTGAAGTGCCTGTTTTCCTACTAACCTGAAGGACAGGTAATTTTTGGCCAAAATATTTTTCACAAGGCAGCAAAGAATAGGTTAAACCGCCACCTGCAGTCTTGGGCAATGGTGTCCTGCTTTGTGCAGGCAAGAGAATGAGTGAGATTTACTCTCTGACATGACGCCAGCTGCCAGCAGAATAGAGCAAGAAATGGAGGCTGACTGTGTGGGAAGTCTCTTTTCATCAGTAGTAACTCTACAGTCGTATTAAGACATAGATATCATACTTTTATATTGGTTTGATACTTCACATCACGTGTCAGACATTTCAGAGAAGAATGTAAAACCTACCCAATAAGTAACACTGCAGGTTAGTGTTCAACAGGTGTGAGGATACTGAGGTGGAAGATTGACAGTGTTTGTAATATTTTATGGGATCCTCAGGGAATGAACTACAATCTATCTGTTCTCCTCCAAACTTGGACCCAGTTCTGTTTTAGGGCTCTGGTGTGGTAATACTGTATCTACATTGAAAGTCTAAAAGCAAAGATAGGAACTGTCAGAGAAACTTAATTAAGGACAGATACGTCTTTGTAGTTTAAATACAGGTGATGCTTTCTTTTCAATTCAGGCAATACTTTTCTTTCTGTTTCACTTCATAAATTTGGAGGCTGCTTGTATGTTAAGCAGATGAATCTTTAATGCTCACAAACACCATTCTGCCTGCAGACGCTGTTAAGTCCTGGGATATGTAATAGGAAAATTGCCTTAGGCAGCACTAATCCCAAAAGGATCTATGGCTTTGTGTACACAGTGTCAAAACAATGGCTATGCACAGCAGGGTTCACCTCCCTACCTTCTTCTGCCCACATGCTCTTGAATGCATCTGATTCTGCTTGCTGCCATACTAGCCCAACTGGCATGCTCAAGTGTGTGGCATCCCATTAGATCTGAAACGCAGACTCTTGCACAAGCATTGAAAACTGAAGTGAGAGCCAAAGACAAGCCAAGTCTTAAGGGTGACTTCAATATGTACGCTTAATCCTAAATTCTTACAAGCTTCAAATATATTCCTACTGCTGTGCAAGCAAACACAAACACATAACTGGCCAGACAAAGTGTCTACGTGTGCTGAATAAATTTCAAGTCCGCGCTTCTAAGACTATGACTTTGGTACCTCAGGTCTGATAACCCAATATTGGACACTCTAGGCCTACTTGCTTAGAGCACCAATGAGCTATTGCTCCCTCTGATGCAGATAGATCCATGGGAACTGCAGGTCTTCATCACCTCTGGCCATCAGGCCATGATTAAATTTAATGACCTGCCTTCTGGTGGGCACCAGAAAACGCCATGAAGTCCACAAAATTAAATCCAGTTTTTCTCAACAAAGGCAGCTTTTGAAAGAGAAAGTTCTGCTGAAGCAATGTCATTAAGGAGGAGGATTTTCTTTGTGCTTTTGCAGCATCTACCTTCTACTTCTTAATGCAAGTTCACTTACTCACAAATTTAGATCACTTCAGAATACTACCCATTTATTCTCCAGACTTTTAAAACTGAAATGAGTTCCAGAAACGTTGTCTTCAGAGTCAAATTTACCTTTTTAGAATGCAGTCGACTATAAGCCAAGACTCAGGACAAGAAAAGAACACTAAGGTAAAACTTCAGAATTTGAGCCACTTAAAGTAACTATTCTAAGAGAATTTCAGAGTCAACACAATGCAAGAACATAAAAATCCTAAATATCCATACTTAATATGTCTAAAATACAACACATGGACCAAAGTGCTTTTCGCACTTTCAGGTCTCACTCACTTTCTAATAATACAATTTGCATTTGCCCTTTTGCACCTGCATAATGAATAGACAGAAATTGTGAGTACTTATGAAGATGATAAGTGACAAATTTCTCTGATATGCAGTATCTACAGACTTGCATACATACGTTTCACAAACAGAAACTGCCACACCAATAATGATAATTATGAGCACTTAGTTCACTGAAGAGCTAAATATTTGCAACACGTGGAGCTCAAGTGGATCATTGGTAAATTCACAGGAGTCAGCAGAAGGACAGGTCTTCCTCTCAGAAGGGACTGTGAAAGTCACGCATTGCCCTTATTTGTTTGCCTTCCTGCCAGTGTCCTCCCATGCAGCCACACATTCCTGATCCAATTCTTACTCACCTACTTGCTGATTCACTTCCACTCACCTCACCCAATTTGCAAAAGTACAACGTGTTATGATAAGAATGCTTCTCACGGTTTCCCAGAGATTACCTCATCTCCATGTAGCAAAATACCATGTATATCACCTTTTGACCCAACCAGCTTTCTGCAGAGAGCAGAACAACGTGGCTTTTCCAACCTTTGCACCAGCATTATTTTCACAAGACTAACACTGAGAATAAAGTGCTCCTTGGTGAGGGTGCAGAGTGAAGAATGTTCAGACTAGCCATAGCACTTTTCTCTTTCAAAGATACCTTACAAAAGAGACAAACACCCAGAAACCCCAAGGACCAGTGACCCTGAGAATAAAGGCCTAGAAAATTGGCATTTAGGTGCAAGCATGACTCTTTGTTTTAGCAAGGTAAAGCCTGAGCAACTCCCAAAGGTTATCTAGAACCTAACTATTTAGTTTGGGCTGGGTTACAAGGTCTATGTACAACCATACAGCTATAAAGGCAGAAAGTGAGACTCAATAATCCAAATGCACCATGAGATCCAGTATACAGAGTGAGNTACAGTCTATAAGGCAATGGGAGTGAGAGGAAAGTATTTGGAGAAGATTTAAGGAACCTGTAAGACAGCTAAAAGGGCAGCACTGTGAGCAGGCTCAAGCTCAGGTACAGATTGCGATTCTGGCAGTTGTGCTCATGATTAATGAGTAAAAAGTGATCTGGTTCCCATAGCAACATAAGAAACATAAAGGAAAACTTCATTTCTTCAAACCTTCCCTGATGATGAATAGACCTTGGCTTTCAAAATACCAGAGAAAATTATGATAAGGATCCTTTTTTATCTCAGAGTAAATCTTCCTCAAGAGGTTAATCTTGCAGAATGGGGTTTAGATTTGCAGATAATAGGACTCGTTTCCACAGGCTTCTGGAATGAGAATATGCAATCTGTGCAAAAAGAATGCCCAGGAAGATTCTGAACTGCTCTTTTCTGATTTTTAGTACTGACATTTCAGTGTAGACAGAACATCACTTTAGAGAATGTTGTCTTTCCTAGAGTATAGGTAAAAGAGAATTTTCTTGCACACCAAAGATACAAGATATATGTATTAAAGAAAACATTCTGTCTTTGTAATTTTTATTTCTCTGAGAAAGAAAATTGCTTCCTGGGTAAAATCCAGACTTGGGGCAAGTCACTGGAAAAACTTAAGATATGAAATTGAACCATGAGTTCTGCAAACACAGAATATTAGTTTAAGTTCTCTGTAGAAATAAGAGCACAGAAGAAAAATACTGCATCAGAGCAAAAGTCCATCTAGCTCAGTAGCCACTGACCAAACAATGAATATACTCCTAAAATTACAAAGGAAAACAAAGCATGTATCGCTACTCCTTCAACAATTTGCAGTTCAGGGGCTTCATGAATCAAAACAGTAAAGAAATGTTAGCTGCTGAGTTCTGCTGGAATTACTGAAGAACAAATATATTAAACCAAATATAATCTAAACCACCTGCAGACTGGACCCTCTTTTCAGGGAAGTTTGCTGGCTCCCTGGGGCCCAGATCAGGGATGTCACCAGAAAACTTATGATGTTAGCACAGCCTTCAAATTAATCCTACTTCTGGTCTTTCACATGACTACTGGTGATGTTTCAACAAGAAGACCAAGATCAGCCAGAAGAGATCTCAGGGGAAAGACACTGGAAGAAAAGGGCAAACATCAACACCTGGGTCCAAGGCTGGTACCTGCTCCAGAACTTTGGGTTTTTTTATAATCACCAACAAATGCCTGATTCTGCCCCTGGGATGAAGTAACGCTAGAAACAAGTATAAACTAGGACATAAATGGCTGGAGAGCAGCCCTGCAGAAAGGGATCTGGAGGTGCCGGTTGACATTAAGCTCAATGAGAATCCACAGTGCACCCTGGCAGCCAAGAGGGCAACCCACATCCTGGCGTGCATCAAACACAGCATAAACAGCTGGTCAAAAGAAGGGATTATCCCGTTTTATTCAGTGTTGGTGCAGCCTCACCTTGCGTACTGTGTGCAGTTCTGGGCTCCACAATTTAAGAAGGATGTGAAGGTCCTTGAATGTGCCCTGAAGAGGCTGACAAAGCTGGTGACAGGACTCCTATAAGGACCTGCTGAGGACTTGTCTAGTTTGGAGAAAAGGAGGATGAGCGGGTGACCCTATTGCTCTCTACACCTTCCTGAGGAGGGGAAGTGGAGAGGGAGGTGCTGATCTCTTCTCCCTGAGATCCAGCAACAGGATGCATGGGAATGATTCAAAGCTGCACCAGTGGAGGTTTAGACTGCGCATTAGGAACCATTTCTTCACTGAGAGGGAACAGACTTCCTAGGGAGGTGGTCATTAACCCATGCCTGTCAGTGTTTAAGAGGCATTTGGACAATGTCTTTAATAACATGCATTAACTTTTAGTCAGCCCTAAAGTGGTCAGGCAGTTGGACTAGATGATTGTTGTAGGTCCCTTCCAGCTGGCAGTATTCTTTCTTTTCTTTTCTTTTCTTTTCTTTTCTTTTCTTTTCTTTTCTTTTCTTTTCTTTTCTTTTCTTTTCTTTTCTTTTCTTTTCTTTTCTTTTCTTTTCTTTTCTTTTCTTTTCTTTTCTTTTCTTTTCTTTTCTTTTCTTTTCTTTTCTTTTCTTTTCTTTTCTTTTCTTTTCTTTTCTTTTCTTTTCTTTTCTTTTCTTTTCTTTTCTTTTCCATCAACTCTACCTCAATATGCACTTGTTCTGATTCTTTGGGTTCATACCAGCCTAAAGCTCAGGGTCTTCATCTTTCAGATAAGGAACTGAATTATGGAACCACTTACTGACTGTAGCAGTGTGAATCTTGGATTCTGTCTGTATAAAGATGTTTCCCATGTTAGTTTTGCCTGCATAAATATATTTTGTTAATGAAAGACCAATGGAATCCAGCTGTTAAAATTAGTGGTAAAACCTGCACTGGTGTCTGTGGCATAAACTTAGGACCTCTGGCCTGCAGTCTGCATTTTTGCTTGTAGGACAGCACTGTTTGGGTAATGTTATTCACTCAGAGGAACTCCCTGTGTAGTAAGAAACTTTTCAAACATAAGGGACCATCTCAGCATAGTAAGTGTGTTCAGAAAATGCACCTCAATGCATAGAAAGTTTGGTTTTAATAATATGCAGCTTTGAGATTTTGACAGGTGGAAACAGTAGAGAAAGAACAAAATATAACATAACATCCGAGCGATAGAATACAATCTAACACAAATATACTGAATGCCCTTTAATTGTTAGATAGTACTGCTGATGTCTTGATTTAATTTCTGGTGAAGTACTCATCTTTTCTTTTACTGGGAGTAAGAATGAACCACTAGTTCTTCTTTGTAACCCTGTAAGCAATAACTTCTTTGGTTTGTATCACATTTTGGAGCTTCTCATGAGGTGTAAATCTCACTACAGCAGTGGTCAACTGTGTCTGGGGAGAGAGTAGAGCATTTTAACCTACTATTTACTTTTTAAGCCAGTTTTAAAATTTTTTTATTCCTTAAATTTTCCTGATCTCATAACTTTCCCTCAGTGAAATCTCTCCCAAATTTGATGCATTTATCAACATACATACTAGTATGTATGTATTTATGAACCTTTCACTTCAGTCATACAAACCATGGAACCATTTCAGGTAATGCATACTATAATACTAAATTTTGCTTTCATTTCATCTCTTCTGCTCTTCATTTCTACTTCTAACTACAACATATTAAAATCCTTATTTGATCAGGAAAATATGCCTCATTCCCTTTATTTTGTCAATGAAATGCAATTAACAGCAAGTGACATTATTCCTCTTTTACAGTAAGCTAACTGAGATTAAAGCTGTGTGGTTTTTCCAATTAATCTGCTTTACAGCAAGAATAACACTCAGAACATTTTTTATTTGTCTCATTCATTTGTCTCATCCTAATTATAGGTAGCTTTATTTTAAATGAAAAAAAAATTACAAAAAACTAAATAGAGGTAATCTTAGTAAACGTATATTTTTGGAAAAGATTAAGTCTATTCAAAGTATTTTTTTTCTTTTTGCCTTAAAAATACATATATTTTTAATTCACTAAATGCCTTGGCTGAACCAAAGTTGTAGTTTTTGGCCAGAGGAAATACTGATGCCGGTTTTCCCCTGTATAAATCTAACTGACAACAGAATCCAGTTTTTTCCTTGGTTAAAATTCACAGTCTTTTCTTTCTCCCACTTCCTGGTAACATGACTCGTCAAAATAAATTATAATGTCAGAAATAAGAAGAAAGATAAAGCTGATTTACTGACAAAACACTGAAAATAAAANCTGGAGCAATATATTAAACTAAAAAAAAAAAAAAAAAAAAAAAGAAAAAAAAAAAAAAAAAAAAAAAACGAAAAGACACAGACAAACAAATACCTTCTCACACAAACTGGAAGATCCAAACCAGAGTCCTTTGTTCCACAACAGAAATCTTCATTTTTAAGGCGTACTGAGGGTTGAGCTTTCAGTTGGGCTCAAGTCTAGTCAAAAATAATATTAAGTTTGGATTGTACTTTTCAGTTATTTTAGTTAAGATGCCATAAAAACTAAAGAAAAAATAGTCTAAGGTAGTTAAAATATGTAATTACTCTTGTTGGTGATACAGTACAATTTATAGTACTATTTTTAGATTATTGTAAATTATTGTTTGGGGGAATGTAAAAGGCAAATAAAATCTAGCAGTAACTGTTGAAATTAAACAATTACTGCAGGCTGGTTCTTAAAGGAAAACTGTACTGTAATTTAAAATCATTTTCAGTCATTACATTTAATTAAACTGGAAAAGAAAGGTAAACCAAGCACTAAGTGCCAGGCAGTGAATATCCTGAACGTTTGAATGCAAAAGAAGTTGAGTGTATTCAGCACATTACAGGGTCATGGCTGAGCCAATAAATAGTTCAGGAAATTTAATTTTAAAAAAAGTTCATAAACAAAACAGGAAGGTAAAATAAAAGTTACAGTCTAAATACAGATCCTGCAAAATGTACCCTTGCACTTAACTTCAACTCCCAGCTTTATTGTATGCAGTAGATAAAGTCAAGCATGCATACAAGTCATTGCAAGATCTGGGTCTAATTAGATGGGATACCTTGAGTAAGTGCTACTTAAATGTACAGTGGGGTAGCCATGTGAACTGTCCAGAATTAGGATCTGTCTAAATACCATGAACACTCAAACGAAGTGAAACAGTGACAGGGATTTCCAAAATGCTCTGTAGCTCATTTTTAAGGTAGAAGAACTTATGTACTAAATATTTCATTAAACCTCTACAGTAATACTACCAAAAAATCACTTACAGTGTTCCTTTACATATTTGAACAAAAATACCCTTCCAGCACAACAATGCTATGCTTGTAATGCTAATGCCCGTACTTCCCTCCCAGAGCAGAAAAAAACACTGATTCATTTCAAACCAGAAACTTCCAACAGAATGCATGAATGTTTGGCCTTTGACCAATATTTAATCTTTGCGTGTACCTTTTCTGTATTATAACATAGCTGCACTCCAAATGTATTGTACTTTACGGGGGGGGAGGGAGGGAAGAGGAAGGAACAGGAGTAGCAGTTTATTACAGACAAGGAAAGAAACGAAATGACTTTTTCTATGAACTCTAGATGATCCTTACTTATCTAAGAAAACTGCAATAAAACCAGAAAGTCACAGAGGACTTGTTTGTGTCTGAAGTCTTATACTTTAAAATTGGTTGAATCCCGTTTCCAACGCTATCAAGATCGCTTTTGTTTCTGTCTTCAAGAGTAGCATAGGCTCAACACAGTGGAAATCAATGCAAATGGAAACTGTAAAATATAAATAAAATATTAGCAGTTCTCATGACAAGAAGTCTTTTGGAGCATGACATACTAACCAAGCCACTTTGCTCCACAGAGATTTCATTATTTTATAGGCAAGTGAAAGTCTCAGTGAATACAAGATGTTTGTTGCTGCTAGTCCAAGAACCAGTTGTGACAGATTTTAAAGGAGCCACTGTTTTGAAGAACTGCACATTTATATCCACAAAATTCTCTAGATTTAGTTCATTCTTAAAATTCATTTCCAAGATTTTGGAAACACAGTATGTGTTAAATATCAAATCTGCCATTGCAGGAATAGTTGCATATCTAGTTTTCTCTCTCCCTGCTATCAGACGGTTGACCTCTTCGCATTACTTTCTAAACTATCTTCATTATTACTCCACAGTTTAAATTCCGAGCTGCTATTTAGTGGGTAGGTCTTTAAGAGAAAAAACAATGGTTCAGTAAGGGTTGATAAATAACACAATATAGTGGACAAACTGGGAAATGAACTTAAGCCACACTAGCCCAATGACTGAATGTTTTTATTTTACAAAATTTTCAAGAAATTCTTCCCTCACCTCCAAAATCTTGGGTTTGAAGGAAGACTCAGTGCATTCCTAAGTGAAATATGGCAAACCAGCTATTCCTATGAAATTTGTGGCCTTCTAATAAGGTATTCGTTACTACGAGTTCTGTCTATACTTTGTGTAAGCAGCAAGATGCAAGTGATAGCTGTGATACATTTTTTTGCCCTCTCCACAATATGTATCCCAGTCCGCAATCTAAACAAACTATTTGTACCCATTCATTCCTAAATACTTTCTCTTAGATCCTAAACCAACTCAAAATATATGGTCTTTACTTAATGGTCACTTACTTAATACTTAATTTTTCTAATCTCTTTCCAAAGGACAACCAGACATTGTGTCTTTGTTTGCAATTACTTCTGAGATCTGTCTCAAATTGAGCTGTATAGATAGTCAACTGTACAGGCAAAACTGAGAGGGCAGTTAGGAAAGAAAAATGTCATCAGAACCTCCCACAGGAAAGAGAGGGAAAAGTCCTTTCTTCTTAAAAGCCAGAAAGTACATGGAGAGTTAGTTACAAAACCCCCAAGCAGCCCCAGCAAATTTAACAATGTCTCTTCGATGCATACTCTGTTCTTTCCATCAATGAAACATATGAACTGTATGTGCCAATAACATAACAATTTTCAAAAGGTATACATACACTTATTTATCATCATATCAGCCTGGCTCCTTAGAATGCTCTATAAACACTGTAAGGGAAAAAGCCTACAGAAATGAATTGGGGAAAAAATACCTCAGGGAGTGTCCTTATGCAGAAACAGTATTTGTATTTCAGAAATCATTCAAAAAGAAGCCCTGGACAAACCAACTGTCTTTTATCTAGGAGTAAAGGAAAACTTCATAGAAAATATTTTCATATTTTAAGAGTATTTTCTGTATTAACATAAAATCTAATGCAAAGAACACTAGATCAGGTGATTGGTGTTTCTGTTTGTGCTGTAAACAGTAAAAAGAATATTTTCACAGATCTGCAACATTTCTGGGTAAAACTTTACACCTCATAAATAAATTGCTAGAACTACTTGCAAAACCAAGTGCATGTTGCCTAATAAGTTTGCATGTGTAAAGTGTGATTTATTGTAGACACAGTTCAAACAGACTCAGTGAAAATTTTGCCTTATGAGTACTATTAATATCGAAAATAATTTATAAGCATTTCATAGTAGAACAGTTTATAAATACATTCGACCAGGTTGTTCTGTTTCCTTCCATTTTGCTCCCTTTGGGATATTTGAGTAAGACAAAAGAAATAGAAAGCTAACAGAAGATAATGAAAGGTTATAGAAAATATTCTTCCCTTTGTGTGAGCATAAAGTTGTATCAATCATTGTAACAGTTGTATAATATTTCTTCTGTTCATTCAACAATATTTTTGAATGCAAAAATTAATTTTCTGATGAGAAAGTTTACCCAAAGGCCATGCCCTCCCCACCCCGATATAGAAAATGTTTGTCTAGCTCAGGATTTTTAAGATTAAACTGATTACTTGCCTGTTTTTGAAAAGTTTGCTTTTAGAGGTGCAAAATGCTTTTAACTTATCTCTGCAACAAATAAAGAAATAGGATAAAACTACAGATTTCAATAACTTAGAGTCTCCTTTTAAGAGTTCATTTTGCCCAACCTGAGCTCCTGGGAAGGTTCTGCTTTTCAGAAGAGCTTTTCCTTAAGCACTCAACACCTTCTAGGTACCTTACATTGAGGACTCAAAAGTCACAAGTCACTGCAAAATACAGGCCAGGACCTCATTGTGGAAAAGTTTATCTGCAAAACATGCAAAAAGAGATTCAGAGGTAATAATGTTCTAGTTATAGCTGTGGTGATTTTAACATAAGAAATACTAACATCAAAATGGTGTAGCAACAGTTCTTTTTAGCATTCTGGTTTTAACTCTATTTACATAATTTCACACTTTTAATTTCAGATGACCAACGAATCTGTGTAACATGCATTCAGAACTATTATATGTAAGTATAGCTATATAGCTCTTCATGCCCATACATTTTTCTAAAGCAAAAATATGTGCTCCACTATATAGATCTGTATGTTATCACATTTCTTTTAAGTATTGCCTAGCTGAGAACTGTAACTTTGGAAAAAGGCTTGGGAAATGCTGAAAACCTAGCCAATCTCTCAACATCAAGGCCTTTTAAACCTTATGGACTGATGTGAACTTCGCTTATATGAAGAGAGGAATATGGAACAGAAAGGGTCTAAAAGTTGAACAGTGCCTCTGGATTTGGGACTAGTATGCTCTTAACGTATTGTGTACAGTTTTGGTTTTTGCAGTTCAGCAGGCACACTTAAAAATATAAGGAGGTTAAGCAAAGGAAAAAATGCATAAATTTAAGTTTAACTTAAATGGAGGGAAAAGAACTACTCTACCGCTTCTCAAAGAGACAGTTAAGAGATCTCTGTTAAAATTACCATGACAAAAGAAAATGTTGATAAAAAGGCTATTCAATCTAGCTATAAGCAACGATATTGGATTATATACTTTTAGAAGTGATTAGCTCTTTATAACCACAATATAGTAATTTCTAATTAAGCATGCATTCTTTTTTGTGCCTACATTTAAAAAGGCAAATCAAACTATTTATATTTAAGAACTCTGAGATTAGAAAATTTGACATGTTAAAATTTGCCAGTTGAATAAGTAACAGAACCACAAATACACTTTGAATCCTTTGTTAGAGGAATAATTTTTGTTCATTAGGATGAGAACAGAGCTTAACCATTGCCATACCAAGAGACGTACACCAAACAAGCTCAACTCAAAAGAAACTTGCTAATGATGTTCTACTTTATCTTACAGGTACAAGCAGCATTGCTATAAATACTGCCCAGAGAATACCTACAGAGATGAAAGTTCTCTGCAGTGTATAGAGTGTCCTAGCAACTGTGATAGCTGTGACAAGGAGAAGTGTGACTCTTGTAAGGAAGGCTTCTATCTCTCAGGTAGGCTAAGTACAAAGTGTGGCATATAAAGGAAAGTATTTTAGACTTCTTCTCTAGAAAAAAAGTCTGGACTCAAGCTTCTCAAATTCATAAATCTTTCTATGGCAGACAGCAGAGGCTGAGAGGAGTTAACACTTTTCAGAATCAAGTCATTTGTATTAGCATAAGGTGGTTATGTTAGCCAATGGTGCTGTTTGGTTCAAAGGCTCCATATATTTGACTACAAATTCCCACTTTCTTTTTTTTTTCCAGCTTCACTTTCAATGTGTTTCCACTCTTTTTGGCAAGTACAAAAAATACTGTATTTGATTCAGACTTTGTGAAAGAAGGAGGTTTTAATTCAAAGAAGGACATGGAAATGTTTCCGTACTATTTGCAAGTCTAGTTTTACTTTGACTTTCAGGTGCACATAAAGTAACAAGCCTTAAACACTCTGAAATGAGCTCAGTTAAAACCACTAAATTCCACATCAGATTCACACAAGACTAGGAATCTCTTAGCTTTATTACAAAACTGTAAATCAGACAGGTCTGGTTCAGACATGGTGCCAAATATGAATCACAGGAAATCTTGTGCGTTGCCTGCTGAAGGTGCCCAGTAGTGGAGTACAAAAGCATCACACTCATGGATAACTGTGGTCACAACCTGAGGTCATCTGGTGGTCTACATTTTTTTAATTGAAATTGGAGGAAGCTCAAAAAGCTATCAGTGTTACAGCTTCTAGGGGCTTTGCTGCAGTATGCCAAACCTTAAATTGAACTAGATTTAGCTAAGGTTAGCTTTACATTCAGCAGAATCTAGAGATTAATTTAATCCTCAAAATTTGCATATATATAACAATCTTAGGGAATTCTGGACTTAGAATCTATAGTGGGCCAGTATAAAAACTGGGATTCAACCATAAAACTTTTATCCAGATTTGGACTTTTGTGAGATTTATATGTGCCAGTACTTTGGGTATGGATGAAAACCCATATATATATAAATTTAAATGCAGATTGGTTTGAAATTTGTGAAGTTTGCATAAGCAACTGAGCTGAATTTAGGTTTCACGCTAAAAAATTATTTTATATGACTACAGAAAGTTTCATGTGTTCTTATATACTGTGTTTTTCTTAAACTGTTTCTCGCTGGAGACAGAGAGATGTTATAGGTGGGGTACCTCCTTGTTAGGATTAACAGGGGTCAGTAGAGACCATGATGTCAGGCTCTGTTTCTGTTGCAGGTGGCACATGTGTCAGTGAGTGTGGAGATGGCTACTTCACTGATGACATCTCTAGAGAATGTGAACCTTGCCACAGGAGCTGTGCAACATGTGTTGGGTACAGCTATGAGAACTGTACTGGGTGTAAAAACAGTTTCCAGCTGTCTCACGGGCAGTGTCTGAATCCAAGAAATTCTCCACCCAATGGGAAGTTCTGGAGTGGTGAGTTGTAATGGATTCCTTAATCTTGTCTGTTTCTCTGAAGACTGCTAGAAGTTTTAGGAAGAGGAGCAGCTTGTGTGAAAACGCACTTTTGTCAAACTCATTGTGATTTTAAAAAATATTGACCAAAAACTATGGTTTCACAGAGTGAAATTCATCTTCCTGGAAATAGCCTACCATTTTAATTCAACTTAGGTGTTCCTTATCTGGGAGTTATCTTACCTGGATAGACAAAAGATTAAAAAATAAAAGACAAAAAGATATAAATGATTAAAAAGATAAAATATAGGTAATAGATTAAGGTACTGGGAGTTCCTTATCTAAATTTTTGGGAGCCTTATAGGCTATGTTTTAGACAAGCTTTGTGGCTATAGATTCCCTACACAGAAATGAATGTAAGTTGTAGCAAATGGAAAATAATAAAATGTGTGTGTGTGTGGTGTGTGTTTAAAAGCGAGCTCCCTTCTTTTCCCTTCCCCCCACAATGTAGGCATGTGCCGCTGTCTAAGCGACCAAACACAAGATGTAGAACTACATTCTGCAGTTCTTGTCCTACCTTGGCCATTTCCACAGCCTTCACAAAATAATCAGTTCTTTCCTGGTTCCCTGATCTATAGCATGGGAAAAAAAATTATCTGTTAAAAAAAAAAAATTGATGGAAAATTATTTAGAATTTAAAGCTGTGGAAGGGAATGATCCATATTGTTTTTTTAAATTATTTTCCTTCATAAATGTCTTCAAATGCATCCCAGTAATGTCACAAAGTTCTTGTTAAGAAAGCGTTAAGTGAAAAGTGCATAACCGAGTATTTGTCATTCCCATTATGGCAGTTATATAAAGTATAATTGAATAGGTTATGTTACCAAATGAGCCAGTGCTAATGGTGAATTTATCATCCAGCACACAAATTAAAACTCATTTGCTATGCATATTCATTCTTTTTAAGTCAAACCTGTGCAGTACATGGAATCTCAATAGTTAGGATTGCAAGTGGCACTTTTTAATAATTATATATATGCCATACCCTCCAACAAAAGGTAAAATTTCCTCTAGAGCTTCAATAGTTGCTTTGCTGATCACTGTAAAGAAAGAGAAAAGTCAGTGTCATATAGTCCTTTCACTCTCTTTATAGTTGTGAAGCATCAGCTGGAATAACACTTAGTTTTGGGCACAGTGTTTAAAGAAAGAAGTGGGCCTGTTAGAGAGGAAACAGTGAGGATTACCAGAAAACTAGGGGAAAAAATTATTCACAATGAAAGGCTGAGATAAAGGAGGTGCTTGGGACTAAATGAGAAATCTAAGAGGAACACAGTCACAAAGAAGAATGGAATAGATTGGGTCATTGGAAGTGTGGAAAACAGGATTTAAAATGCAGAAAGAGTTGTAGATTTGGCACTAGAAAAAAAAGGGGGGGGAACTTTCAAATGGAATAATGGAGTAATAGTAGAATATTTGAGGAGCTTTGGGGATTTCCATCACTAGGGAACTCTAAGAACACATGAAAAGGATCTGACAGGGATGTTTACTGAGTGGAGCAAGAGACTAGATTACTTAAGGGCTCTTCCAGCTTTATTTTCTATCAAATACAAATTTTCTTCTGATTCCTGTGTCTTTATTTGACTCAAACACATCAAAGAATTACTATCCTCAGATCTATATGACCTTGCATTAAAAATTAAAATATAGTAACAAATATTTTCAGAAAAAATATTGACCATTTCTATTCATTATCTATCTACGGAGAAATATTGTATCAAAAGGAATAATATTTCTTCACTTCAGAAAAAGATCAGAGAGACCTAAAAAGGAAAAATATTAATAGAAAGATGATGTGCACCATGCATTTCCTTGTGTTTCCTCCATATGAGTAAGTACTTTTTCAATTTGAGACTGTCTACTTCAGTGCCATGGAAAGATTGGTTATCTGTTTCTCATGTTGTCGAACAAGGTGACTCACTGTCAGCTTTTTTCTTTTAAGCAGGCAGCTGATGCAGTTCTGTATATGTCAGCATTGCTGTGCTGTGAAACCTCTTTCTTGCATACAGTAGTTGTTAAAATACATCTTGCTTAGGGGCATTTCAAACCATAAGATACATCTCTCTCATAGCTGTACTGTCTTGAACATTAATGACTGCTCCAAAGTCATAGGATTCCTGCTGCAGCTGGTTATGGGAGCCCAGGGAACCTGGCTGGAGGCTCTTCACCTTCTCTTGGATAGACTTGCTGTGGTGTGGCAGCAGTTGCACCATGTAACTGCTGAGAAAGTGATGTTGAACTTGGTGATATCTTGAGCCTTTTCTCACCAGGGTGGGCTTTCAAATCGTAGTAACCTTCAAGTAAAAATGTTGAGGAAGTTGTCACTGAAGTTGTCTTTACTGAAGTTACAGTCTGAATAACTACATTTATCAACAGCTTGTGAGGTTTCTTGCTCAGATACTGTGGATCATCTGGTTTTCATAACAGTAATTTTCATTTGCTAATTAAAAACAAAATCTAAATTTTTGGGCTAAAATATCACTCTTTCAATCATTTCTTTTGATGATGCATTCAAGAGGCAGATATCAGCTGAGTCCAGATTTCCAACTGTGCAATCTATATTAGAAATTCTCATNGATCCTTAATAAAAAATAAAGAATTCAGGCAGGACCAAACCACATTTAACTCTAGCAGTACATCACAGCAATAGGGTAGTTCCTAGTTAGAGACTGCTGTCTCTATTTCACACCCCGATAATGTTTCAAAACACATGTATAATTTTAAAAGATTAAAAAAAAGAAAAGAAAAAGAAACAGATTTTCACTACCTGTTATAACTGTTTTCTTCATTTTCAAAAGTTTTCTGAAAACCAATAAAATTTAGGAGAGGCAGCCACTGTCTTTTATTGCTTTATTCAGCAATGCTGTGGGATCAGTACAAGAACTGACAAAATGAAAACCTATCTGTGATGCTTGAAACTTACTGTCAGTGATGACTCTGGCTGGCATACCTTGACAGAAAAACTCCCTGGCCCTGGACCAATAATCCCTCTCCAGGTCTTCTTAAGCACTTCTGTAGGGCCTCCTATTTCCATTATATATTTTAAAGAAGCTTATGGGGACAGAGAAAATAATTTTCTTTCACACATGAGTGCAAAGTCATGACATCTTTCCAAGTTTTTCGCTGCTTCCTCTGGATAGACCTCAAAATATTTTATCCCAGTTAACTTTTTTTGTTCTTAGCTTGTTTACAGCTACTTTGATTTTCTCCATAGCAAAATATAAGGATCTTCAATCTCATCTGTTGTCAAACTCAGTTTCTAAGTGTAGCCTGTCATGCAGCACAGGCATGGTTCAAGAAGCTTGCTCATTCTTCAGAGGGTATGAGAATACTTTCATATTTGTTCACCAGCCCAGTGTGGGCAAGACTGTGGCTGACATTTGGCTTTTGGCTCTCATCCTCTATGCCTGTTTATCAATATACGCTTCTTCCGCTGGGTGCTCAGTGTATTCAACACATTTACAGCACCATGGCAGAGCTGCCTCTGCCTGAATTAAAGAATCTAATTAAAGAATACAGGCCAGACAATAATTAGTCCTCCCACTTTGGGGGACTGAACTGGGCGTGGGGGTCAAGTATGAAATAAACAACCTCACCCCTGTCATGGGAATGAAGATGAGATTGCACCAAGCTCATCCTCAACACATGCCCT
This sequence comes from Ibidorhyncha struthersii, assembly GCA_013398815.1. Lineage (NCBI taxonomy): Eukaryota > Metazoa > Chordata > Aves > Charadriiformes > Charadriidae > Ibidorhyncha > Ibidorhyncha struthersii. The sequence continues at coordinate 72,457 of VZSZ01010730.1, read as the reverse complement.
GCCCCAGACAATGCACGAAGACAACACAACCAGGAAGACAGCCAAAATTTCCAAATGCGGCAGTTTATGTCAGCTTTTACCACATTAGTCTTCTATTTACTCTTTTTCTTTAGAAATGTTACTAACAGAGAGCTGAGGTATTAGACCCTGAACTGTGTTTACAAATAATGAAGCCATTTCTCTTTGGCTCTTCCAGCCACATGGATTCAGAGGGTTCCACTGTGGTTTTAGTGACTGTGTGGCGTATCATATGGGACAAAGTGAGTATTGGGAAACACAGACTGTTGTTTTGTTTGATTCTAAGGCTAAAATAAATTAAAGGGCAGCACATCAGAGTCTGCCATGGAGAAACCAACACAGAGTCTGACTTTCTTTGCAATTTGAGAGACTAGTCCATTTAGGTGAGGATTAGAACCTTTGTGAGTGTGAAATACACTTTTTTTCCGTGTTTAAGCTTTCACCTCTATTTCTTATGCAAGGATAAATGACAGACCACTCATGAATTTTTATGAGCACACACTCCAACAACCAAAACATTATATAAAAAAACAACTTTCTAAAATGATATTTACTTTGGGGGTATACTCCGCTGGGCAAACAGTTCAACTCATATCAGGAATCATTAATAAGTCATATCCAGGTCTGAAATATGANTCACCAAGTGAATACACACACCCTTTCAACTGGATTAGACATTTTGCAAGTTATGGTCAGGTCTTGATTTTGCCTGTCCACTGTAAACACCACACCCTAAAAACTTGTTCGTTCCTTGGTTACACAGTTTAGTCTACCACATTCTTCTGAAAAGTTCAAAAGGAAAACAGTTGGTATGGAATGAGGTCTGTTTCTGATGCAAACTCAAAATGGAATATGTGCTTCTTTACATGCAGATAATATATGCTGTAGTAAATTACACAGCTAATAGCAGCTGGTTCTGTTTACTATTACATACTGCCCCCAATAATAACAGCAGCTTCCCCCCAAGCAGCCATTGACCAATTGCAGCCATCTTGCATATTTTCCTTCTCCTAAATACAGAGTAAAACAAAAATAGTAAAAATGTACTGTTTGAGAGAAAACAATAATTCAGTCTTTAACAGTGTTACTTAAAAGGACCTTAATGCAGCTATGTAGACACATATATAAAGGTCTTGGACTATTGAAGGGAAAAAAAAAAGGAACAGGGTAGGCAGAAGACAGTAGAGAAATCAGCAGCAGAACGGAACCGGTCATAGTCTTCCAAATGCGAAAATGGTATGATATTTAGGGTGCAGAATTAGAGTGTTATGGGAAGATTTAGGAGACCTTCTTAAGCATCATCCATATGTGAAATTTCAGGTTGCTAGAAGCAAGAAAAATAATTCATTATCCCATATGTTCTTAGCCATGGCAATTTCATATTCTAGCTATTTGTTTCTAAAGTAATACTATGGTTGTTACAAGTTAACTAGATTGGGAATTAATAGTTATTGGGGATTGTGATTTACTTCTCAGTACTCCTATAGTTTCCTTATATTTACAATTCACATAAGTCTTCAAAATGGGATAGGTCTAGTATTTTATTACAAGCGTATATTGTTTTCATTATGTTTTACCGTGTCTATGTAATTGTAATTACCTCATGGAGATACGTAACCTGGATTTGTGTTTTTATTCATGACTGTATCAGTTTTGCAAGGCCAGTGGCATGCACAGAATAAAATCTAACAAACTAAGTAGCACCTCAACTGGATCACATTCAAATCACATCTCACCACACAGTATAAAAGCTAGGCAGGTCACCTTCTTAAAGGAATACATTTGCAGTTACAATCTGCCATGGCACTTCATTTACTTGTGCATTCCTCACTGCAGCAATTGTGCCATGGTCCAACAATAAAATATACTGTAAAAAATACTCTCCTTGTAGAAGTCAATGTCTAGAAGCTAAGGGTATTAAGAAATGTACAGATCTGCTTTGACAACAACTTAAAGATACAAGTCTTAAAGTCTCCCTTCTACTCATAGAAGTACATGAACAAGTAAGATTTAAAATGAAGAAAACAAACAATCTTTTATCAGTTTGAACACTTACTGCTTGCACTACCTGGCATAAAGATCTATTGTCAATAAGGATCAGGTAGAGAGAGCAAGGTGGGCAGCAAAAGGGTGATGAGTATGTACTGGTAAGAACTCTTACAATGCAGTTGTGGGTTTAAATGAAATTAAGGAGGGACCATGAGGTACTTCAAACACTATTATATTTAAAGGCATGCCTCTTTAGATACGGCCATATCTCTGCTCATATGTCTTCAGGTTTTGTAAAGAGTTTCATGTTGGGTTTTTTTAATAAAAGTTACATTTTCCAGAACAAGTGGTGAGCATTTGAAAAGGAACACACTTCTTTCCACATGGACCTATGTTTTTCACCCTGAATATTTTTGAGGACTCATTTGCTCTTTCTCTAAAATCAGATTGAAAAATTCTGGGAGCTCAAAGTAAGATCACTTAAGGGAAAAGAAAGGAAATATGGGGACATTGTGTTAAATGGAGCTAAAATTTCACTGACTTTTTCCTTAATTCAGCTTGGGATCACAGTTAAAATCTTACAGTATTAGGTTCCAAGAGACTATGCCATTGTCTCATTTATGTTATACAAGCCCAAATGAGACAAGAAAATAGAAAAAAAAATATTTTTCTGTCTTTGCCTACCCTTCCAGTTTGATAATCCCTTGAATAGACTGGATAGGCATGAGCACTATG
>VZSZ01010730.1:37747-69665 GCA_013398815.1 Ibidorhyncha struthersii | reverse complement strand
GGGGCAGGAGGGGAAATAAAATCCACCAACACCCCCACCCCCCAAAAAAAAAACAACCAAGAAAGAATATAAGTTTAAGGATAAAAAAAACTCAGTAGGTCTGAAAAGGTCATGTATTTTGGCCTTTAACAAAAGAAGAGCAAAACAGTATAATAATAGAACACAGTGTTTTTTCAGAGTCGATGTCCCACTTTTGGAATATAGGTGGTTTGCAACTCTACATATTAGACTTATAGCTTCTACATTTACAAGTTTCATTTGCAATCATAAGAGCTACAGAATGAAATTTTAAAGGAAATCTTGTTGGATCGTCATATCCAACAGAATGGCATCCTTTAGGGGAAAGCAAAGTACAACCCAAGAGTGAAACCCAGTTATTTTCAAGCTTTCCATTTATTATCAGTCCAAAGACCAAGGAAATACATTTTGCACGACCATTTTTCAGCTTTGTAAGGCTATTCTTTGTAAAGCTCTGTTTACATTATTGCAAGTAGCATGAACAGGTTTTCATAAACACATCTCTTGCATCACATTTGCCCACTTAGAAAACCTTTTGCTATGCAAGAAAATGACATTTTAAAACTTCACATCATTCTAAATGTGTGTTGGGTTTGGGTTTTTTAGTAAATGAAAGCTTATTTACAGTCAGTAAGAGCTCTGTCACAGGAAAAACTCACTTTTGTTGTCCAGAATTTAACAAAAAAAAAGTAAAACAAAAACAAACAAACAAAAAAACAAAAACACAACTGTAAAAATTGTAAAGTTGGGGCATTTAAGTGCTTATATTTGACTGGAAAGCTAAAGGTTGCCTCCCGTGCCAACTATCAGAAGCCCAACTGCTTGTGTACATTCCCCTCTGGTGGCGACTAGCAAATACTGCAGAAAAAAACAAATGCTGCCAAAGGTGCAAGGATTAAATGAAAATAAAAAGTACTTTACTGGAAAATATCTTTATTTTTAATTGTAAGGCTTGAAATGTTTTAGACACAATGAGCTTGTTTAAACCTTCTTCAGCGGTAGGTAACAACAACTCTGTTTAACCATAGCTTCCTGCTATTTATTTTTTATATTACACCAACTCTCTTGCCAGGATCAAGGTCCTTTTTCCCTGGCAACACATACTTCAGTAATATTTCTGGCTTGCTTCTTCACACGCATAACTGATATTAAATTACAGCACTTAAAACTACCCAGCAGGGATTTTAAAAAAATAAAACATAAGCCAGGGTAAGGTAGCTGGATGCAAAGCTGCTGAAAAGGGAAATGAAAATTTGTATTATTTACCACATATTTAGAAAAAGGCCAATGACATTTTCAGTGGGAAAACCAGAACTCTGCCTTAACAAATTCTGAAGGTTTACCAAAGCAACTGAAGGAGGAACGGAGGATGTGCAACTGCAGGCAGACATCAGGCACAGATGGTCTTTTTTTTTCAGCCAAAGTTCCAGAGGTAAAGTGAAAAACATTAATTAAAAACTGCATGGCTGTGCAATATATTGTCAATTACTCAATATTCTTTTTCAGATAGTGCCAAATGTCTAGTCTCTAAAAGGGAAAAATCTTAGGATTTGCAGGCCAGTGGGGATCTTCTCTCAAGAGCAGAAAAAGAGAGAAGGTCTGCATACTTCAGGATAGGAAAACAGAAAATCTATTAAAACCAAACATCCAGCTTTTCTGGAATATTCCTTATATCCTTGCAGATGACATCAGGAAGGACACTCTTTAAGGATTTTTTCAATAATGAAGAGTCAGGAAAATAGCAGAGCAGTCTTTCAAAAATAATCTTGTGACAATGAATTTCTTCTCAAAAGAGTAAGCAATGGTCACCAGCAAGTTACTTTGAGGATTATTCAGATAAGCAAACTGAAAATGCTTGTGTGCTCTATGGTTAGGTACATCTACAGGCTTGAGAGAGACACAAACTGCCTCACTGACTACACTCAGGGTCACTTAAACGGACTTGAATCCTCCTGGAACAGCGTGTTGTAACTTGAAACATAGAAACTAGGTCTTCAGCAGGGAAAAAAAGCCATAGAAAGTATGTCATCAAGACACAGAAATGATCTAAAATCACAGGACCTGCTACTGCAGAAAGCCTTATGAGATATCTACATCCACACACTTAAAAGGGCTAAGAAAAGCAGAACAAAATGATTATTCTCCTCAAGAGGGATGAAACTTATAGACAAGCAAAACCAGTATTTTAAAATTATTTTGTAACTCTAGCTCTTCAGTCCCTAAACTATACAACTATTATCTATATGGAAATATATAACTTACACATAGACAGTGCAAAGTACAGAGCCTAATCAGGAATTTTCAAGAAATCTTCTTTCACCCTAAATGTTCAATGAATCTGAGAACTGCCTCCCCAGCAGCAGGAAAAGAGCCCCAGCACTGAGGCCTCAGTTATATTGTTGATATGAGAAGATGGGGCATTTAATTGCTGCTTTAGGTAGCAACACTGAACTCATTTCACACGCTGATGTCTTGTGTTTCTCCAGTCCTACATCAGTACCCACCTCTATGCTATTCTCCCACCCCTGCAACTTCAGAGATTACTTAACAGCAAAACCCTCCCCTTCCACCTCCTGGGCTTCCGATGCTTATTCGTCACTTCCACTGTTTCACTTTCCTCAAGCCAGGGACTCTGTACCTTCCTCACTGGTTCTTGTCTTTCCAAAGAGCTTTTCCAGAATTGTTCATTTTTGCACACTCATGATTACCTGATACTATACCCCTTAGGTTCAGCTACACCCAATATGAAGTCACGAAGGTGGCACAGCCTTTTTGTGTGCTCAAACTCAGGGTTTGAGCTGTCAGCTGTTTAGCAGTGCTTGAGGTTGCACACCTCAAAATTCAGTTTCAGGCATTTTCTGCCTCCAGAAGGCCTCTGTACCTTTGGAGCTGAAAAGGGTCTTCAGGTGGCACTTACTGAAATACTGTCCTAGTGACACCAGTCTTGGTCCTTTATTGGTCTCTGTTTCACTATGGCCACCAACACTTCCGTCTACAAAAGCCAACACTAAAGATATTTAGTGTCTTGTGGGGTATACACAAGCACCTAACACTTTTTCGATCAGCCTCAGCCTGGGCAGATCCAGTGTCTAGTCTGGACTCTCACAACCCACATTCACCCTGACAGTGTGCAGCTTTCCTCTGTTACGTACATTATGCTGTGGATCCTATGGACTGTGCCTGGACCCTGTAAAGACTCTTAGGCCCTTGTTCAAGGAGGGCAGAGACACTGTAGCCAGCAGTGTGGTGATGAGGAAAACTCTCCTAATCTCCTGCTATGTCTGGAGCTGCTTTATATTATGCCAGTTACCAATGACTGTTGCAACACTACAGGCCTTCTCTACCCTGTGCAAGTAGCGTTCACAAGTAGTCCTGGTAAAGAATGACTAACCATGTCCTTGCTGAGTGCCCTGCTGTTAAGCAGCCAGATTTTGATCTGCTGTGCTGTCTCTGGACTCTCCTGAGTTTTTCTTGCTCTGGCCAGGGACAGCATATTGAGACACTTTTTAGCGCAGAGAATTTTTAAGATGTTCTGAGCTGCTGGCAGAGTCAGACATGGATGTGACATATTGTTATGGACCGCCTGCCTCCTAGCCACACTGAATGTCAACTTAACTTCTTTCACTTAGGTAGCTATGGTTCAGCTCATTTAGCAGTGCAGTTATAAATAATAATTATTAATATTTTTATTGTTATTCCTCCTTCTTCTGCCCATGCCATGTTATGCACACACCCACTTTCCTACTGAGTATGTCATTGCCTAATAAAACGCCCACCATTTCCCCTTGTGGGAACGGGATCTATATAAATCTCCTCTTCTCCTCCCTCCTCTTTTTACTGGCTTTCATGACTTTCATTCAAAATGCCAACGATTTAAACTACCTTGCCATAACAGGCAGAACGAAAAAGTGTAGTGATATGCTACATGTTGGTAATGAATACTGTCAGAAATCACACATATTTAACTGGCAGGATGAGCTGGATGTGCTAACCGAGGTGCAAAGGTCAATCTGCAACCCACTTCTGATTTATTCTTTGGGGTTTTATTTTCACCAAAATCAAAAGACTACTGTATTCTGTCTGCTGGCTCACAATTACTTTTTCATCAGACATCCATTTACCCATTGCTATAATTGCGTGGATCAAAACACAGAGCTGCATGCTGGGACCTACCACGTTGCACAGCAAACTTTCTCTGTATTAAGTATGATCCTCAAATCCCCTTGTCATTTTGGAGCTAAGTAACACATTGAATAAAGTCTATGCACAGCATAACCAAAGTCCTAGCTTTCCACAGGCATACAAACTCCATTTGAAACACACCGGACTCTTCCTTTTGGAGATCAATAGCAGAAAATAGTTTTGGGGAGAACTATTTAACGGATTTTCTTTCCAAGCATTCATTTCTCTCTCCTTCCTCCTCAGAGTTTTCTCCCTTAGTTACAAGGTAATGGTATTCTTCAGCCAGCTAGTACAAATTCTCCATGAAGATACCTCACTACGCCAAGTCCTCCAAGTTTATGTACTTTCTAGCTCTTCCTGCTTGCAATCTATTAGGATTACAGATCTATATTTTGTTTTGGAGCACTACATTGAAACTAACATTGTTAAACTAGGTTATTGTTCTCATTTGCAGAGAGCAGTCCAGAACAGTGCCTTAGTGAATCTCAGGATAACTTTTATTCTTTCCTCTATTACAACTCTTAACTTACCATTTAAGAGAGAGGAGTTGAACACAATCATCAAGTTCTTCAACTTTGTGAATTTGAAAAATTCAAAAAGGTACATTTTCAAAACAGCTTAGAAAAAGCCATAGGCAACAGCCCTGTTAAAGGGAGGGGAAATGAAAAAAAAAAACAAACCAGCCTGTAAGGCAGTAAAAAATTGAATGTTTTATCCTTTCATCCCAGATGCAAAAAAAATATTGCAGTCCTGTGACCCTTCATGTAGAACCTGTGAGAAATCTGCTGACAGATGTACTTCGTGCCCAGAAGGTAAGAAACTTCAGCTTTTTTGGGTAAGTTTTGCAAGAGTCTAAAATATTCTGTATCCTGCACGCTTCCAGGGAATATTTTTGTCAATGGTCATTAGAAAGTTCTTTGACAGCTTAAAGCATAGGCAGATAATCAGATAAGCACCAGATGAAGTCAGGTATCAGCTAAGAATTAAGAACAAGCCCTTGGCAATACAGGTAAAAAAATTGTTAGGTGGATGTTGTTGCTTTTCTTTCTTTTCAATCAAAAGTTGTAGACATGATGCAGGAATTACTGAATAGGGTTTTATTCAGGAAGATGTACTAGATAATCCTGATGATTCCTTCTAACCTTAAATGTCAGTGAAGGTTAAGAAAACTACTTTGGGAAATGGATTAAAGGATGTTTTATCCATGTTTTTAAGCATCAAAAAGTCATATTTTGAGGAAGTTAGAAGATTTTTTTTATAGTCATCCAAGGCAGAAATCTTTTAAATATATTTCTAATTGGCGCCTTTCCCTACCTGGGTTTCTCTTTTGCCAGGAAAATTTCTTATCCATGACACCTGTGTTTTTCCGTGCCCCCAAAAAACTTTTGGCAATGTTGCAAGTGGAAAGTGCGAGATGTGCATGGACGGCTGTGAGGTGTGCTCCGACCACTGGCACTGTCAGAAGTGTCAGGCTGAACAGGACCAGCTGCTCTTCCTCCACAAAGGCAGATGTTTACAGGAATGCCCTGAGTAAGTAACTCCTGTTGGATGACTACTCCTTATTTTCTCACTGTGCTCCTTCTCTTTAAAGTTCAGATCCATTATAAACCTTTCAGTGGAGCCCTTAATGTAACCTAAGCTACCAGAAACTACCACAAGGTAAAAGCCATTTTCAGCTGGCCGGAACAAATGGCATTATCTTTTGCTTAGAGAAAATGTGAAAAATCAAAAGTGAAACTAGCCATGAAATCCTATGACAGGTGGCACTGCTCCCATTGACTTCAGTAGGACCATGGTACTTCAGGATGGTTCTCTATGGTGACTGAAAATAAGCCTCTAGTCATTTTCCTAACATGTTCCTTCCTCAAAGTAGTACAGAGCAGGGGTGTAAACCCAGAAAGTGGCTATTCAGAGTCCTGATATGAAAATATAGTGCTTAGAGATGTGTTTCTCTCTTTGGCTTAAATTCTTTACTTTTTCCTGTAATAAATGGAATTAAAAAAAAAAAAAAAGATTCCAATTTGACTGCAACAGATATTAGATCAGGCACTTGAGTAGATCACGTTCTCTTGTTTCTGAACTTTTTTCATCAGCATTCATCATACGTATATATACACATAAAATCTGTGCTATGCATTGTGAAGATCTTGCTTGGTTAACCTTTTTCTTTAGATAAATGTGCAGCTCCTGCTTTTCTTATGACCAGTACAAATCCTCTGGCATTGCTTTCCTGCTAACTTTGTCAAATAAGTCAATAAAGGCCAGTGGAACAGATTCTGATCATCAAATGTCAAAGTAAATAAAAAGTAATTGCACTAAAGCCTACTCTATTCCAGAAACAACTTTTAATATCAGAGGTTGTGGCATACAAGCAAAGATAATGTTTTGGCATTAATACATTCCTTCTCAGTACTGATTCCCCGCAGTTATCCCACACAGGGTCAGTATAAGAAAATTAAACCTCTTCATATATTACTAGTCTCTTCAGCTGTTATTATACCCCTTTTTTCCAAATTCCAGATTATAAATAATGGCTTCCCAGACATCATTCAACAAAGTCCACCAGAGCTAAACTCTGGTTTCAGCCTCTGAGGCAAAATTTTTGTAGCATAACTACTCTCCACTGGAGCAGGTGATTGTGTAGGATTTTTTTTTTAGGGTTTTTTTTTGAGTTTTGGGACATGCTGTAGGGGATGGAAAGGGTTGACTTGGTGCACTGATAATTTCTGACAGAGGATTTTGAGATATTGGGCTAGCCGACTACTCAAGACTGGACAAGAGACAGGACTGTGAGAAATAGGTGGAGGATCATGACAAAGGTTAGGAGAAAAAAAAAAGACAAGAATAGATGGCAGACATACTTATCTTTTCTCTAGCCTTGTTCCAAATGCATCTTCTCAGCCTTTCTTTGGAAAGATCATCTCCAAGAAGGAAAGGAAAAGCACCTCTCTCCAGGAAAGAATGAGCTTGTTAATATGAAGTACACGGTCTCTAACTGCTTTCTATGTCGACTTCTTCCTTAGTTGTCATTAATGGCTGTACACATGCGGGTTAGCAACCATCTCAAAATGTGGACTTGCTTTTCCTTTAACATTCTAACATTTTGTTTTGAGATTGGAGGCAGAGTGGATTGCATCTAACCTCTCCTTTTATACCTCTTCTCCTGAAATATAGATGCAATTTTTTGCTATATTTTCTTTATGACTAATAGTCCCAACTATGGCTGTCTACTGTTGCTCCCACACCACAGATACCAGTAAAACATGCACCCTCTTCACTGGCCCTACCTTGCTGTCACTAAACACAGGTACTACTTAAACATCCTGGTTTTGCTGGGTTTTTTATTAATGCCAGCCCTCCTTATTCTTCCCAGCCTTCACGATTCCAGGGTTTTCTTTTCTCTTTCTCCCCTCTAGGATCACTGAGGTTATACTTCTCTGTCTTTCACTGATATCACTGTGGAGGGTCAGCTATGCAAGACTAGAGATTGCATCTTTCTTTTCCCAAACATTATAGATCTTCCTATCTATCCCCCTTCCTAAGGGGAAAATCAAGATGTGAGCAAGAAAGGTCCAACGTCCCTTAGAGACTAGGTACAAGAAGAAAGGAAGACCAGTCTCCCTTCATATGACTAACTATGCACATTTTCTGCTCGCAGGCAGAGGGGATGTAAGTGGAGCATGGGCAGCAAATTGTGTGAGAAACCTGTCTGATCCCGTGAAAAGTGTACGTTGGGAAAGTCCAACATCTATTCATAATTCTTATAGCCTGGGCTGTTTGACAACTATATGTTGACCGGCAGTTTGCTTTGTGCTTGTTTTCATTCAACAGGGGATATTTTAATGATTCTGAAACTTGCAAGGAATGCAGTGAATCTTGTAAGACTTGCATGGGAAGTGCATCCAAATGCCTGTCCTGTAAAAGCCCTTTGCTTCTGGACCACGGGAAATGTAAACCTACCTGTTCAGAGAAGCATTTTGCCTCTGAAGGAATCTGCAAACACTGCCCTGAAATGTGTCAGGAATGCATTCACAACGAAACATGCAAAGGTATTATAAAGAAGTGGTCTTGACTTGGCTAAAATCCACCTGACTGTCTAGAGACAGACTGATGGAAAGACAGATCTGAAAAGAATTCTGTAATGAGCAAAAATAAAAAAAAAAAGAGATGTATATATAATTGCTAACCTCTAAGATAGAGGCTAAGCAATCAGCACTTTGTGATAAGACTCAATATAAACCATTAATCTGTAAAGATTTCACATTGCTTTGCCTGTTCCTGTTGACCTTTGGAGATTCCTACTGGTTTGATTCTATTTCTGACCTAGTGTATTCATGCCTAAACACTTGCATACACATTTGCACCAATGTGAAATAGAGAATGTTTCTTTCCTAGTTTGGTTGAACTTTACACGTCTTTACCATTTTTGCAAATGAATATTCATGGTAGAGAATGAAATCTCTGTAATGAAACATGTTAGGAAAGCCTTGGATATCCTGGTGAGCCTGAATGCCCCAACAAAAATTTCCAGGATAGTTAATGCTGAACAAGCCATTCTGGAAACATAAACATGGATGAAAAAAATAATGAACAAAGCTCTTAAAGCAAGTACTCATAATAAAATTAGCAGTTGAATCCCAGCTTTATGCAAAGACAAACATTTAGGTCTATATATTCCAGCCAGACTCATATTTTAATAATAAACCAAACTTCAGATGTAGACATCCCTGATTTTGCAGGAAGTTCATAATGCAGATATAATATCTCAGCACAAGTCTACTTATATTCAATGCCAGCACAGTTTAGTTAATATCAGCAAAGCTGAACAGGTGACTTGGCTTCTCAGTCTCTTGGTGTAACACAGAAGATGCTGTGTGAGGGTTGGGCCATTATGGGCAGTTTGGAGGGGAAAGAGTCGAAAAAGAAAGCACTACCTTCCCAAGTTGTCCTCTTCCCTCCTGTTTCGACATGCACTGCAGGAATTATGGTTTCCTAGGGTTTCTTCACCCACTCACAGAGGTCAGAATTAGCTGCCCATTTGCTTACCTGTTGTTTGCTGTCCTCTGTAGAGTGCATGGACGAGTTCTTGCTGCATGAGGGGAAGTGTGTGCAGGACTGCCCTTCTCACTTCTACGCTGAAGACAAGCACTGTTTTCCCTGCCATGCAAACTGCAAGGATTGTGATGGGCCAGATTCGGACGACTGCATTGAGTGCAGCATCAGCTACTTTGTCCTCTACAGTGGCATGTGTTTTGAAGAGTGCCCTGAAGGGACGTACTATGAAGAAGCCACTAAAGACTGTCAAGGTTGGCAGCTGTTGTTTTCCCCAGAACGGTATTGAGATATACGTGGGTGTCATTAAAGGCTACCTAAAAAGGGCCTGTGTGTGCCAGCTAATGTCGCTATCAGTGTCCTGGAAATGGATGAGATGGCTAATGCAGAAAAATAACAAGGCCTAGCTTAGAACAGCAAAAATTGTAGAAAGCTGAGAGGGAGTTAGCAAAGCTAGACATGTTTAATATTATGGGCGACCACCCTGGTAAATTGCTGAGTGTTGCTGGAGGCAGTATGTTGAGAACCCATGCTCGGAAAAAGCAGTGCCAGTGCAAAAGGAAACTTAAGGATTATGCATTAACCCGCATTAAGATTGAAAACAGTGGAATGGTTGACTATGCAGAGGCAGACCTATTGCTCTTTTTCCATCAGCCTGAGATGATGGCTGCTCCTTACAAAATTAAAGCTGAAATAATGATCTGAAATGCAAGAAGAAATAGTGACATTCCTACTGTTTGTCCATTTCAGCGTGCAATAGGACATGCCAGACCTGTTCTTCTTCCACTGCCTGCCTTACTTGCAGAAATGGCCTGACGCTGAACCATGATGGGCACTGTGTGGCATCTGGATACTGCTTTCGGACTGAGTACTATATTGAGGAAACTCAGACTTGCCGGTCTTGTCATAAGAAATGCCTCCACTGCTCAGGACCCACCGAACATGAGTGTCTTAGCTGTGCGAATAATCGCTATCTTCTCAGTAAGTCTCTTGCTCCTGCCTCTAGATTTTATTCTAAACTGAAAGCATGAAATAGGCAAGTTTCTGTCACATTTATGAAACATCTAGGGCTGCTGCCAATCTAAATATTGCAAAGTTGACCTGACAAGTAAATAACCTGTGCAGAGATAATTACGTCTGCGGGGCTACCTGGAAACTCTTTGTGAGACTGGGCTTGCCACTCCCTGGGCCAACACAGGACTTTTAAGTAGCAACAAACTCCATGGCTAAACAAAACTTGTATGTTTCATTTACTTGGTATGTACTGTTCCTGTGATTTCCTACAAAGAACTTAAAAAGACAAGAACAACTTCTTTAGCTTTTTAGCACAAAGAGTTTATACATGTTTAATCCCTGCAGAGATCTGATGAGCAAAGAAATACTTAAGCAGAACTGTTAGTTGTTCATGGATCACTAAGTCAGTATCTAGTGGATGGCTGAGTTGCAAAACTACTGACTTTGGAGCAAAAGACTGTATTGTCTTAGAAACAAATTGGTAAAAAGTATAAAATCCCAGGACTTAAACTTTACTTCTTTGCATATCCTTTAAAAAGCAAACAATTTTTTTAGAAAATCATTGGGAGAAAAATTATTAAAATGATCTTTCATGCAGGAAAAATCTGGAGAGAGTTTGAATTAAAACTGAACTTGAGCTTTTTGATTCTAATTCTGATGCAGATTTTGCATTTTTGTATTTCTGAGGTCTTGCATCAGACTAGTCTTTTTTATCAACACACTCAGCTGCTTTGCACCATTACAATTGGTAAAATTGATGGAAGTACATAAATAAACATCCTGGAGTGGAGAAAGAATTGCAAGAAAAATAGGAATAAAGGGAAGTATCTTCCCTTACCCAGTTGCAACCCAAGCAGCAGAACTATAAAGACAAGGTAGATAATGAGTAGCTACGAATGCTGTGTTAGCTTGATGTGCTTGCATTTAGTTGCACCAGTCCTAACTTCTCATTCAATATTCTTATTCTAATGATCCTCTGAAATCTCAGTGAAAAAGTGGGATGTACCTGGTACATTTGGCAGCATTACAGTCTTTATTCCCATAACATAAGGCAGCAGCCACAGACAAGAGCAAAGACCAATGAAAAAATATCATTACATCTCAAATTTACCATCAGATTCCTCATACATACAGAATGCAATGAGGTTGACGCTTAGAGTGAAATCTAAGGAAAATGGTGATGCAGACAGAAAGTTTCCTGATTACTGTTTCTATTTTTGTATATTCTGAAAGAAACCACAGCTGCTGTTCGTTACTATGTATTACGCATTTATAGTTCCCAAAGATAAAATACTATCTGTTCTGAAGAGCCTGCTAATGTACGTAAAGCGCAGAAACGAGGACTAATGAACTGAAAAGACTTAGAAGAAACAAAAAATAATTACTGTATCCCAACATTCTTTTCTTGTTCCAGTACATACTCTAACAGCATCTCCTGTTAGAGAATTTGTTCTAGCACAGCTAGAACATATATAAGATATTTTATAGCAGTAAATACTGAACATGACATGTTATTCTGCATTGTCACCCGTGCAGATGCAACCTGTGTTGAAACATGCCCAGATGGGTATTATGTTGACAGCGATGAGGGACAATGTTCCCCATGCCACAGCGCCTGTGCCACTTGCACTGGAAAACACAGCTCACAGTGCCTTTCCTGCAAACCGGGCTGGTACAGACAAGGAAAAGGATGCGTAAACCAGTGTCCAGCAGGGTAAGGTCCAAGATCTCTAGCTAAGAGCTACACACAGAGAGAGTTTTCAGTAATTATATCACTGTGCCCTATTCTACTTCAGAGTGAAATAGAACCAAATTCTCTTTTCAGGTGAAAAATTCTCATGTTGTCCAGTACAGAGGTGGTGGAAAACCTTCCCTTACAGTAGAAAACTGTAAAGTTGGTGCCCAAATTGGGACCAGCTTGATGTGGTGTGGCCATTCTTACAGGCCAAGGATGCTCCGAGGTTATTTATAGAGAACAGTGTGAAGCAGAATAAATGTACTGTTAGCTTGAGCACAGGAAACTGTGAAACTTCCTTCAAACATCCTTGCAGACTCCACTTAACCTGAAGTTTGGATGAGGTTAATTTTGTTTTGCATTGAGTGAATGTTTATAATGGGTCATAATAAAATCAACCATTAAAACACCTTTCAACTGAGGACTCAGAATTCCGGACAGTGACCTCTTTAGCATGAGTCTATTTAATTTCAAAATGTGAATTCAGTGTGCTCCTGTGAATATGCCCCAGAAATTCAAATTTGGGAAGCGGACCTATGATTTCTGGTTCAGGTCCATTTCATTTGGCAGTACCATACAATCAAGCTGGCGGTTACATTGAATTATCATCCCATTAAATTGTAAGTCTGTAATGACCACATCTCAATAAAACCACAGTGCAATTTTTTTCCCTGACAGAACAACTTAGTTTAACACTGTTCCTCTGCTGGCATCCTTTCACTAAGTCTGTTTGTGCACTGAAAGGAAATTTCTGAATTTTCATTTGACAGCAGGTCATCAGGAGCAGTGAGGAATTCAGTGCTTACCCAGCCTCTCCAGGATATCTCTTGCAGAGCCAAAACAGATTTGAGGTTTTCTGAGCCCTGCCTATTTATATGCTTACTTTGTGTCTGAATTCACCCTAGATTTTAGAAAGCCTTGCTTTATACACCCTTAATTTACAAAGTCTTGCTTTATAGCTGAATTCCAATGCCCAAGGGGAATTAAAGGAAATTAATTCTATTTTCACTGAGATTGCAAATGCTTACTGTGATCACATCAATGTAACTTTTATACATTGATGTAATCACAGTAAAAGCTAAGGATGAAGGATGTTTTGGGTTTCCTGTAACTGCAGGGCTTTATGCAAAGCCATGACTATCTGATGTGTTTCAGGTATTTTGCACAAAACTCCACTGGCTCATGTGAGAGATGCCACAAAGGCTGTAAGGAGTGTATGGGGCCTCAACCCACAGACTGCCTTTTCTGTGATACACATTTCTACCTGTTGCGCTCCAAGAACCAATGCGTTAGCTCTTGTCCTGAATATTACTATGAAAGCAAGGACAGCAATGCCTGTGAAAGATGCCACCCTTCCTGCCGAACTTGTGAAGGTAAAAGTTCTGCTTTAACCAAAAAAAGGGTCATCAAAACACCTGCCGACTCTTTGATTTCTTTTTACTCTCTGCTCCAAGACTTGGAAACACTTCATAAAGAGACTACCACATACAGTGCTACCAAACTGCCCATGACTTAAGGGGCCGCAGTCGGCAATGCAGACCTTGCCCAGGGCCACCGGGCTTTCCCTGGCCCTGGGTGACATGCTGCGCTGGTTGCTGCATGCCGCCACCTTACTTTTAGAGTATTGATTGATCAAGATCAAAGCAAGGATATGAATTCCTGCCAAGCTCCCCACAGGCTGCCTCCAGCCTCAGAGCACAAGTGTAAAGGCAGCCGCTCACAGGGAGGGCAGGGAGCGAGTCCCGGTGCCAAGTCAGTGAAGGGAAACAAACTGACAATGGTAATGAAGTTTCCATCAACCAGGCCTCTCACAAAGATGCTCACCAACTTCAAGAAAAAAGGCCTCTGGTGGTTAGAGCTGGGCCTCATTTCTTGCACAAACACTGAAAAATGACTGCATAATATCTGCCTCTTTGAGCTGTCCTACCACGTCTTACTCCGTGAAAGCCAAGCAACCTAAATCCAGCCACACATTTTTAGAGAGAAGAATAGAAAACCAACAGCTAACAACACTTAATATAAGAGTAAGGCAATAAAGCATATCTTTAGGGTGAAAAGTAAAACAAAACAAAACAGCAGTGATGTCTGCTGCATTTGATATAGTTAAGTATTTTTCACAGTTAACTTTGAGAGACCATCTGTTTTGTTTTGTGACAGACTTATGTATTCAGTTTCTTCTTTTTCCTAATTCATCCAGTTCTGAAGCAAGCGGGACCATTAATCCCCTGGGACCCATTTGGTGTCCTATTCTATCTGAAGAGCATCAGATGACAGCTAACAGATGCCAATGCAGCTTAGACCACACCATATTGTAACATACAAAATATTTTTGGAGTAGTGGATAAACTGGAGAGCACAGATGGCTAATTGCAACATAACAATATTTAAAATTTTGGAAACAACTCTTAGAGTGAAGCCACCTTCAAGAACTATTAAAATGTAATTGTATCACAACATTATAAGAAGTAATAGAAATATTTTGGCTTAGATTGGGGACAAAAATTTTAATTTACAGACTACTTCCATTGATTTTTACCTTATTTGGGTAAATACTACAGGACAGATTTTCTATCATAATTACAGAGATACTAAGATGAAACACAAGTCAGTCCTGAGCTGCAAACATGTAGGTGTTCTGAAATGCATCTGCATTGCTGATACAGGAACAAAGAAGTGTTGTGCTGTCTTGTTTCTTAGGAGCAGGAAGGCAAACCCTGTACTGCTCAGAAAAATCACATAGTAAATTCAATTTGTTTGGTGGTAGTGGTCAGTATAATTTTTAAAGGAAGTTAGATGACAATTTTCCTGTTGTAATATTGTTGGTTTATTTGCCTTTCTAGGGAAGGGAGCATTCAGCTGCACATCTTGTGTATGGAGCTATAGTTTTTTAGGCGGAATGTGCAACTCAGACTGTTTTGTAGGTGAATACAAAGTCCAGAAGACACCGGGACATGAGGTACCTATTTGTAGGCATTTTCTCCTGTGACTTGTAGGCTGAACTTTAACTTCTGAACACAATACAAACAACACAGAATGCTCTTCTCTGAGTTTTCAAGGCTGCTTATCTTTAAAAATGCTTACTTTTTTCTTCTCTTGGCAGAGGAAGCATTGTTTCTCTTTCTGGGGCTGTCGACTATAGAGTAATCTTCTACCAGTAAATATAAAGGCACAACTTTTGTCAACGATGATACCAAAGCCATGTGAACAAAATCAGCTCTATTAGTTACCAAGCATTTTTTTATTATTATTATTCCAGTATAACTGAAATTTCCCCACGGATTTCTGCTGCTTTGTCTGTAAGAAATCACATTGCATTCCTGATTGACAGCTCTGCTGGCAGGAACCTCTAGTGGAGAGACAGGCTGAAGTTAACAGAGCTGTATATTTAGTAGAGTAGCACCACAATTAGGTTTGGGTCTGTGCCACAAGTCTGGGCACTCCAGCTTCCAGATTTCCACACCAATTGCCTTCCAAAGATGTTTATTCAAGAATATAGCAGCAAGGCAAGCCAGCTGGCCTGAGGTGCTGCATACCCTGGAGTCTCTGGCCTGGAATATCCCCTTAGAAGTGCTGCTCCATAACTGTGAGCCTGAGAAAACAGCCTAAGAGCTGGGGACCACAGAGAGGTCCACAGTTCTTTGCAAGAGCTTTGACTCTAAGAAACTGGACCTCCCGCTATGATCCTCCCATCTTGCCCAGGTTCTTCAATTCAGGACAAGCAGCCTCACAGGTCTGACCGCAGGTTTGGTAAAAGGTTAATGGAGTTTCCAGATCCTCACAGTGGGTATAGGGTCCTGGTCCCATGGCAGAAAAATAGTAATTTTTCCCAACAGACCAGAAACTGTGAACACTGGAAGCCCTGAATTACCTGAGCTCAAAGCATTCTGCACAGTAGATGTAACAATGATGATCTCCCATAGTCTTTGTACACAGAGGCTCCCAGGAACCTATCTGGAATTTGAGAAGTGTATTTGAATCTAAGCTGTTTCTGTAAAACAGAACTAACAGGATCTAATAAAAATCTGGCTTGCTAGAAAATTTCCAGCCAGCTTTATTCCTTATTTCTGCTCCTTCCCAAGTTAGAAAGGAAATTCATTCTCTCAGCTGCCTTTTCTTTTTTCCAGAATATTTCATGTTGCTTCTCCCATGCCAGTTACTTTTAATCATTCTCGGGTACACTTCTCGAAGGCCACTTTACCATCATTACTGCCAAAAAACCATAGATCTGCTAGCGTGGGACTAGCAAAACAAAACCACGCTTTCCGGCCAAAGAGATTCAGATTGTAAATCTGAATGAATTTTAGCTTACTGTCTAGCTAGGTGAGATCTCTAACTAAGCTCCTACATCAGTTTCCTCCCTCTCCCTACAAGCAGACCACTGAGAACCCAGGAAATATGAACCAAATTTTAGTTTTCCTACTCCCTACGATATTTTGCCATTGACACCTGTGGTGCCCTGAGGTGACCACCCAGAGAGCGAACAACAGGACAGAACTACCAGGTCAGGTCCAAAGAGTCCCAAATGAAAGGTGTATTGCTTGTGTTCTGTGTCTGAAGGAGGATGAGCCCAAGTGTGAGAAATGTGACAGCTCGTGCACCGAGTGCAAGGGACCTGGTCCTCTCAACTGCACCATCTGTCCAGCCAGCATGCAGCTCTACCTGGAGGAGAGCCGCTGCCTGCCCTGCTGCCATGACTCTGACCTGGCAGGCACCCCAGCGTGCTGCGACTGCAGTGAAACCCAAGGTAGGACCCTGCTGAAGGGCTTTATGGCTGACTAGGCTGACACTTGAAAACCAAAAGAGGAACGGAGCAAAAATGTGCTGCCGAGCTGCAGGCACACAGTGTGTTTCTGCCGCTCCATCACTGGAACGGAAAGGGCTTTACACAAACAGCAGCAATCACGACTGCTGCAGGAGATGGCACCTTCCTTCACTCACACCTATCGCATTAAATGGACAGGCATTTCACGAACCAGGTGACTGGGAAGTGTTTGTTTCAATGGGTAGCCAGCTGAATCATTGCATTTTAAGCTCATCATGTCAAAAAGCGTTTGCACACCTGTTAGCTTTCCTGTTTCTTTCTGATTATTGCTAATCTCATGAAGAAACATGGCTATCCCAGCAACCTTGCTTACACCCTTATACCATCACAGCTACAAGAACACACTTGTGGTACCGTAAGAGTACTGTATTTAGTCAAATGCATGTGAAAATGTAAGCAGGCCTAAATGCTGTACTGGTGGTTTTTTAAGACAAATACCCTGCCACCATACACATGCACACAATCTCATTTAATTTTATTTTTTTTTAAACTGCTGTTGTAGATGACTGTGTATTACGGACCACTCTACCACCCGAGAGCAAAAGCAAAACTACTTTCTTTGTTATTACCTGCATTTTGCTTCTCCTTGTCATTGGAGCCATTTTATTCATCTGGAGAAAATCACGAGCCAAAACCCAGCCTGTGAGCAAAGGCGGGTACGAGAAGCTGTCGAACCACTCCAAAAGCTTTCCTGCCTTCCTGAGCAACTACCATGAGAGTCCCAGTTACCAGGAAGATCAAGTGATTGAGTATAGAGATCGAGATAATGAAGATGATGATGAAGAAGATGACATTGTCTATATGGGTCAGGATGGCACAGTCTATCGCAAATTTAGATACGGACTTTTGGAGGATGATGAGGAAGACGAGCTCGAATACGATGATGAAAGTTATTCATTTAGATAACTCTTTATTAATTTATGAATTTCCTGCTCTATTGCTTTCTATTAAATTACAGCAATTTAGTTAAGTATGTTTAGTTACTTCCTAGCATGCTGAGCTCAAGGTTTTAGCTAACAATTATTGTGAGAGCAGAATGGTTTCTAAAAACATTTTTTCCTAAAGCTTTACATAAATCCTTGTTAGGCTTTTAAGTAGCACTCCAGATGTAGGCTGGCTAAGAGATTATGTTTCTGCACAGTTATGTGAAGAGTAAATCCTTTCCCAATATGTATTTGTGTGCATTATAACTAATATAAACTCTGCTTCAAACTACGCACACACATTTATTGAGAACCTTGCCAATCACTAGTGTAAATGTGCAGATATAAGCAAGATGGGTGTATTTAAGCTACCTGATGAATGGCACTAGTATAGGGTGCCAGTAGGTTACTATCACTAGTTGTGATTATAGTTACTCAGCAATTCATACTAGAATAGGCTAGTTTGCTGACTTTACCCAGACTTGCTTTACTGCTGTCATCTGGTGCATCTGTGTTCCTCAAAGCCAACACATTCCTCCCTATAATCTTATTGCATACTTCCCAGTGAAATTGTGCATCTATGACATGATGTTTTATGATTTCTGATTGTGAGTCTGCTCTAGGTAACTATATTGTATTCACAGTTTGTACGAAACGTAACTAAAATATTTCATATATCAACCTGTGATTAATCTTTACTGTGGTGTTTGTGAAATAATCTTTCATTGTACACACTAACTTCTGGGTCTATAAGCACCCCCCCAAAAGAAGGACTCTTTTTGTCTTTCTAGTTACCTTCTCAGTGATTTAAACACAGAATATTTACTCAAGTAGCTTTCTGATTTCTGTTGTGAATGCCTGGGGATGTTCAGACAATGGCAAAGGGGATAAGTGGCACTCACTTGGTAACGTAACTTAAAGGAACACAGCAATGTGATTTTTTTTATTATTATTACAGAAATATAATTTATCATACTAAAGAAAAGGATGCTCTTCATGAACTTTTGTTGTGAAATAATAAATTCTTTGCACAAAACTGTCTTGAAAAGGCTGTTATTTGTCAAGTTTCATTCACTCTCATAGTTCCTTTAGATTTCCAGTAAGAATCCACTCTAGAACTATAAATCAATTGAAAGATTTAGTGTCTACAAAGGAATTGTGTGAAAATACCTAACTTTTATGGCTCATTGCCTTAGTGGAATTCTTTGTATTAAGTATCACACCATTTCAACCACATTTTGAGTTATCAGCTGCATATTCTTTCACTTCTGATTATTCCTGCTCTGCAGCCCAACAATTTCCTTCTGGCTTTCTGAGCTTGTCACGTGCAGTCAGGGATCCTGGATGTTAAAAGCAGAAGGGGACCTCCTTGTAGTGCTAAAGCTGCACAGGCAGAGCTGAGACACCATTTGACAGGAGACAAGTCGTACTGATAAATTCCCTCCACCCAAATAAGCAGTGCTTTTTGGGAGGGATTCAAATGACTGCTCAAATGATAATCCTGTTCTTAAGAGGTGGCAGCACGCGTGCAGCAGCATGCATGATTTTACGCTGCATGGGTAAGGTGACAAGACGCATGTCTTACAAAATGGCAGATAACTGCCTTGGAGGTGAGCCTGTCTTCTTAGGAGAGCAGTAAATAATTGATGAATGAAGTTAGAAGGGTATGATATGAGGGAAGAGAATCACATTCAAAGTTATTACATTTTTAAATGAGAAGTTTCAAAATAGTAGTGAAGGAGACCCAAACTTAGTGACCTGCAGAGCCATGTCACATTTACAGCGTTCACAATTAAAACTCCCTGCTAAGAGTCCACAGGGAAACCAACAACAAAAAAAAAGGTTTAACAGCTAATTGGCACAAGAGGAAATAATTCATGAGTCACTTGTTCTTTAAAGAAACTTAATGGAAAACCAAGTGCAACCAAGAAAGCCAGTAATAAACATACCAAAAACACAGCACACAAAGGAAATACTGCTTTTCTGAATTATTTTATGAACTTCTAGTGTCTAAACCCTTTACAGTCTGTCCTGAAAAAAAGCTAGAACAATTCAAATCCACAGTTTTCAATTCCAAAAATCACTAGTTGCCACAAAGCCAATTCTTCTCCTTTCTCCTGCCTTCTCCTCCACCCAAAATTATAAAAAAGATGTCCCAAAAGAAAAGTATCTTTCAAAAACAAAGCTGCTATGGGATCTCTTCCATTCAACTGTTCCATAATTAATTTTAAGTAGCCTCAAATTCTTGTTATCTTTGGCAAATTTCTCTCACCCTCTCGCTTCTCAAGCTTTTTTCCATCTCAAGGCCCCTCCTTCCCCCCACACCTCTTTCTTTGCTACTCTTATTCATCCATGGAGTTTCCAAAGTCTTTCAGTCTTCACCAATTACTTGCATTTTCTCTGTCCTTCTCCTAGGGAACTCTTTCTCATTACCCTTTCAGTGGGAAAGCTATTTCAAAAAGATCTCATAGAAATCACATCTCCTGCATAGTTTTACCACCCACATACCTCTCACTTAATCCAGTAATTTGATTTCAAAGGAAAGTGTAGATTACCAGTCTTCTTTAACCCCTTTTTCCACAGAGTGTATGTAAATAGAGAAAAATTTTATCTTCTGTAACTCTGAAGTTTTGCTAGAAAGGAGGTGGAGGAAAGTAGACTATAGGAGTTACATTTAAAGCATCTTGAGGCCCAAGACTCCTTCCTCTACAGGCTATTCCCTGATCAGACTACATTTTCACAGTATACCACATATTTGCCTTTGGGTCTTGTATAACTGCAGGACTTCTTTCTGGCTGAGGACTCAGACTGAAATTTCAAACCAAAGATAGGAATGAAAACACAATAAACTTAATTGCAGAAGTTACCACAGAAGCCAAACCTTTCAAATGGGTATTTTGAGGCACTTGGTTTTCTCATGAAAAATAATGAGTGTTTCAAGAGAAATACATTTTTGCAATAAAAATGTTTTCTTAGCAATGAAATTTCCCACTTTAAATGTTACCTACAGAAAAATTCTGAATATTCTTAGTAAGTCTCTGTTTTACCCAGGTCACCTGTGTTAATTTGAGTCCCTGCTGGGGTGGGGGCAGGAGGGAGGCAGAAGAGTATCTTTCAGAGTAGACCAGAACCAACTATTGATTTTTCATCTCCCCTCAACCTCTTATGTGTTCAGGTTTCAAGCCTGAACTTTAAGGAGTAACCACATACGCATCCTGATGAGGAACAGAAAGATACTCTGACTAAGAGTTAAAAAGCACTTTTGAACAGGAAGACTTTAAGAAGTTTTTCCACTCTTTTTTTTTTTCTCTAATGAGTACACATATACAACAGTAATATCATATCAAACAATAGATGATTAAAGATTCTGACTGTACACCAACATACCTGCAACGAACTAGATGATACATTTATAGGCGTTCAGATGCAAAATTAATAGGAGACATATGCACACGTAACTTCTGTTTTCCTTTCAAGCTAGGTACTAGCTTGTTCCTAGTTAATTGGTTGTTTCCTCCTGCTCAGAAATATCTAGGAAGTTGCCTGACACATGTTGGCCGATTTTAACATCTTTCTTGTGATTTTTTTAGTTGTTAACACGATAAAAGACAATTTTGCTGTTGGAAAAGATATGTTGCAAAGTAGTCGGTAATTACGACTTCCCCCCCAGCCCCTCCTCCATCATCCCTTTTCAGATTTAGGTTTACTCTGGAGTAAAGGTCTCAGACCTTAACAAACAAAACAGATGCACTAATTACCTCTTTGCATGACTTCGCAGGTTTATATTACCCATTTAACTGAGTAGGAAAGAGGGAAATGAGTATTCTTTTATTCTTACTCATTTATATTGTCTATGTAGCATCTAGGTAAGCACATTTTCTTTTTCAGGAAGAGTTTAGGTGCTATAGTTACCTAATAACCATTATGCTAAATAGTTCTTGCTCCATTTATTTTTTCTTGTGTTCCTCCACCCTTGTTCAATCTATGTCACATTTAAAATCCTCATCCAATCATTCTTCTGTATTTTCTCCTCCTTCTTGTCACCTAGCATTATCTTCATTTCCCAGTTCTTTTTTTGTCTGATGCAAAAACCTAATATTGTCACTTAAGTATCTCATCTTTAGTAAAAAAGAAAGCCAAATATAAACCTTACTGTATTCATTGCACTGAATTCTATGTTCTTTCACTGACAAATCTTGGCGCTATGGAAAAGCAAGCTAATCATAACCTCGGAACAAACTGGAAAAAGATAATAAGCACTTTGCGACTCTGAGCCACAAAAAAGAAAGCAAAATCAAATTCTCAGTCATTACAGAAGATCATTACATAAAATCTTAAGTTATGTAATTAATTATCTATTAACTGTCATTGTCAGCCATGTTTATAAAGTTCCTAAATAAGTCACAAATCTATCCAAATACTCCCCTGGAGCAACAGATAATGCAAGTTCTCTAACCATCACACTACTGAGTAGGGTCTTCTGTTTATAATTTCTCTTATGGCTTTCTTCTCGCTTCAGAAAAATATAAGAAAATTGGGGGGCGGGGGGGGAGATAGCCCTATATAGCCCATATTCATTACAAAATAAATTTGAAAGCAATTTGATATATTTTTTTAATATCATTTCAGTTCCAGAATGAAAACTAGTAGAACACCTGAATTCCTGGAAATTATAGTGCTTGAATGTTAAACAGAAACCTGAAGAACATAGGTGCTTGCGGATTTAACTTTTAAATCATGCCTCCAGTGTGGACACTGCTGTTAGAACAGCATGATCTGTGACATATACCAAAAAGTATACACTGAAGAGTCCACTGCATCTAACACAGAAAGCAATGTTCATCACATACCCACACCACCACATTGTGTTACATTCTTCCCTGATGCAACATTAGGGCTACCACATTGAGGTTATATAAAGGTCTACATATAAACAGTGTGAAAGTATGAGAGGAACTTTTCCCCAAGAGGCCTGAGCCAAATTAATGTGTTTCAGGATAGAGGTTTGATTCATTTTCAGCTGCAGCAGACGGACCTTTGCCCTGACACAGATGAATGTTTAAACAATTGAACGAGAACAGAAGAACAGGGTGCAAGTCTATCCACCTGACTTGTAAAAGAACCAAGCAGTTTTAAATTTTAAAAGAAATGGTACAGACAAATCTACTTTCAGGTTATAGAATTCTGAAGACGTAGCTCCCCTAAGTCCTAAATAAAGCACAAAAATCACCACAGTGGCACTGGTTTTCAGACACAGTTTAATTTTAGTAATTTAAACAACCTCTGAACAGTTTTTTCCATCAGTCTAAGTTTTTAGGCAATCATACTTACAAAGCTTTGCACAACACTGAGACACCTAACTGTGCTAGGCACGGCAAAGGAAAGCACCCTAGGAACCAAGTCATTGCCAGAAGCCTCCTTAGACACAAGGACTCACTGCACAGCAATACTGGCAATAACCCTTGCTATTATATAACAAAGCAGTGATTCTCACAGATTAGACACCGAATAAACGATTCCCAAGAATTGCTAGAAGACTAAGGCAGAGTAAGAATTAAAAAGGATACCAGCTGCTAACTCTACAAAGAAATGTCTTTCTAAGAAGGATACTAAAGTATCAAGGTATCAAAGATATCAAGACTGTACAAAGTCTTTCAAAGCAAACTTCCAAAGTTCACCTGCTGCAGCTTTGTGATTATTATCTTTAGCCACAGTTATGATACACATCTGCAACTAGTCAAAGCAGTAAGTAAGCATCTCTTTTAGCTCAGTACCACCTCCCAACAAAGATGCGGCAAACATGGCTCCAATAATCTCAGTGAACTAAACTACACACTTGTTATCTCTGGCAAATTTCTCTCACCCTCTTGCTTCTCAAGCTTTTTTCCATCTCAAGGTCCTTCTGGTTCTTGCTTCCTTCCCCTTGCACCTCTTTCTTTACTATTCTCATTTATCCATGGAGTTTCCAGTAAACCAGACCTCACACTAGTGCCACTCTTTAGTAGAAACGCTACTAATGACACTTTCCAGCATTTTACTTCTCTGTATTCATTTGGAAAACTGTTTGACAGTGTCCATGTCCACAATATGTAAGTTACTGAAAATATATTCACATTAGTAATGATTTTAACGTAATAACTATTAAAATTTTATAGATGTATATTGAAAAGAAAAAAAAATCAGGATTTTTTAATTCATTTTCAAGTTTTAGCGCGCTAGATTTCTTTTTCAGGTAGATTTTGAGAGAACATTACCTAGGGAATCTGTTCTAAAGTAAAAAGGATACCAACCGAATACAGGTTCCATATTGGTGTCTAGGAAGGCTCCAAATTCAAAATACAGCTAGCCATACAAGAAGCCTGTATGAATAATTATTGTCTGTACACATTGTGCCTTTAGATTTTCTAAACACGAAGGCATGCTGCACTTTAACATCTGCTAAGCACAAGTTCTATAGGCTACTAGAACATCAGATAGTTTAACGCCGCAGCTATCCAAAAGAGACCTATATGCATTTGAAAAAAAATCTTATACTGTTATTCTCACATTGTCAACAAACTCCATTTCAGGACAGTAACAGACTTCAGAAGGAGACAATCAATTAAAATGTACCACAGGCTTTATTTAAAAAGTATTTGATACTGTGGAAATACTTACATAGCTTGAATTCCAACAATTTCAGTGACCTTTATGCATTACTTGGTGTTCACATATTGCCTTACAAATAAAGAACTGCAAACATTTGGAACATAAATAACGGAGCACCAAGTTTGTAAGCAACAACAACAATTCTCCTTTCCCACACGTCCTGAAACTGAAAGAAGTTTAAGCACCGTAAGGAAAGAACTCTGCAACACTTCCTTCAGTATATGGTAGGGAATACGCACAGATGATTTGCATCACATATAATACAATCAACCAGAAAAACCTGTGATAAGCAGCATCATTACTTTCTCAACTACATTCTTTTATTAATGGTAGAGCATCACAACATAAATTGCAATATTTATTTGCACATAATACAAAAATATAATCCTTCATAAAGTTTATACTGTGCTAGGAATCATGTATTACACTTAAAAATCAATATACAGTATTTGATATTAAATAATGCACAGAGATAGGTACATTTCACCAAATTAATGCAATTACATTTTCTCTAACTGGAAGGCAAACACGCAAACAGCAGTTTATTACTTTACTGTATACATACATCACACCCCACATGACAGCTGTGAGCAAACAAAAAAAAAAGTTTCTCAAGTTTTCCTTTTGCCACTGTTCTCTATCCTCAAGCACAGTGGTTTTAAAACCAAATGATGAAATGAATTTTGGATAGTAGCATTCATTAGCAGTTACAGAATAGTGTTACTAAGGCAACCAGCTTAAGGCATTATGATTTCCACAACAGATACATGAAATCACTGGCAAACAATAATTTTAAAAGGTAGCTATGAGCTTAGCTATAATACCACAACAAAGATTTTTAAATATGTTCTTGACAATATATTACTTTGACTAGCATGGCTATTGTTTTATACTTTACTTTTCTGGAAGAACAAACAAGACACCTTGACATTGTTCTATACTCAAGAATGCCTCCCTGCATTGGGGGAAAAAAAGCTTAAAAAACTTCTCCCATCATCCCTCAATTTTAAAGTGAAGAAAAAAACAAATCACTTTCAAGAAAATTCTTGTACAGATATCCCACATGCATACACTAAAAGCCCACTAAACTTGTCTTGGTTTGGGGTTTTGAGGTTTCTTGTTTGTTTTTTTAAAGAAAGTATTTCTGACAGCAGATGAGTTCATTTTCTTTTAGTATTTTCCTACTAGGAAAGCCAAAGTGTGCTGAAAACAGTTACAACAAAACTGTTGGTGTATTTGGAGAGTTAGATTTATAAATAACACTAGCAACATAGGTCAAAGTGCTTATTCTAATATATGCTTTTATAGAAATCATCTTTTTCTTCCCTTGAGAGGTGTATATCCCTTCTATCTTTGCCATCAACAGGACTGATGAGCCGTTCACCTGAATAATCAAGTTTTGACTGAAGTCCTGCACAGCTACAAGGACTTCTTGATGTGCTCAAGGCCTTTCACCAAATACCCCAAGAGACTGGCTGCAAGTTAAAACATTATGAAATAGAACCCTGGCTGGCTGACAGCACCCACCACAGAGAATTCCTGTAAGGATACCTCGATGGAGCTTTCTCAAACACTAGAGTGAAATGCAGGATCAGAATGGGATGGGACAATAAGGAAATTAGTAAAATTGTACTCAGGTGGGCGAAGTAGGTTTGGAAGCACACAAACTATATATACATACATGCTATATAATTTTAACAAATATTTTCAAAACTACTATCAATTTTGACAATATACCCTCCATTTATCTGTGCAAACATTTCAGAGTGGGAAAGGCCTCAAAAACTTGGAATAAATAAATATCTACTAAAATGCTGATACATTATTCCAAGAATCCCCCAAACCTTTCACTAATCTGCAGCCAGAAGTTTGGATCTTACCTGCACTGAGTGCAGAGGGTTGAAAGGATTTTCCTGTGCCTTACATTCTAACTTAAAGGTTGAAGTCATTCATTCTGCTGTCAGTATAGTGAACAACCCAGAAGTTTTCCTCATCTAAGGCAGCTGCCAGCAGCAACCAAAATACCGTTGCCTTTAGTTACCTCCTCTGCCTTATGGCCCAAAGAGCAGAAATACTGTTGGACTAGTTCTGTACCCTTTAAGCCTGAACTTTTGCAGTCTACCAACTTTCCCCCTGACAGCCACTTCTGGAACTTTAGTGAAACACTTCCTCAGAAGGCAACCACACAGGTTATAAGCTGTCATATGCACAGTCAACTAGACAGAAGTATCTATCCCACATTCCAGTAACTCGATGAATAACAGTCATTTCCTCTATTTCAATTAAAATTACAATAAATTATTTCAGTTAAAGTGACAGCTACAACAGCAGCTGTATAGCATATCAAAAACAGGAACTATAGTCAACTATTCTTGTTACTGTTATCTACTCATTGGGTTCCTGCACCATAGGTAAATTTTTGACTCACTCAATATAAAAATTTTCTAAGCTGCTCCCTACAATCCAGATGCAAGAATGATGTAACATTGGGAAAAGGGTTTGGAATAACATTCTTCACCTGAAAACCTGACAGTCTTCACTGAAGTATTTAACTGTTCACACCTTAGGGGCAGAAGAGGTCACAACTAACTTTGGTTTTGTTCCACACGTGCGAAGATCTCTAAATCATCGGCAACATTTGGATCCACGACTTGTCTGTAAAGACCTAAAATAGCTTTCTACTTCTTTTGCATGACTGGTTAAATGATCAAGTAATAAAAACAATCTTAAATCACCTTGTGTGGTTTTAGCGTTCAGTTCCAATCACAATTACCTAAACGTGTTGTTGCACGATAACCCTGCTAAGCAGCTAAGCACCACACAGCCACTAGCTTACTTCCCCCATACCCCCCCAAGTGGGACAGGGAAAGAAGAATGGAAGCATAAAAGCAAGAAAATTTGTGGGTCAAGGCAAAAAATAGATCACCAACCAAAGAAGTGGTGAAAGAATAGAAAAAGAAAACAAAACAAGTGATGCAAAGGCAATCACTCACCACCTCCCATGGGTAGACTGATGCCCAGACAGTTCCCAAACAAAAGATGGCCAATCTCCCTAAACGCCCTCCTCCCCATTCTACTGTTCAGCATGACCATTATATGGCATGTAATATCTGGTTAGTTCACATCATCTGTCTGGTTGCATTCCCTCCCGACCGCTTGCACAGCCCCAGTCTATTCACTGGGGGAGCAGAGTGAGAAACAGAGAAGGCCTTGATGCTGTACAAGCACTGTTCAGGAATAGCTAAAACATTAGTGTGTTATGTTCATTGTTTCTGTCACGAATCTAAAACACAGCACCATATGAGCTGCTATGAAGAAAATTAACTCCATCCATGCCAGACACACACGTGTCACGTATCAAGTGATGCATGATACGTGGTAGTCCAAAGAAGAGAGCTCCATGACATGAAAAAAACCCACATGGTTTTGCTTAGTGGTTTACTGTTTTGCCTTCTGGCAGATGAAAGAAGTTGTCTTCTTTGAGTTTAAGATGTTCTGGTAAATCTAGCTGTCTTTTTGCCTCTTCAATGTCTTCTTGAATTGCCAAAATGAGTGCCTCTGCAAAAGAGAAGAAAAGCAATATTTAAAAGCTTGTCTGAATTCTGAACACACAACAAGTGAAAAAGGGTGTACTACAGAAGACCAGGAAACAATCACAGAGGCAGAATATATTTCTAATGACGAAGTTGGAAAGGCAACATTCTCAGTTTCAAAAATGGCATGATTTGCCATGCGTTGCACTTTTCATTGCTGTAAACACTACTTTCTCCTTGTTCCAAGACATTTTCTCAAAGAAGTCAACAGAACTTCATTAGCTGTTTCAGTTTTAACACAGATGCATTTTAAAAGAAATGGACAGACTAGATCAATGGTTTTAGACCAAGCTCGTGACTTTCAAGCCACTCCTCAGACAACTGGCATGACAATGTAATTTTTAAACTGAAATAAGTAAGTACTGATAGTGTGGACACTGTGGGGTTTTGATTTTTTTTTAATACAACCAATTTATGTATTAGTAGATTCATCTTAAAAAAACCCTCCATTTTACTGACAAGTCAAAGGTAAGATGTAGAATCATAGACTATCTTGAGTTGGAAGGGACCCATAAGGATCATCCAGTCCAACTTCCTGCTCCTCGCAGAAATGTATGACTAAGAGCATCGTTCAGATGTTCCTTGAACAGGCTTGGTGCCATGACCACTTCCCTGGAGAGCCTGTTCCAGTGAACAACCATGCACTCAGTGGAGAACCTTTTCCTAATGTCCAATCCGAACGTTCCCTGATGAAGCTTCATTCCGTTTCCTCATGTCCTATCGCTGGTCACCAGAGAGAGGACATCAGCACCTATGCCTCGAGGAAGCTGTAGACTGTGATGAGGTCACCCCTCAGCCTCCTCTTCTCCAAGCTGAACAAACCAAGTGACCTCAGCCACGCCTTGTAAGTCGTGCCCTCGAGGCCTTTCACCATCTTGGTTGCTCTTCTCTGGACACACTCTAATAGTCCTTGTTATATTGAGGTGCCCAAAACTACACAGAGTTGTCAAGGTGGGGCCACACCAGTGCAGTGTACAGTGGGACAGTCACCTCTCTCAACCAACTAGCAACACTGTGCTGGATGCACCCCAGGACACAGCTGGCCCTTTTGACTGCCAGGACACACTGTTGACTCATATTCAACTTGCCACAACCCAAACCCCAAGATCTCTTTTCTGTGGGGTTGCTCTCCAGCCCCTCATCCCCCAATGTGTATGTACAACCAAGATTACGCCATCCCAGGTAGAGAATCCAGCACTTGCTCTTGTTAAGTTTCATACAGTTGATGATTGCCCAGGTCTCTGTAAGGCCTCTCTGCCCTTGAGAAACAGCTACATGAAACAGCTGTTTATGAAGACAGAAAGAGAACAATAACACAGTACTTTCAGTATACAAGAACATGACAAACAAAACATTAGTTTAAGAGACCTGCAATACTGACCTAAAGAACTGAAGGTTTTTTCTGACCGAATATATCCAATAATGACTATACTAAGAATCTCTCCATAAAAGTCATCTTTGAAAGAGTGGATAATGTGTGTTTCCTAAGGAAAAAGAAAGAGAGAGAGAAACAAATTGACATGATGCACTTTATTTCCCTTGTTGCAGGGATGTTCAGGTAACACCTCAAATTCCAACTCCCTCGCACACATATCAGGAAAATGGAGACAATTAGACTAACATGCATAATGCAAGATTAAGAGGTTACAGCTTTTGATTACGTTAGTAGGGAGAATTGTACTTTGCATGGCATTTAAGAACATTGTTATATTTATTTCAGAGGTAAGATTTTTAAGGCAGCAAATCACAAACAATGCCTAGATGTCTTTAATCATTAAGTTGCTGAGTCCAAATAACTGTAATGAATTTGACTGAAACAGTTGTTTTAAAGAGAGCTTTTACAAGTAACTCACAGGAACTGAATTATAAAATTCTAAAAAGAATGAAGGCAGCTACCTTCAAAGCACGGATTCATGTCAAAATAAAACCGGTTCCAAGTATTAGCAATCAAAACCATGTTCTGCAAGCCTCAGGAATAAGCACCAGCACCTGATAGCAAGAAAAATATAGATGCCACAGTTAAGGATTTTAACTCTGTCCTGTTACTATTTATTTTTGGATCTTGATTCTATATGTTAAGCCACAGCACCGGACAAATGGATTCCACCATTTAAGAGAAGAATTACTGGAAAACCATTACAAATTAAGATGCCC
This sequence comes from Ibidorhyncha struthersii, assembly GCA_013398815.1. Classification (NCBI taxonomy): domain Eukaryota; kingdom Metazoa; phylum Chordata; class Aves; order Charadriiformes; family Charadriidae; genus Ibidorhyncha; species Ibidorhyncha struthersii. The sequence continues at coordinate 39,524 of VZSZ01010730.1, read as the reverse complement.
CAGAATCTCATGCTTTAAATGCAGATGGATTACAAAGGATGAGAGATCAGTATGTTCCAGCTCATTTTAGGGGTCTCATAAGCTTAACAGATGTATTCAGTTTAGCGGTTATGTTTATCTAGATATAAGCACAATAAGCAACAACCACTTTGGAAATATGAATTTTTATTTTAGAAGTATTTAAGTAATGGTGGAAGAGGCAAATGAAAATAAATTTTATTTATCTACAGCTGCATGTTCGATGGCTCCTGAGAGGTGTTTTGGGATTTGATTTTTTCCTCCCCAGAATACAGACATATGAGATGGATACCAAACACATTTCTAACAGCAAATGGAATTTCTAATCTCATTTATGGATCAAATTCTGCTTATCTTATTCAAAGTCAATGTCTGGCTCATTTACTATAATTAAAGTACCATACAAAGCAAAGTTCTTACCACTGATTTCTTAACATTCTTATAGAAAGGATTCCATCCTATGCTCAAGACCATTTTATGCACATCTCCGTTTCCAACACGGGCCCATCCATAGTATATACCAGTAGAGATATCAGATGGAAAGTTTTCAACTACTTGCTCAGAAAAGTTAGCTGCAAAAATTTTAGAAAGTGTACATTCGTGTAAGTAAAGGGTACCACAGAATTTTCAAACAGCTAAAAGCCAAGCTCTGCCTACATGCCATTTACAAGCAGAACACTGATGATGATAGCGATACAATGTGCCACGTGCAAAGTATACACCAGAAAATGTAGCCTCTGTGGTAATACCAGAGTTACCCCATCTCCTACACATACCACCTATTTCACAGTTACATACGTTTTATTCTATTCTATAGTTAAAATTCATAAACTGAGATATGCAGTCTGAATGTGTTTCACTATTAGGACTATCACTACTTTAGTACGGTCAAAGAACAGAAATACCAAGTTTCTTTTGCACTGTAAAGTAGCATCTTAGAATTACTTAAGAATCAGTAAATTAATTTTTTTTAGTAAGTAAAATATGTAAAAAAAATAAATGAAGTTGTGATTTTAGACACCTGCCTTTTTTTCATGTTGCCTTTTAGGCTATTTATATTTGGGGATTTCTAGGACTTTCTTAGAAAACTACAAATCTGAAATAAAACAGGTTCCTTTCTGACTGAGGCAATAAATCTAAGCCTTTAGCCAAACAACTGTCCTGCTTTAACTTCATACATGGGTAGAGCTCATCCAAGGTTTCAAGCTGATTTTCAAGAATTTACAGCTAGTGGATTTCTATCCTAGTTCATAAGCAGAAAAAAAACTTTCCTCCTACATTCCCTGATACTAATAAAAACAATCAAGAGAAAAAGAAAAGTTTGTATTAACAGGTGTTGTCACATGTCCAGTACATCAAGATTTGTTATAGGAGGCTTTCTTGCCTGTCAGGATTTCTGAAAAATTTCCGCTGACTTCAGCCTAATCTTTAGAAAAGACCGAAATCCATTTGAATTGCACCCTACCTGTCAAATGGGGAATGGGAAAATACCCTTCCCTTAGGGACAACCGCACTCACTGTGCTTTTTTATCTGTGCTTTATTCGCTTGACATTTCCCTCCTTAAAGCTACTGCCTGTCCGTGCCTACTCCCTTCCCCGTCCTCATCCAAGGTCAAACAGGTTTGTAAGAAGGGACGTTTTGCAAACCGCCGTTTCACAAACGCCACCAAGCGCAGCCCCACTGATCGATCGCTTCTCAGCACCTTCCAAACCACCACCACCAGACGAGCTAACCAACAACGAAGCAACCAGAAAGAAA
>VZSZ01010730.1:4590-23493 GCA_013398815.1 Ibidorhyncha struthersii | reverse complement strand
AAGAAAAAGAAAAAGAAAAAGAAAAAGAAAAAGAAAAAGAAAAAGAAAAAGAAAAAGAAAAAGAAAAAGAAAAAGAAGGAAAAAAGAAAGAAAAACATTGAAAAAAGCTTGGATTAAGAAAAGAAGAATCTTGTATGACAAAAAGAGAGTGATCAGTGCATGTAGGCAATTTGACAGACTTGAAAGCTGCACAGGAAAAGGGCAATGCATTCATGCTATTTCCACACTTAGATTGGATGAAACCCTGTCCTGACAGAGAATTAGACATCCTCCAGCTAATGCAGTGCTTAGACAACAGTTGACATCAGCTGGACAACAGAGACACCCCGTGCTGGAAAACTGTAACCTGGGGCTTCATTCTGGTCGGGGAGTTGCTGTTTCTCTAACATGTGTGGGCAGGAACGTGTTTCTAGTGACAGCGGCTAGAGGTCTGCTCTGAACGGAAAAATTGACCTTACTAACACTTATCTTTTGCAGATTGTTGCTAGAGGAAAATATACCCAGCTGACAAATAAACAGCTCGTTCTCTTTCTTGTCATAAGCATTTAGCAGAGAGAGAAAGCATTGTGTATACGCAACACTATCAGTCAGTCTTGAGAAATGCTATTGTTCTCACAAGCCAGAGAGAGTGTTTAGAAAACTGTGTTTGTATTCTTACACCCTTTGTACACACGTGACATTTCCTGCTTTTGCAATGTAACAGAAGAATGAGGAAGTATTGAGAAGACCTCAAGCAAAGTTGTCTCCTCACTTTATCTCAAAACTGATGAGAATTTCTATGCTAAAATGGTGACAGGTCAAAAAGTGGATAAACTTGAAAACTGTGATGACAGAACAAGTTATTTTTCCCAAGAAAACGTTACAAATAACTTGGAAACAGAATGTATTGAAACGAAGCTACATGGCTACCCTTCTCCTTCTCACTCCCTGCTCCCTCTCCATCCAGCAAACAGCTAGGGCAGTGTCCCAGGACTCAACCAGGAACTCGGAGAAGGGTCATGCACAGCACCATACTGCACAGAGGTATTCCTTCAGTTTCTGTGTTTCCAGATGCTCTTACTCCCCTACTGTTCAGCCACACGGGAAGTGGGAAAGAAGTCAGCATTGCAACAATCAAAACATATCAAGCATCATGTAACCGCTAACTGTGGTAGAAAGCTGGTAACAAGAGAGGTACGTGAAGCAAAAGACCGGCAAGTACGCTAGGTGCCTGAGAAGGAAGCTAAAAATGATGGAAGACCTGTTTGACGGCATGTGTGGGAGGCAGCTCGTGCCTCCCAGAGTGCAGCACTGCGCAGCAGGACGGTGCACCCCGCCTGGGGAGCCGCTGCTCCCGCACACGGGAGAATTGTACGAGCACCGCCTTAAAGGCAGTTTGCATGAGCACAGCATAAGCTGGCAAAAGGAGGCTTCTGTGCATTTTTTTCCTCGCGTTATTTTGATGCGCAGCCACACACATAACTACTTGGTTTAAAACTGAAGTAGATGATCTCATCTACGTTAGCCGTGGAAGCTTTAAGAGTGTGAGTTTTTCCTTCTGCTTGCTTGTAAAACTGTTAATCCTTGCATTTCCAAGGTTTGTTTGCTCTACCAGCCGGATGCCTTTTCTTGAAGTTAAAGGAATCACTGCGCCCTATGAAATCTTTTCTCCCTTAGGAGAAAGTCTTTACCCAAACCACATGTTTCTACATGTTTCCAGTCTTAACAAAGGCAGTAATTTTGAAATCAGCTATTTTTTTGCTGCCTCCAGATATCTCACAAGACCTTGTGTGCTGGAAACAGAGGCATGTGCTCCAAGAGTATGAGTGCCTTTCCTCTCCCTCAGCTGGCCTGGGGGGAGGACAAGGAGCAAAGCCATCCACATACCAGTTCAACACAGAAGACACAGAAGCAACCCAGGTTTTCTCTTCTTCATGCAGTAACTACTGCTTCAAAACAATGAATCAACTTCAGTTACCTGGTAATATCATAATGTTCTCTCTCAAAATATGGATTTTAATATGTCATTGACCTATGGTGTGCATGGCGTTACTCAGCGCTTATATGTCAAAGTCATTCATTGCTGAATGGGCACAGCCAGCTCTGTACAGAATACAGTAGAACCATCACTAGTGCTGCTACTTCTCGTTAATATCAGTAATGTGCTTTTACACGGAGCTACTGTTACCATTTCCAGACACCCTTATCTTTAACAGGATGTAGCAAGAATAGGAGACATCCTAAAATGTTCCTTACAAATCATCACAAAGTTTAGAAAGCTCTTAGTTTCAGGTCAGGTAGGAAACACAGGGAGAAACAAAGACAACAAGAGGGGCTACTATAAGTACATAGGTGACAAAAAGAAGACTAGGGAAAATGTGGGCCCATTGTTCATTGAGACAGGGGACCTGGATATGCAAGATATGGAAAAGGCTGAATGGCTTCTTTGCCTTAGTCTTTACTAGCAAGGCTACCCTTCAGGAATCCCTGGCCCTAGAGACTGCAGGGGAATTCTGGAGCAAGGAAGATGTACCCTTGTGGAAGAGGATCAGGTCAGGGAATATTTAAGCAAAGTGGACTTGCTTAAGTCCACGTGCCCTGATGGGATGCACTCACAAACACTGAGGGAGCTGGCAGATGTCATTGTGAGGCCACTTTCAACAGTCTTTGACTGATCATGGCAACTGGGAGAAGTGTCTGAAGGCTGAAAGAGCTTGGACTGTTCAGCCTGGAGAAGAGAAAGCTGAGTGGGAATCTCATCAATATATATAAATACCTGAAGGGAGGAGGGTACAAAGAAGATGGAGCCAGGCTCTTTTCAGTGATGCCCAGTGACAGACCAACAGGCAAGGACAAACTGAAACACAGAAGGGTCCTTCTGAACATCAGGAAACAATTTTTCACTCTAAGGGTGACTGAGCACTGTCACAGGTTGCCCAGGAAAGCTATGGAGTCTATATTCTTGGATGTGCAAAAGCCATCTGGACATGGTCCTGGGCAGCCATCTCTAGGTGGCCCTGCTTGGGCAGGGGCATTGGATATGATGACCTCCAGAGATCCCTTCCAGTGTCAACCAGTCTGTGATTCTCTGATGCTGTGACATACAATGCATATGTTTGAATCTACTCCAAACCTATTAAAACGGTTTTGGTTACAAAACCAAAATAGGACTCAGCTCTCTCATGACACTGTGCTTCCCACCCAGCCTGGAAAGGCAGAAAGGACTTTTCTCAGGCTGTGTGGGTACTTTTGCTTCTCAGCTAAAACAAGAAAGTACAGTGACATAACTGATAATAAAAAGTCAAAATGAAAAATAAAGATAAATATTAGCACATCAATGCAGACCTAAATAATGCTAGGCTGCAAATTTGTATGGGTTTGTGTCTTAGCCAAAGCAGCCTTTTCTTCCTTCTTCCCAGTTCTGAACTGCCTGAGCCTTGAAGACTCAGTGCTTTCCCGGAGAAAAGTGATGAAGCAGATGGCTTTATGTGTATGTTTTTGAGGGTGCTATGAGGTCCTCTGTGGTTTACACTCTGCAAAGCAGAATACATTTCTATATTACCAGAGGATTTTTAATTGCAAGCTGCACACAGGAATAAAGAATCAAGTAAGAAATACTGTTAAGATAATGAGAGTTAATGACAGAATAAAATCTCTTACATTAATTTCATGGCAATTGTAAAATTTAAGAGTGGTTTGAACATTTTACAGTGTAAAGGCTGATTACTTTAGCACATGAATATGTTAAAAATAGTGCCAAACAAAGGGGAATTTAATTGATAAGCAGTAAAGAGGATGACCAGCTTTTCATGTACAGATTTGTTTAGGAAAAAGCAACTCATTTTCCTTACTCTATATATATAGCTTTCATGAGGCAAAATTTTAATTTGAATTTATGACCTAACATATTTCCTTATTTTTTCTTATTTTGCTTATTCAGATTATAATGTGAGCAAGTATAAAATTCTTCCCTAGATAAGATATCACAGAAGTCATTAAGATCACCAAGTTCCTTAGGCAGATATTTTCTGGCTCCGTTAACATTCTAGCGTGAAGTGACGTCAATTAAATTCCATTTTTGTTTGGTCTGTGTGATAAGCTATGAGATAAGGTCTCAGTAGGAAATGTGGAAAAACCTTATATTCACCTCCATGTACAGAGTTTTACTGTTTGGTTAACCAGTTAGTACTGGTTGCTCTTTCTGTAAAACTCAGTTGTAGTGTGAATGTTACTTAAACACATTGGGATTTAAGAAAATGGCTGAGATCTTCAGTCATAGCTTTTTTAAATAGTTCACGTTTGTGATGAACACCTGTCTTTTTGAAAAAAGCAATGCAAAATCCTCCACAAACTAAACAGAAAAAATAATTCCCCTTCTCTTATGCCTTCTCTATGTCCTCCCCTCCCCAGATATAAACTACAGGTTAAATACAGAAGCAACATCATGTTGACCAGTGAATTGTTTCCTAGGAAACTCCTTCTTTTCACAGGTAGTAAGCGTACCTACAAAAGTAACATAATAGGAAGGTGCTGTATTTTAAATTACGAAGTACAGAGTTATTCTTTGTGGCATTTTAATAGATACTAGTAATATGTTGTGCTTGCTTCACACTAGTGATCTTTTAGGTGCAACATCTAAGAAAAAGAAATACTTATTATGCTTCCTAAACCACGTATCATGCTCTTTTGTTCACAGATTTCAAGCTGTGAGGAAGCAGAAGGGCATGCAGGCAGCAGATGGACTATTTCCTGAAATTGCCACAATTCCCAAATAAAGAAGGGCATGGGCCATTCCTCCTAAATCGCCCATCCCACAGGCACAGCTACACTGCAGCCCCCATGGGGGGACAGACATCTCATCTTCAGTGTTCTTCAGATACCTCTGGCCATCCGGCCCTGCTAAATGCTGCATTGGCTGTGAACCCCCACACTCCCCCTTTTCTCTGAGAAATTATTTTCTCATTATGACTGAGACGAATGTGTTGTTCTTGCAACTTTGTAAAAGATTCACTATTTGTCTGACTAGGAGGATGACAGGAGGAAGTAACAACCTTTTCTGAGCCATTGGTGGTTAGAAGCACCCCTGAACCTCAATCAGTGGTTGTTAGGGAAGCAGATCTACAGGAAGGCCGAACAGTTTTGGTTTTGTTCGTTCTAAAGCCAGTGAAATAGTTTGGTTTTCCCCATCAATTTCAGAATTTGAGAGCAATCTAGGAGACTGCTAAATAAACTGGCAAGCGTGGGAGCCAGAGACACTGCTAAAGTTTAATCACATTCATATGAGAATTCACCAGAACCTGGCAACTTGCCACCATACATCTGCTTGTTCATTTTATTAATCTTTTTCCATATTCACAGGTTTTTCAGAGATTAATAAAAGTTACCCAGTTTCTACTTTGTACTCTAGCTGTGTTAATAAAAATACTGTATATGCCAATTAAAAAGAAACTGTGAAAAAAAGCCTATGCCAACTTCCTTTCCTTCCTTGAGACAGTCCTAAAAACCCATCTGTTCTGGGAAGTACTCCACCTGTGAACAGATGCCTCCCTGGCTTGTGCTTTATTTGCTTGTGTGCCTTAAATTTGAAGTTCTTGGGGCAGCAGGTCTGCTAACCACTTAGTATGCTTCCTTTATTGGAGATGGCTATGTTAACACTAATAGCACTAGTAATACTGTCTTGTTCTGTGTCAGAGAGAAGATAGCAACACGCTGTAAAACTGCCAAATAGCCTGCTTCTTGTAATGTGACTTTCCAGCAATCAAATCGCAGCAATCGTGCCCCTGTAATGACAGCAGTGAACAGCAGTCATGACACCAGTGATGGTAATGGCAGTATCTGAGATTTTTTTTTTCTGTAACGGAAAGCAGTAACAATTAATTTGGCAGTTTCTTACTAGCACTTTCTGTTTAAGTTATCCCCACAGCTTACTTACGCAGGGTAATGGTGTAACTGCACTGCTTTACTCAACACATGAGGTAGCTTAGTAATTAGAAAACAGGGAAAAAAGTCACAAGGGACTCAGTCACGTGCTTGTTGAAGTGAAAGAAAAAACTCAACTGGTTTTAATGGAAGAGGATAAAGCCTGCAGAATGCAAGCTACAACTTTGAAACATATTCATTAATAATAGGCATTCAGCTGTTTCTCCTCAGACCTGCATGCTTTTTATACATCAGAACTATTTTCAGCAATGTGACAGGGGAAAATGTCAAGCTTTTTACTTTGATTGTAATGTTGGAAACTTTTGGACAACCATGGTACTTGTTACCAAAATCTGTATGATTTTCTAGTGTTTTCATTACGTCTTTGATCATGCCACCATCTAATGAAACATTATACCTTCTTTGACTGTGTTTCCTGTGACACATCGGAAAAGGAACAGCCAACCAACAGCAAGAGAGTCTTAACGGAGAGAATACCTGATGTTTAAATCAAATAATTAATTAAATTTAACATTTTAAACAATGGAGCAATACTGTATCAAAATGTGAAGCAGATTCCTGTGGGTCATACCCGAAGCATATATTCCATGTATGGAAGTAGGTAAAGAACATAGTAAGGTGTTTACAAGACAGATCAGAAGTATTATTCCAATCATCTAATCAGATTTCCCATTAAATATGGCAAAAAATTTAACTCGGTAATAATGACATTACATCCTTAATTAAAGAGTGACACTGTAGACAATTCAATGTAATTGCAAAACACCTTGCAGCAGCAAGACACCTCTCTGTTGACAGCAACTAAGGAAGCTGTAGCAGTCACTTACTGTTGTATTAACCTGCTAAGAATAGTACTTGATGATTCTCAACGAGCTATTTAACCTTTGGATGATGACTGTCTGCTTCAGACAACAGGACGTTTCCTCTGGAAGTTGTGTATCATGTTCCTGGAATGTGTTATAAACTGGAAGGGTTATAACTGCTTTACAGATTGCAGGCCAACTGGATTATTTTGTGATAAATCCTGCCATGTTCCATCCATTTCCATCATGCCACTAAGGCTCTTGGTGACCACCAGCTGCTGATAGTATAGTGGTACTTCTTGAGAAACACACTTTGCCACTATACACATCCCCTTCTGTATTGGCCAAGGCTTGCCTGCAGAAGGTACAAGCTTACCCCCCTTGTGCCACTTGCAGACATAAACTTTTTCTGCTTGTCTTTTTAACCATGAAAACCTCATGTCTTCAGATGCAGTAACAGCTTGGGCTCAGTGTCATGCCGATCTGTCGCTTTTAAGCCTTGCCGAGACTCCTGCCCACTAAGACAGGGGTTTGTGCTGTTAAGCAGCCCTTCTTGCAACCTCCATCCCAGGCCACTGCCTGTGTTCCCCAGCAGGTAGCTGCTGTTTTAGAAATACTGCATACATGCAGTCACAGCTTCACACACTTCCCTGTCAGCCTTCTTGATCCCAGCAAGAACAATCTTTTGAGCATGCACAGTGTGTGGCATCCTGATTTCTCCCACACCTCATTTCTCCTGCACACTTCTCCCCTACCTCCTCGTACAGTGCCACATGAGACAAAAGTGCTGTGGGGAGTTTGCACAGGCTATGCATCCCAGGGGAACACCTGCTGTTCTGCTTGTGGAGCTTCAGTGCACACTATGCTGAATTTCCTGTGCAGTTTATTCCTATAATTTATTGTACAAATCTCACTCTTACACACTTAGGAACCGGATGGGGGGGGCAGAAATAAATCTCACCTCAGGCACCCAAGCACTGCCAAACAAAATTAATCACTGCTCTGAAAATTTTCATCCTTCTCTCTTGTAAACAGCTGCATCACCAACATGACTAAAAGATTCACTCCCAGTAACACATCAAGCAGTTTCAGTGAGACAAAGGGAATGCTGCCCACAAGAGCAGTGCTGAGACAGCTGTAAGTCTGCCACCTCCTATAAAGACAGGAGGTGGGATAGAGAAGGTGGCAGCCATGACAGGACTCTGCAGAGGACCAGCAGCACCTAAGAAAATCTGTGCAGGGCCATGGCATGTGCAGCCACCCATCTAATGGTCTTGCTGTCCAGGGGACTCTGCATTAGATAAAACTAAAGAATCAACACCTTCATAACCCAGCTGTTGTTTCAGGAACTGTGGTAGCTAATTATGCTGTGTTTTGACTTCGAACTGGATTTTTAAGGAGTGCATTTAGAAATGCAGAAGTTCATGCCTTGCCACACAGAATTTAGTTCAATGGCCTCATAAGAAGTCCCTCTGTGTTCAGGTAACCAGACTAGATGAGTATTGTTCCAGAAATGTTGTCTCAAAACAGATTAATACTTTCAAATTATCTAAAACTATGTCACTCTACCAGTAGTGCAGCTTCAGCTGATACGTTGCACCTGATGACTGGGATAATAGCCTATTGCTTTACCAGAGGCCTTTAAATTATCATAGAATCATAGAATGGTTTAGGTTGGAAGGGACCTTAAAGATCATCTAGTTCCAACCCCCCTGCCATGGGTAGGGACACCTCCCACTAGACGAGGTTGCTCGAAGCCCCATCCAGCCTGGCCTTGAACACCTGTATTATGCTAATATTGAGAGTAAAAGTGGATTTTTCCTGTGCTCATTTCCCAGCTATGTTTACTTTCTGTGTTAGGAAAATGATGCTCTCCTCTCTGCCAAAGCTTTGCTCTGCCAGCAAAGCTGCTACTCTCCTTTGTGACATTCAGTACCCTGCTTATTAATACTTGACAATTGTGAGATTTATTGGAAAACGTGTTAGACAAAATATTTCAGGAACACTACCCTCTGTATCAACTAGTAAACTTAGGCTATGCCAATTATACTTGCTGAGCATTTGGGAAATGTAATATGGCATTGGATACTTTTGAAATGTTTATCCAAGAGTGGGGAAGAGAAGAAATATAAGCTCTGAGTATCTCAAAGTTGCCTTTACTGTCATAAGTATTTTCTGCTTTTCCAAGGGAGGTAAGTTTGTTTTGATAGGCTAGTGTCATGGCTTAACTCCAGCCAGCAACTAGGACCATGCAGCCACTCGCTCACTCCCCCTGGTTGCTACGGGGAAGAGAATCGGAAGAGTAAAAGTGAGAAAAAACTCATGGTTTGAGATAAAGACAGTATAATAGGTAGAACAAAAGCTGTGCACACTAGCAAAGCAAAAAAAAAAAGGAATTCATTCATTCAGCCATCTCCAGGAAAGCAGGGCTCCATCACACATAATGGGAAGACAAATACCATCACCCCAAACATCCCCCCTACTTCTTTCTTCTTCCCCCAGCTTTATATAATAAGCATGATGTCATATGGCATGGAATATTACTTTGGTCTGTTGGGGTCAGCTGTCTTGGCTGTGTCTTCTCACAATTTTTTGTGGACTCCCAGCCTACTCACTGGCAGGACGGTGTGAGGAGCAGAAAAGACCTTGAGGGCCTAGCAACAACCAAAATTACCAGTGTGCTATCAACACTACTTCTCATCCCAAATCCAAAACATAGCACTACACCAGCTGCTAACAAGAAAGTTAACTCCATCCCAGCTGAAGTCATGACAGCTAGATTGCCTTCTGGGTCCTCCCATGCACCTGTGCAAAGAAGGGTGTAAAGGCCACCACATTCAAACACGTACTCTTAATAGTAATCTTGCATGAAGCTTATGACCCCACAAGAAGGAATGGAGAAGAAAATCAGACACAAGTTATAGCCTGCAGTTGTTTCCCTGGATACCAAAACACTGTGATTTATAAGCTGTATCATTAAAATTATTATAATTTTAGTCTCTTTTCACCCCTTTCACATGCTTCTCCAAACTACAAACATAAGATCATTTGTTTAGCTTGATGTCTGGCAGTGAAATACCACTCTGATTAAAAGAACATCAATTTGAGTTGAGTTCATTTTGGTTTTACTGGTAAGCAGAGGGTAAAAGACATTTTTTGAGATTCAGTCCTCTGATGTAACATATAACTTCCCTTTACTTCACTGGAAGCGCCATGAGTATATCGAACAGGAAAATGTGGCCTTTGCTTTTCTGAAGACTCAATCTCAAAATTCTTTTTTTTTGCCTTGTATTTATGTCATTCCCTGGACAGTCAGTATGATACTGTAAAATGATAGGGTTTTACGCATCTGAAAACAGGACTTAGGGCTGCACATCCACACCATTATTAGCACCTGCCACCTAGTAACAACCAGTTGTGTACCTGAAAATCAAAAAAGACATGAAAGTATGGAGAAATATTTCCCACATCCTTCAAACAGTTCAGCAGAGACATAGGCTTCTAAACTTGATTTGAATTTTGTCCAGGTTTTGAAGAGAGCAGCTCTTTGCCTGCAAGGTCTGAGTTAGGGATTCTGGGAGAGCTCCCTTGCTGTCAAAATGTAGCTGGAATGAGACTCTCTTTGTACTGGGGAGGACACAGTATCAGTACCATTAAGACTCTGGCTAATTATATAATCATATAGCTCTTAAATGCAGACAAGTCTTATACTGAGTCAAGGTACAGGTTTACATGTACAAGATGAGCGGGTTCAAGCCTTTAATCAGATTACTGGCAGCAATCATTCCAGCCTTTCTAGTTCTTTTTCAATTTCCTTAATTTATTTGCATCTGTCTACTGTATTTGTCCTATGTGAGGCCTAGGCATTCAGAAATAAATGTTTTTTTCCTTTGTCATGTTAATTTGAACGTAATAATACCTGGCAAGTGGTGAAGGTATGAAACAGTAGGCTGGAATCATCCCAGCTTCTCTGCAATTGAGAAGTTATGGGATGGATGCACTATGCTATAGATAGCAAGGGCAAAGATATGCTGCTTCTGCTTTTATTTTTCCCTGTCAACGGTACCTATACTTCTTTTTCTTTCTGTCTCCCAGTCTCTTCTTCCACTTCCATTTTCACTTTCCCAAATACTAATTTTTCTCTTCTTTTATTTGCCTAACCTCCCCCATCAATTTCCCCTTTGTAACACAGTTCTGTCTAATATTTATGGCCAGTACTATAAAGTGTGGGTTAATAATCCAATAGGAAAAAACTGACACACAGACAAATGGCTACTTTCATTCTATTTAAAAAACAGCTCATGAAAAACTCTTAAATTTTCACATTCTTTGCATAAGAAGATAAAGCAGCAATAAAAGATACAACGTGTACACATCTTGTCGTATGTTGAGGGAGCTTTTAAGATGGTCCTTGGGCCAGGTTTCCTTGACTCTTTCATGTATGTCTGGCAGATAGGTGATGGGGGCATATGACAGAGAACTGGGCTTCTTATGGAACAGAAGGGTGGCCTGAGCTCACTTCCTGAGGCACTTTGAAGGATTAGAAGACTTGAATGCCTGCCTTAAGTTAGACACTTAATGAAGAGAGGATGTAGCCCATCTTTATTCCCAAAAGATTATTTAGACAATTTGTGCGGATGAGGACTTGGAAAAAGTAAGCTTGTTTGGAAGCAGACTGTTGAGAAGGTTCAACTGATAGTCTTTTTTGTATTTGTGACACTGTATGTGGCTACACTGCAAAAGTGCTGACTTGTTCTTTAGTATTTCCCTTAAAAAGTGGCAGTGCATTTCAGCCTGAAAAGAAACTGAAGTTCTGCAAGAACAGCTGCTGCAGCTAGTAAGTTCTTAATGTGTTTCCTGCTTGTCATGTGTAATCTGTCAGTTCTGCACTCTGATTAAGACAATATGGGGATGATGGTGTTTCTGACTTTTCTAACTATAGTGATATGATATTTGTATACACAGAGTGCTCATATGAAGGCTGCTTCTTGAAAACTTGGCTACGGAGGTAAAATTGTTTAGAAAGAACAGCTGCAAGCATTATTCTGCTTCTTCAGTTGCGCAGCCTATGACTTAATAGCTATAACTTAGTTAAAAAGAGTTTTGCCCTAAACTAAAGACTATAGCACTGTTTGCATACTTTCTCAGGGCTCTCTCAACGCTAAATCTGTACGTATACACTGCTTCATGTTTGTGTGTATGGTCTTTTCTTAACCTAATTGTAAAAAGAGTCTCTCCTCAACATACACACACCCTTTCTCATGTGGAATTCCCTTGACCTCTTGCTTTTAATTCCAACGATCAGAAATCTTGGGAATTAATAAGGTCATGGGTTTTAGTAATGCGATACCATTTTTTTCTAGGTCAGTAGTTCAAATCGATTCCTAAATAAACAACAGCTTTTGATTACTATGTGAATGGACGCTAGTCATACTTATTCTGCTTCTTCCTGTGAAGACACTGTATGAAAACCTCCTAGTCCTTTGTTCAGTTTAAATGATCAATTCATTATTCACAATACTTAAATCCTCCAGGGTGATACCACTAAGGCAGAGGCAGACTGGTACACAATGCTCTGACTCTCTCTTTGACATGTCATTTTTGACTGAATAAATAAAAAATTCTGCTTCTGACTGTTTGTGTAAGCCAGCAGGTACCTTCCGTTCTAAACATCAAATAATAACAATTTTGGTCCACCATTTTTCTGAAATTGTATCAAATGGAAACTTACTGGGTACTTAAATTGCAATCTTGTAAATTTAGCCTTCAAAGACTTATTTGATGACTAATATCTCTCACAGAAGAGGACTGGGGAATGGAAGAAAGTGCATTTATAGATTATAGTAATCAGTGCCCTTATTTCTGTATACAAGACTTTCAGCTGTGACAAATTCTGTAATAAGGCTATATGTTGGATTTTGCATTTGAGGCTTTGGTTTCTCTTAAAGATAAAAAAAAAAAACTTGTGCAAGGTGCTCAGCTACAAACAAAAAAAGTCTAAATCAAATTGATCCTAGCTTATATTTGCCACATTTATATTATGGTTTTGGTAGCTTCACAGAAATCCATTTGCTTTTGGGTTTGATCCTACCAAAATAATTAAGGATTTTCAATTTCAACAGCAGCAGGACCAAATCCTGAAAATGTCCACCACGAGAATAATAAATTTTTCAATCCTCCCAAATCTTTCTTTCTTTTTTTTGTTTAAATAAGATTCTTTGTGTTTTGCAATAAATGATGTGGCACATAACATTGCTCCAGTTCCACTCCCTCAGACATCTGCTGAAAAACTTGGAAGATGCTGATTTTGTTGAGCCAGACTCTCCAAGAATTTGTCAGCATGCCAAATATGAACTGTCACCGAAACCATTCTATCCACCAAACAAATTGCTGTAAGTATGCACCAAACACTGTAAGTATGACAAAGTAATGTTTTTATTTAACATGGTGATGCAATTCAAACACAGTTAAGAAGCGGAGTTTACAAATGAGAATAGTAATTTCAAAATCACTGTTAAAGTGAAATAGCTAATAACAAGTTCAAAGAAACAACCCAAAGCACTTAAGCCATTACTTACTTCAGCAATTGCTTTTGAAACACAAAATGCTCATAAATAAAAGTTTACGACAATGCTCTGACTCCAGGTAATTTTTTTTACCTTCAGTTGAGTGTTTACAGTAAGGTTTTATTGACTTCCTGTGCTAAAGGACTATCATAAAAATACTTAAGGAAGGACTATATTTAATACAATAAATTTCCTAAGCATGTTTTTTTGGGGCGATACTAACAGATGAAATATTTACTACCTAGATTCACAGTGGGAAGAATTGCAGGTACTTCATGATAAAAAATATGTTTTATATAACTTCTTTTTGACCTTGTCATGGGAATGCATGTCATCTTCATCATAGCAACAGGGGCAGTGCTATCTTAAGAAACATAAATTGAAATGATTTGGAATAGTCTAAAATATATTAAAAGAAATTGATTCTCCGAAATATGTAGATGACAAACAAGACTAAATTTCTCTTGCCTTCATCACTACAGAACTGAAAGTAAAATACCTCATACCTTCCCTGAGAAGATCAGACTTAGTATTAAATGGCTAGTAACTTAAAGGTAAGTAAATGTGGAATTCCAGGCTGGGAACACTGACTTAAACCAAGTAAACTAACTAAAAACTTCAGAAAAAAAAAAACACTAACTCCGCGCCCTGTTTTTCATTGCCTGGCAAGCATCTTTAAGCTATCACACTGCTTTTCATTTATAGTCTTAAAGATTTAATTTAAAATAATCAGTTTTCCTAGGGATTTCACATGCGGCACCTGGGTATATAATTTCTTGATTAGATCCCCACAATAGGAAAACATCTATTGTTAAACATGTTAACTGCTCTGTCTAACGATTTAACTATTTCAAGGCTAAGCAAGTCAAAATTTCTCTACAGCTCTGGGAATAAAATCAACAATGCTGAAGAACCTAATATAATGTTAAGTAAATCCCAAAAGGTTAAATGATCAGTTCGGACTCATTGTCCCGTTTGACTGAACACCAGATCAGAGCAAGATGATGATCTGTAACCCAAACAAAGAAAAAAAAAAGATCTTTATATATATAAATATAATGCTACAGATTTATCAGCCCTATGTATGGAAAACTGCACACTGTTGAACTTCAGGTCACGGTGTTTCAAATAATAGTGCACTGCAGGTTCTCTTTGCCTTTGGGAAGAACAGGCATGCTGCACCATTGCTACTTAACTTCACAGGTGTCCAAGCAAGGAAGTTCTCTGTCTGCATGAATTCCAGCTTTGATACAGTACCTGGCACTTAGCAGCAAGAATTTTAAGATAAATTTTATAGGTCTTTTCTTAAGTGGAACCTGGCAAACCCTTTTTAATAGTATAAGTAATAAGCATTTTGGCTTGATTATGAATATAACTTTAAGTGAGAAAGTGTTTCTAAGTGCAACATTCAAAGAAGGGAGTCACCATGAAAAGGTTCCTAGCTAGTTCCCATTTTGCTCTTGATCACTGCTCCACCCAGAAAGCCAACATGGTTTAAGAAGTTTAAGTAAAACAAAAAACTTGCACACCTTTAACCTACTAGATAATAGAATGTTTCACAGAATAATAGGCAAAAATTGCAGGAATCCACAACACCTAGCTTTGAGAGACTCTATTCCCACAAATCAAAACAAACTGTGAAATATCTGGTAACTATTTACAGTTAAAAATAGCATGAAAGGAAAAACTAAGGAGAATACAGGAATCAAAAAATAATGAACATTAAGGAAAGAAAAAAAGAATAAAAATGGAAATAATTGCAAAAACTGAAATATTGATGATAAATATGAAAAAAAAAAGCCAATTATGTAAGTTTTCCAAGATTTTATGTATACCTTTAGAAGTATTTCTGCTGAGAATTCATTCTTCAGTGCTCTGTATGTGGGAGTGGGAGTGTGGTTTTGTTTCAAAGACTTGTCTTCCATCTGAAACAATTACAAAGATTAATCCATTTTCTGTTTCACAAAAGCAGTTAAAATTAAAGAGAGAAAATTCAAGAGTTTATAGGCCCATATGATGAGAAGATCAACATTATTTCAGACTCACTGAACACAGTTAATATATTCACTGCGGTTTATGCAAGCAAGTGATATAGCTATGAGACCTGTAGTGAGACACCAGCTGGAATTCAAGAGTGCTTCTCCCCCTGCCTGTCCACTGTGGGAATCTGACTTCACCCCACTGGAAAAAGAATACCATTGGGACTACTCACATACAAAAGCTCTTGCAAATTCAGGCTTTAGCAATGTAGTAGCAGCTCAGTAGCAAAGTTTGGATTGATCCTGATTGTGCAAGGTTACTATAATTAATAATATTGCTATTTGATCATAATGACAATCATATTCCCCCTGGACAATTATAAATATTGTCTGAAATATTCCTGTAGTCTCACGCATGGGGTTAGAGCCTATCTCTCTGTACAAAGCCCACAGCAAGTTAGTGAGGCTGTATAAACACATGGGAAATCAACCATACAGATGAGCATTGAAGGTCATCATATGTTGGTATGAAGCAGAAAACGTCCCTTTCATTGTTAACAGAACTCAGTGACAGTCACTTTGTTAGGAAAGAATTTCTGGAGCAAAATAACCTGAGGTATGTATGGACACCTTAATTCTCACTTGGCTGAGCCTATGCATGTACTTACAGGAAATACCAATTAGAAAGGTGAAAACCCTAACAAAAAAGGCATTAACTACTACAACCAAGGCAGTAGCAATTGAGAGAGCTCTGTTATTTTAGTTCTGTGTAGCTTAAGAAAGCCAGACACCTCGAACAAAGGTGAAAGAAACAGATTTTCTGTTCCTTACGGATTTTCTTAAGAATTATTTGTGTCCTACTACCCTGGCAGTTCTTTTCTCCTGATGGTATAATTCACATCACATGAAGACAGCATTTCTTTTAATGCATAAAGAAGAACTTGAATGAAGTTTGGAAAGCAAGAGCACTATCAAGAACGTGATCCTATCACATTTTTTCTCTCCCATCTCTGCAATTAATGGAGAAGATACTGGTTCCTTAATAGCCAGGTGTTTTTAGGTGAAGGCCATCCAACTTTTACAGACATACAGACATTCCCTATCAAATTTTCCTGGCCTCTTCTTCAAATTAATCTTCAATTTTAGGCTACAAACAGAAAAATTGTAGTCATGAGTGTAATAAATACCCATGAAGGGAAAGAAGATTGGAACGTTTCTCCACATTTCAATGCAATCAAAAAACCGCTACTTGTTTTTTCTCTTGAAGTTGTTCCTAGATAACAATTGTATGCCTACATACGGTGATAACACAGAGAAGCTCAGCAGAAATTTTGAGTCAGAAATGACACCATCATCTACAGCAAAACTAGTGTGTTAAAGAAAAAAATTTGTTCTAACATAATCCCATATAGTGGTGTTTTCAGGAGATATCCCAATCAGAATTATGAAAAATATTAGCAATTACGTCATATATGCAACTCAGGAACATACATACAGTCAAAACTCTAGCTATAGTTCTTTGATGACCTCTGCATAGGGACACCTCTTCTTCAGTGTCTCATTGCCTTTGATAGCCTCCTGTTCAGACATGAGGATCTGAATGCAGAAAGCTCACTGAGGGACAGAACACTTGCAAAAACTTTTGAAGTATCACAATAGATGTGTTGCTTCTCTGTTATTAAATGTTTTCCAGATACACATTTTCACTGGATGGAGTCACAAGAAGATTCAGACATGCCAAAAGAAATTCTCCTGAATATGTTGGATTTTGAAGGCAGAGGAGAAGAAGGAATTCTGAATGTATTACAAGCTTCTGTTTCATGGGCTCCTGCTTTGTTTGTTCTCTGCTATGCTTGCAACTGGAAACAATTACTCAAACTTTTTTTAGCATTTTCCATGAATAGGAAATTCACAGTAGTGCATGGTTACGCATGTCAGACTTAGAAGCAGCAGCTTGTTAACTACAGAACATTTGCTTGATTGCTTACACAGCATAATGCAGCATGTCATGCAGCGTTAGAAAGTCACAGTCTGCCTAATTATGACCATTTAGAGACAGTGCTGGAAAGACATTGCTTTTGGAGCCCTAGCTGTGCAACTATGTTAGTATCGCCCTTTGTCTGGGCTACTTAAGTTGCTAATACAACTCTTGTTTCTGGTATCAGAGTCCCCTTCAGGGTTTAGAACTCCTGTCTAGCCAGGGAATAAAATCATGTTTTCTTGACCTGTTACTAACTCCTCATGACCCATACTTTGAAAAGATTTCTGAAATGAGTGCAATAAAACTTGCATATAACTTTCTGCACGTGCAAAAGCCAGATGCAATTTCTTGTCTTGAAATACTAAGATAACACACTGATACATGAGTAATGCACTTCTGAATACTCTTAGAAACCAAATTTTCTCCTCCCCAGTGATGTATATGAACACAGCTATACACCCAGGTGCACAGCACATCAAGAGCAGGATTTTATTAGTAAGATGGCACCAAAACCCTTTGAAAATGCACTGCACCTCATGGTTAAATTCCCTGACGTGAATCCTGAGTACATTTTTCTCTAAAGATGAGACACTCTTTAAAAGGAAAAACATAAAACAGCACTGAAAGACTTAAGAACAAATGGTTCATTGTCAGAGGGGGCAGAATCCCAAGCATTGGAGAAGGCATCTCTCTACGCAGATCTTGCACTGGCTTCAGATTTCCCTGAAAGACAATCTTGCTCTGCCAGACAATGAACTGTGAGTTTTATACTCAATTGTCAGAGAAACCTGAGGCATGCACTCAGACCAGAGTGTACTTTGATTCAGTATCTCAAAGAGAAGGCATAGCTTTGAGAAGGAGAAAGACACAAAAGCCAACAAAAGTCTGCAGGGTGCATGCTACAGGACAGTAACTACATTTTCACTTGTTTTGTGCAATTATTGCTTTTGTAGAATTTAAAGATGCAAACATTTATATTAGTTTGTGTTCAAATGGAATTTTCATTTTCCAGGTTGCTTCAGATATGAAGCAGAATTCTTATACTCCAATAACAGCTTATTGTAAATTAATGTGTATCATTAGTGAACATGTAAAATCTTTATAGATGCAATCTCCCTTTAAATATGATTGTTTTTTTAAAAGGGTGAGTTCAAATCATCCTTTTATCTAAAATGACATTTCTACAGTCATTGCAATGTTATTTTAAAAACATGAAACTAGAAGACTCATCAATAAAAATGTTCAGATAACATTTACTCTAACGTTTTACTAATTTCTTCCCCTCCTCTGAAGACTTTGTACCAGTTTGCATCTATATCCTCTAAGCAGTAAAATCAACGCAAAAAGAAAATACTGGTTTAGAATTTCTCCATGACTGTTCTTCCTAGGGATTAGATCACTTCAGTGTCCTCGTTTGAGATAAAACAGGACCAATTTTGTTCAGTAACTTTGCTTCTTAGCTGGGCCTCTTCTAACTACTGAAATTAACAGCACATCATGCAGAAACTGTTTGCTTTCAAAGTGGCAAGACTTAAGCTTACAGCTGATGCCAAGGCATGGTATGAAGAGAGGCTCTTGCTTATACTTATTGCTGTAACACCCAAGGGCAGCTGACTTTGTTATTTGCCCCGTTGGAGGGTCGGAAGCGGAAAAGC
>VZSZ01010728.1:33953-52450 GCA_013398815.1 Ibidorhyncha struthersii | reverse complement strand
TCCCCTCGTTCCCTACCCGACCCTCTTCCGATCTGTGGTTCATACACGTCCCTTCAGCGTCTCCCTCAGTGTCCCCACGGTTCATACACGCCCCCCTCAGTGTCCCCAACCTCACACGTGTCTCCTCAGTGTCCCACTCAGTGTCCCCATGGCTTGTACATGTCCCCTCAGTGCCCCTCACACACGTACTCTCAGTGTTTCATACACGTCCCCTCAGCGCCCACGGTTCACACACGTTCCCTCATGTCCCATGGCTCACACACGTCCCCTCAGTGCCCCCATTGTTTACACGCATCCCCATCAGTGTCCCCACAGCTCACATACATCTCCTCAGTGTCACACGGTTCACACACATCCCTTCAGTGTTCCCCTTCTCTCTCCAGGAACCTCTTGGAGAGGCAGGAGCCACCCTCGGCACCAGGACAGGTTGTGGATGTGCCCTCCATCCCCACGGTCAAAGCCATCCAGCGCGTCTGCGGGCTCATTGGTGGCAGGGTGGCATGGACACATGGGCTCCAAGCATGCTTCCTTGAGGAACCGGGCTGAAACCCACGTCCGATCACACGAGCAGGTTGTCTGAGGAGCAGACAATGTCTCTGACGGTCCGAGGTGCTGATAAAGGACACCCGGGGCTTTCAAATCCGCAAGGGCCTCGGAGGTGCAGTGCTGTCATGTTTGCCCACAGATCCAGTTGCACAACTTCAGCTGATGTTTGGATTTTAGAAGGGGCTTCGTTTCAGTTCATTCCCTTGACATCAGCAAAGCACAGCCTAGCAGAAAACACGCTGTGAAAACAACCAGCCACACATTTGCTTTTCGAGTAGACAGGACTAATTAAAGAGACTGACAGGGCGTGATGGGGCAATAATCCCGATTTAATAAGACTCTTTTCCGCTTTCCAGCCTCGTGGATACACCCGAAGATCCTTACACCATGTCTGGAGCTCCTGGGAATTGTCTCCGTCTTCACCGATGAGCAACTGAGCCCACCACCACCCGCCTCAGAGCTCGACGCAAAGTCTTGACCCGCAGATTGCTCTTGCACCGAAATTTGACTCAGGACACCAGGCATATTCTTATTTATTTTATATATTGCTCCTGATAACTTTCCCTTTGAGGTACACTTGGTTTGTGGAAGTCTGGGAATGAATGTTCCACCAAGTTAGGACAAGCAGAGAGAGGAAGCAGAGGCTAACCTAAACGGGAAAGCAAGTAGCTGCAAACATTTTCAAAGACATTCAATTCCACCAACCTTGAAAGGAACAAAAAGCTACGCGGGTCTTTTAAAATTGGTTTTGATTTATTTTTTTTTGCAAATAGGTTTGTGAATAATAAACAATTAACCTTCCAAAATAATTGTTTCTTTCCCCATCAGAAGCGTTTCTAAAATGTATTTTTAATTAATATTTTGAGAGTATTCATCCTGAAAACATCATGCTTCATTTTTCCACTGCATTTTTCCTTGCTCTTCTCTCCTGGTCTCACCCTTTTTTCTTTTCCATTTATGCATGAAAAGGGGAAGAGAAAAGGGGGAAAGAAAGGACAACAGAAAATTATAAAATAAATACAAAAGTACAGAAGTTTTTATTTTCTGTTTCAGCTGAGAAAAGATTCTAAAACCAAACAATTGGCACAAATGCTGATCCCATATGTAAACTGAAAAGCAAGGGGAGAAATTCGGGGAAGTATAAACAAGAACAACATATGCAATTAGAGAACTCATCCACAGCAGCACATGTATGAGACCAGTGCAAGAGTTAAAATAGAACTGATCCAAACAGTTATCCTTCTTCTCTTCAAGAAGGATATTTGTGATCTTCAAGCACAGACACAGGCTGGGTGGAGAATTCATGCAGAGCAGCCCTGCCAAGAAGGACTTGGGGGTGCTGGTGGGTGAGAAGCTCAACATGAGCCGGCAACGTGCACTGGCAGCCCAGAAAGCCATCCCCATCCCGGGCTGCGTCCCCAGCAGCGTGGCCAGCAGGGCGAGGGAGGGGATTCTGCCCCTCTGCTGCGCTCTGGGGAGACCCCCCTGCAGTGCTGCCTCCAGCTCAGGGGGTCCCAACAGCAGAAGGACACGGAGCTGTTGGAGCGGGGCCAGAGGAGGCCCCGGAGATGCTGCGAGGGCTGGAGCCCCTCTGCTGGGAGGACAGGCTGGGAGAGTTGGGGGTGCTCAGCCTGGAGAAGAGAAGGCTCTGGGGAGACCTTAGAGCCCCTTCCAGTGCCTAAAGGGGCTCCAGAAGAGCTGGGGAGGGACTCTGGATCAGAGAGGGGAGCCAGAGGATGAGGGGGATGATTTTAAACTGAAAGAGGGGAGATTTAGATTAGATATGAGAAAGAAATTCTTTCCTGTGAGGGTGGTGAGCCCCTGGCACAGGTTGCCCCGAGAAGCTGTGGCTGCCCCATCCCTGGAGGTGTTCAAGGCCAGGTTGGACGGGGCTTGGAGCAACCTGGGCTGGGGGGAGGTGTCCCTGCCCAGGGCAGGGGGGGTGGAACGAGATGGTCTTCGAGGTCCCTTCCAACCCAAACCATTCTGTGATTCTATGATTCTCTTACCATATCTTCAGATGACAAGGCTTTCACCAAGAAGACGACAACAGAGCATGTGAACCTCCCACCACATGAATGGACATCATCCCAAAGACATTCTAGGCAAAGCTAACTGCTTTTCTGCACCCTGTGAGCGTTCATGGATGGCTGCAGTGATTAACTCTGAAGCCCGCTGACTTATTCAGTAGTAACCATTGACTGATCCATTGTGTCATGTTTTCATTTCAACGCTTGTAGATTTGGGAGCTTTCCAGTGAGTGAGTCTGCGTGTTTCTAATGTCCACCCTGCTGGTGCTTCTACATTGGGGGTTTCGACTTTCCCTGTTGCAACCTGAAGAATTTTTTTTGTCTTAGATATCCAGACATCAGCAGAGGGATCATAAACAGGCGACAACAAATAAACAAACAAAACAAAACAAAAGAGGAAAAAATCCAGTTCCATTAATATAAAATTAAAAAAATCCTTTTGCTTTTGTTGAGGAGACAGCCAACATGCTTTTCACCACTGGCCCAGGAAGGAAGAGGTCCTGCTGATTCCCGGTCAAATTCTGCTTGATATAATTTTTTGATGGTGGATATTTGAAATCTGAGCCTCAGTGAAAGGAATGAAAAAATCTCGACGGCTATAAGGGAACCAGGTCCTTCCCCTCTATGTTTCAGCACCAAGCAAGCAGAGTACAGGATTTATTTTGAGCTGTTTCCCTCTGAAAAGGTCCTGCTTTTTTGAGGGAAGTCGATATCGAGACCTCTCTGAGGAAAGGCTTACGATGCCTTTTTCCTACTGCTCATCCATCCCCAGTGTTAACCTTTACCACAATCTTGCTGCAGTTCAGTGGGATGGACACTTAGGATGGGATCTGTGTAATCTAGCTGTTGCCATCTAGAAATTTATTGTCTGATTCTTGCTTTTTCCATAGTCAGTAGAGATATAGGGAAGGTCACGCCCTTCTAAAAGATGTGTCTGAAGCAGGTAAGATTAAATTCCCATGGGGGTATCTACTGTGCTCCACCGAGTATGGAGGAGACCCAGACAATTGTTTTAGGATACCCGGGTTTCACCTAATTTCTGTTGTGTGACCCCCTCCGCCCCTGCCTTACAGTGCAGGTCTCACCGAAACCAGACTGTGCAACAATATCGTAGAAAATCATTATTATCTCCCCTCTGTGACTTCTGTATATACTATACTCACCCGTCATTACACACTCAAGGTGTTTTTTTGTTCCTCAGGAGAGATTTAACCTGGCATCTGAACTGCATCCTACTTTTTTTCTGCCCTCACCTCCATAATATAAATGTACCCTGACCCTGAGGACATCCACATCTGGAGCTAGCTCTGAACTTCATGGTGGCCTCTGTAATAAAACCAAACTTCTGGATAGCAACAGCTGTGATCGCTGGAGAAAGTCGGATTTGACTGTTAACTGCACAGTGCGTATGTTGTGTATTATTATGTACTATCGCAAAGCCCAAGCGTAATAGACTACAGGTAACAAATACTTCTGAAAGAGCAAAGCCCATGAAGTAAAGTAGCGATGGCCACACGCTTAGCTTTTGATCATCTATGGTGATAACAAACCACCTGCCGGCTGTTTTCCCCGTCACTCATAGGGTCACATCAACACATATTAAGTTACTGGCATGAGAGTGCTCCACCGACATTGGTTTCAAAGGGTGGAAAAGCCCCTGAGAAACAGAGGGGAAGGTTTTCCACACCTGAGGAAGGTCAACACAACATCTGAAAGAAATCAGACTGGAGTTTCCTTGCTAGGGAAGGAGAGGAAGGCTTCGAAAAAGCTGTCTGCAGCTCCTTGGGTCTCATACCTGACACATGCCCTCTTGGCACAGGTTGGAGTAGCCCTCGGGCCACGTTTCCTACAAAACCGCATACCAGTCATTGCAGTGAACACTCATCCTGCCACCTCTGCTTCCCTCTGTCCTCCTGCCGCTATCTCCCTCTTCCTAAGGCCGGCAAGGTCATCTGCAGCTTTCAGGAGCTTCCTTGGGTCTGGCTGCTGTTTACCCTCTGCTCTTAGGACACCTAAGAGAAACCTCTGTAGGCTTAGCAAGATATCATCAATCAGCCCGTCTCCCATGACAGCTTTGATTTGAAATAGTTTGGAGACTGGCGCCTAGATGTCACGGTGTGGGGAGGAGGGCACAAGATGAAAAGGAAGAGGGGAGGAAGGGCTTGCGTTTGATATTTGTGGATTTTTTTCATGAGAAGCTTGAATAAAGGTGCTCCCAAACATCCCAACGGAGATGTTCTGGGCAGCCTGCAGTGTCCCAAGGGGCTGTATTACAGAGTGGCCTTTTTTTCTGAGGAGAATACATGAAAAGCATGTGGGAAGAGAGCTTGTTCTCCACCAGGCAAAAGGAAGTCCTCAGAAGAGCCACAGCACGCTGACTGAGGCAGGAAGGCCTAAAGCACTTCCTTGGTATGCAGACTTTAGCTTGGCAAGGAGACTTTGTTGGGGCCTGGGATGCCAAGCGATTTGGACGGATCCCATCGCAGAAAGCCTCTCCTCCTGCCCCTGGAAGGAACACAAAATGTGCTCCTCAGCTTTTCTCTGTGCCACTGACCTGCTCACCCCATCGCAAGCTGGATGCAGGACCAACCCACCCACTCGCAGCCACCTGGACTTATGGGAACGAGCCTGATTTCAAGACATCCGAAACCACGGAAAGAAAAAAACCCTGGCCCTCCGTGATGCCAGATCCCAAGAATATTCCTCAGGTCCTGCTGCATGGAGGTTCCCAGCTAGCTACTGAAATAACCCAGTCCCAAACATAATCCTACCACAGTTTCACACGTGGATTCACCGTCTCTCCAGGCTAAGTAAGTTCTCACGCCCGATCGAAAATATTCTGAGGATGAAAAAAAAAAAGGGCCTTTGTGAGTGAGTGCATTTTCTAATAGCAGAGGCAGGCAAGGAATTTTGCAAATACCACTTGCTTGCCCAAACTCCAACAAAATATAAACTCTGCAGACAGGGATGGTTGACCTAGGGTAAATATTTAACTTTATCCTCCAAAGGCACTTNGACAGGATATAAATTTAAAACTGGGTGTGTTGTCCCCTTTTTCAAAACCATAATAATGCACAAACATGAAGAAAAACAAATCAGTGCCTGCTGGAAAAGAAGAGCCCCAACCCGCCTCCCAAGAATAATGGCATTTTCTCCTTTGTAGGGTCTCCCTGAGATTTTTCTTTGAGGGCAAAGTGGGGAAAAGCAGGAATAAAGGGCAAGAATGAGCGCAGACGTTCAAGATCTTGGACGTGTGACATCCTGTCCTAGCGGGGGACGCTGCCTCTAGCTGGCAAGGGAAATGCAGGGTCAGGCTTTTCAAAACAAGCTGGGCTGCTCTGAAAACAAAGCCGTGCGATCTCCTCTCGCGGTGAAGCTTTGCTACCGAAGAAGCAAGGGAAACGACCGGAGGGTTTCAACTATGGGAAACACGCTTGAATGAAGAACTTGCGAGTGCTCCCAGTAGAAGTGCCTGCTGATTTCTTCCATGGTTGTGGGTTGATAAAGCCCCTTGCCGGTGGCAGGAGGCAGGTAAATTAGACAGCTGAGGATTTGCCCGGCATTCAAGGATTAATACACAAGCAGAGCGCGCCTTGATTTACATCAGCTGTAGGGTATACACTGTAAAAAGCGACGTTAGGGAAGAGAAAAAAAAAGCACGAGCAATTTCTGAATGTTGGTTGTGATCCAGCGGCTAGAAGCAGCAAGGGGAATCTCCATCCTTACCCGCTTTATCCCTGATTACGGTATGACAATGAGTGCTGTATCCCTGATTACGGGTGACAGTAAACTGGGATGACAGCGAGCAGGAGTGGTAAAGCTTCTGCCAGGGGACGTAGGGGACCGTGCCCTTTGCCCGCTGACCTGTGAGGATGTCTTCCCATGCCCCCACATTGCTGCAGGGCTGTGACAGTGCCCACGCCACGGGGTGGTGGGAGCAAACGCGTGGTCAGAACAGGTCTCTGACAAGTAACTGCAGCTTTAGAGATCATCCGGGCCATGCAAAAAGAGCAGCAACATATTGTAAGAACAGTCATACGGGAATGGAAGACTATAAGAGTAAGCAAAGCAAGAACGTGTGATATTTTCTGAGAATAATTTCCAAGTGTCCAACAATCGGCAGCTCAGACGTTTCCAGGGGCAGTCCTTTGGATTTAAAAGCCTTCCATGCGTTTTCCTCCTGCCAATTGGTCCGCTGGTTTTTTGAACCCCGTTGTCTCCTTCCTAGGGATGTTGTTAGTGCCGTCCAGAGCTCACTGCGGGCTTTTGTCGCCCTCTGCGCCTTTCCTGGTTCTTCCATACCCCTTGAGAGCAAAGCAGGAGAGCATGGCATGGATTGATGATAGGTGGAAACTCCTCTCTCCCCTGCCAGCTACAGCCAAGGCAGTGGAGTCAGCAGGCAGGAGCTAACGAAGGTAGCCCGTTACGACCAGAGGAGTTGTCCCCCTACATGACGCTGCCCTTCAGCAGTAACACTGCTGCCAAGGTCCGCGCCTGCAGATTCAATCCCGGCCAGTAGTTACAAGGCCTCTGATGGCTGTGCGTGGATTAGGCAGAAAAGCAACCAGCCTGGAGCAAAGAGCAGTTGCTCCCTGTGCCTCTGCGTGTGCGCGTGTGGCTGTAATGCCGTAACAGGAGTAAAAGTGCCGAGGAGAAAGCGGGTACTTCCATTTTTCAGCCTGCTATTTCAGCACCCCACCGCTTTGCCTGAGGTTGTCAGATGCGGCATTAGTGTAACAGCTATACCTCATCATCGGGGGTATCCGAAATAACATTTATGTCAGGGGTCGGCGTGGAGCTCCCTGAAAAATTAAATTTACACCTGATTGGTATAAGAAGCGGAGGCTGTTGAAGAAAAGAAGTATTTGGTCATTTATCCAAAGACCCCAGGGCCGTATAAATGTCTTTTAGCGCAGTGAGAGGCTACTCTCACTACCAGGACTGCATCTGACCTACTGCAGAAGATGGCATCTGGCCAGCGATGTGTTCTAACTTGGTTGCTTTACCAAGTGGGTGTATTAACCACCTGTGTAATGTAAAAACACTGAAAACTTGCTGTGTTTGCTACATCTGTGAAATACAGATGTAGGAAAGTGCTGCAGCTTCTTTGCCTCTGTCCTCCGAGGCTGCTGTTCAGCCACTGAGCGCAATTCCCTCCTTTGTGATGAAGGGAATTTGGCATTCAGGCCCAGGAGATGCCCAAGACCAACCCATCTAACGAGGCTGTGGGTCCCTGAGGCTGTGAATCCCCAGATTTCTGCTCAGAGGTAATCTCCGACAGCTCCCCAGCGGAGGTTTCTCTTCAGCCAACCTGTCTATTTTTATGAAACTCACAGAAATGCACTTCCTGTGAGATCTCCACCCTTGGGTGACATTTTGGAGAAATTGCATGCAATCAAGAGCTGTTAGTGAGGGACGGAGGGATGGAGCCACGTAGAGACACATCTCCCAGTGCATGTGCCAATGTACAATTTTTTAGGAATCGGGCTAAAACTTATCTTGTGTCTACTGTTGTCCCAAGTCTGCGTGTGAATCACAGCATAGTTGTCCTAATATCAGAGAAACGGGGGACGTAGATTTTCTCTTTAATCCTGAAAAGACACATAGAAATATGTAGAAATGTGGGGGAGTCAAATATACATAAGGAAAATGGTAAACACGTACTCTATGCTTTCCTGGGCATCGAAATGAAACAAAGTTAAGAGAAAGGGGAAACACAGAAACTTGTGTAATGAGACTGCAGGTTAGCATGAAAATAACCTCAAATTCTTGAGAAGTCAGCGTGTTGCATTGCCACTCTGTCCCTTCCCTCCCATCGTGTTTGCATCACGGAAAATGAGCTTTTTGCTGCTGAAGTCCACAGTTTCAAATGCGTTTCTCAGCCAGACCTAGGAAAGTACATGGGTACATGTTTTTCCAGGGGTTGTAATTCGCATTGATCTCAAAGCCTTTGAGAATCTGAGCTTACGTTATCTATTGTACAATTTACAAAGCTGTCTAGGGTACCTGCTAATGTAGGTATCTGAGATAACTGCTGGGAGCTCCAAAGGCCCTTTTATTAGGCTGAGCTAAAGCAGTTTTGGCTCCCTAATGAAGTAGCATCATTATCAAATCCAGGAGAAAAAAAAAACAACAAACCAAACAACAACACACCAGCGCAGAGTAGATTAAACATTGCCGTAGCTGTTTAAGAGTCCTGTCACTGCAGGTTTTGGAGTAACAGCCCTGCTGGGAATTAAGATGAGGAAAACAAGGCAGGAGGAGCATGCACTTTCCACCTGCCTTAAACCAGCGCCAAGACCTCCTGCATCCGGGAGTTCAGTCTCCGGCTCGGTGCAGCTGAAGCCCCCCCCGATCCTGCATCAGGGCTGCTGACCCACAGGGCACGTTGTGCCTCTCTGCGGGGGGGGTGGCGTGAAGAGGTCCTCACTCAGCCTCGTAACCCCCAGCTTTGCGAAGGCTCTTTAAGAAAAGTAAACAGAGGCCAAGCCATCCTCCACCCCTTGCTCACACGCCACCACTTCTCAGAGGTGAAAGAGTGGCTCTATTAGCGGCAGAGGATATGCTGAGCAGAGCTGCCGCGTCTTTCTGGTGGATACGGAGAGGCAGCAGTGGCGGCAGCTGGAGCAGGCTGAAAGCTTTTTCTGAGTGCCACAGGAAAAGAAACCATTATGGGAGCGCACTAAAAGCCTATTCATTGCTAAGGAAAGGGCTACTGAAGAATGTGGGATGCATGCCGAAAGCTGCCAGCCAGAGCAACAGGACGATTATTAAAGCCCTTTGCAAAGACCCCCGTCTCCTTCCTTCGGCGGTGGCGATTCTGGACATGGAGTCGTTTCAGACCTACCCATTGAAATCCTGTAAATAGCTGTCTGCAGGGAGGGAGAAGCTGGGTTACAGCCAAGGGGGTTTCTTCATGTGGGAACTGTAGGTAAAACACCCCGATCATGGCAAAATACGTTTGGGAAGGAAGGTGAATGCGCACCCTGGAGAAGATCTCCTTGAATTATCGGATCATATGGGGAGTTCACTTGAACGCCTAAAGGAAGCAAATGTGGCTGTTTTCAGCCGTGCTCCTCAGCGGGGAGCGATGCCAACCTTCTCCATGCTGGCCGCTTGTGTGGGGTCTGTGCACTCAGGAGGCCGGGGATAGGGAAGCTTTTCGGTCTTCAAATGGGAATATTTAGCTGTGAGTCAGCAGCTACCTGTTCTGACCGACAAGAGCGCTGTCTCCTGCTTTCTGTCTCCCAATTTCTGTCTTCCTTTCCCTCCTACTCTTCCATTCCTTTCCTTTTCCCCACCTCAGCTTTTTATCTCCTTGGAGCTGTTTGGGAAGAGTACCTGCGAGACAAACCCTAGCCAAGGGGCACCCATCCAAGGAACAAAGCCCCCGAGAAATGCCTCCAACAAGCCAGGCCCTTTGCTCTCTACGGTGATGCTGATCCCATGGCTCTTGAATGAGATTGCTGTGCCCATAACTCTTACTTTTTAGGACCCAATGTAGTCCGTCCCTGTAGGGCACAACCTGTTGGGAACCCTGTAGTGGAAGCTGGTGTACAGACATGGCAGGGAAAAGTCCTACCATCAAGGGTTTCTGCAGGGTGAGAAGAGAAGTGGAGGCACGGGGAGGTAAAGCGACTTGCCCAAGGTTACCCAGTACGTCCATCTCTTTGATCTGCTTTGTCCTGCGCTGTCCCCTCCTGGACCTGGACCACATATTCGGAGGCAATAGCGTAGCTCCAGGCTGGGAGCATTGCTTTCCTTGTCTCTAGAAACTGCTTGGCATGGAACCAGCAGGAAGGAGGAGGTGAGGCAGTACCCTCATGGGGTTGCGGTGATCGATTGACTACCCTTGGCTGCAAGAAGACTCCAGCATCACTG
Organism: Ibidorhyncha struthersii; assembly: GCA_013398815.1. Lineage (NCBI taxonomy): Eukaryota > Metazoa > Chordata > Aves > Charadriiformes > Charadriidae > Ibidorhyncha > Ibidorhyncha struthersii. The sequence goes on along the minus strand of VZSZ01010728.1, from coordinate 41,993 downwards.
CTTTCACGCCCAAGGGTTTAAAAGTCATGAGTCTGGTCCCTTCAAAATCAGAAGACTTTATGGTTTAGAAAACATGGGGCTTAAAAGAAAAATAAGTGCATGTTCTTCATTTGCCTTTGGATCTGAAGCCCTTGGGTCATATTTTTGAGCTTTTTCCCCTAAAACCACAGTATGTATTCTGCCCTTTGGTTATGGAACACAGAGCACCTTCCTTGTCTGCTCACTCACACATATTCAGGAGGCTTTTCAGAACCTGAAGTCTTTGAGCCTCGTAACTCTCTGTCTACCTTCATTAAATTTGGCCAATGGGTTTAAGTTATGAGGGAATCAACAGATAGACATATACATACCCACGTATAGCATTAGGTACAGCTTGTGTCCTTGGAAAACGGGCCAGAAGTAGAGATGTAAAAGGCTACCGCTACTTTTTTAAAGGATAAAACTAGATCTTCTTGGAGTGGAGGAGAGGAAAGACATGGAAACACTTAATGCGTTGGAAAAACAGCCCAAGGGCTGGACCAAGAGTCTCTCTGGAAAGAAGCAAGGGCATTTAATAACCAAGCTCAGCTGAAGCAAAACCATAGAAAACAAACGGCCTGCGCCAGGAATTTGGGGAAAGGGCCAATACTGGGAAAGGGGGAGAAAAGAGCACAGAGGATTATTTAGTTCAAGTAAAAACAAAGCAGTACATCTGAAGAACGTAACAGGGAGAGGTGCATGTTACAACCGGCCAGGATGAAAAGAATCAAAAAAGAGAGCAGGAGAGGCAAACGCAGCTTTAGAAGTAATGACAAGGAAATCAGATTTTCAGGCAGAGCTCAGACATGTCGGCTAAGTGGAGCCTTGTGAACGCTGCATGATGCTTAATCCGAAAGGAATCCCAAATTCCAGTAACAATATCCACTTCAAGCCAGCAGATGCACCGTCTCACCTACACCCTTGGGGCACAGAAAAATACTGGTGTTTGGAGTTTGCCCTTCCCTGAATCCATCCCCAATCCTGACTTACCTGTGCAGGGGCCACAGCTCCGAATGAGGCAGGAAAGATGTTCAGCTGGGCCCAGCTAACGAAGGGGTCGAAGACCTGCCTGCAAAAGCCTCATGGCATTTTCACCCCAGCACGGCCAGGAGACACGTGGCTGCGACAGGAGTGCAGGTCCCTTTGATCTCCCTGGTTTCCCTCCCCAAATTTAAGTGATTGGGTTCTTATCAGTTCTCTTCCAGGGGACCACCTGTGCTGCCACATTTATCCAAGTGGTGGCTGGGTGGTACTTGGTCCCCTAATGATCTGGCGCTGAGCAGAAAGAAAGGGGAGCAGCCAGGGTACCCCAGAACCTGCACAAGGGTGAGCTACGTCCACGAGCCCCATGACCGGAGACCGCCCGCCCCTTGTCCCCAGCTGGAAACAGCCAGCGAAAGGGTTCAGGGCACATTGCGCGATCCAGCTTGAGCTGAAAACATGAAGCTGATGGGGACAGGAGGTCAGTACCATGGGTCTTGCAAGGTAGGAAATTCCTCTGCGATAAAACATCGCTGCCCCTGACTTCTGCTCAATCCAAAGTGCAGCACGAGCGGCTGGGCACCACCATGTCCCACCCTCAGTGGCACTGTCGCCCATCTTGTTGGTTGAGTTCATTCCCAGTGGGGCAGGATGGGGCAGGATTTGGCCCTTTGTCTCTCCATGTCCACACAATCCGTGGGCTTGCAAGCAGTGAACCATAAAAAATGAAGAGTCGACAATTAAATGCTCAAAATCTGCTAGGACTTTGTCCGGAGTGGGCTAAGCAAACAAGTACAGATGGAGTGACCTATGATCTGCACAGTTAAGGGTGTACTCTACACTGCTTCATTTGTTTTAATTGTATTAATTTATGACCCAGGTTTCTTGCTTAATTAGTCAAATGAAGAATGAAAAATAAATGCATGGAAGTAAGCCTCGACTTGTTCAGCTGGCTTATACCCTCCATCAGTGAGCTGGGAGGGTTGTGTTCATTTGGCACCTGCAGGTTTAATGTGCCTGTTCACATGGTGCAGAAAATGGTGAAGAATCGGCGAACAAAGGGGCTGAGCTGCTCAATAGCCCTCGACCTCAGGGCCCTTCAAGCAAAGACCCAGGCAGTGACCATATGATGTTCTTGGAAGGACTATTTTGGGTGGAGAAGGATGCAAACCTTTGAGATGCTGCTCTGCACGATGCAGCATTTGCCTGCAGACCTGGAGCAAGGTTCCCACTTCATCTCCAAATGTTTCCCCCAAGAAACACAAGGAAATCACCAGGGCTTAGCGTCTTTCATGGGAGAGCATCACCAGCCAGCTCCAGCAGGTTCTGAATGCGTTTTTCTTTGCGGGACATTGACCACGGTTGATCCCGCTCATGTGGAACAAGGCGACACCATCGCTCATGTGGAACAAGGCGACACCATCTCTCATGTGCCTCCAAGCAACTAAAGAGTACCGCAGGGAAGACAGAAAAAAATCTTCCCTGGGTCAGCATTTTCAGACAGAAAACTGTTTTCAAGGAATGAATTCTGATGATAAGGCAGGATCAGGTTTTTTTCCACTTTGAAATAAATCTTTTTTTAGCTTCAGAGTGTTGCTCCCTCCATACTGTCAAACAGGAAAAGTAATCTAAAAAAAATCTGATGCAAATGTCTCTGTTTTCCTTTTTTCCTCTCCTCTTTTTTCTTTCTGCTGCTTTTAATTTTTGGACCGACTCTATTATTGGATAATTGCCTTGGCTAATCGCATTTAAAGAGTTTTAGCAAGATTGGGTAATTACATTCAGAGCAATTGGGCTGAAAATGCACAGAATCTGGTAGAAGCATTTCACAAAGAGGCTGAACTGGATAAATAAGAAGGGATGTGTTGGTTTGTGTGCGGGTACACGCACACACTTAGGGTACACGGCTCCGACTCTGAAACAGGGAAATACTGTATTCAGGACCCCAAGCCCTTCCCCAGGGCTCTACGGCTCTGTGGAAAGCAATTCTGACTGGCAGTGGGAGAACTCCTAAATATACACCTGGATTTTCATCAACACCAGATAAACCGATTCCAAAAGTGAAAACCCCACAAATATCTTGGGAGCTTCTCTTGTCATTGTAACAGAAGAGTCACTGGCAAATACAGCTTTTATTTCTGAATACATTTGGTGAAATTCGAGTTTCTAACAATTAAACTGTTGCAGCCAGGTATGTAACTATACTCTCGGCTCTCTTGCAGCCAGCAGAAATACAGCAATTCCCCTTTAGCCTTGTGCATATCCAAAAATAATTTCCTGGGAGCTTATAGCCCACCATTTGTGAAGCAGGTATCCAGCATGAAGGGGACACAGCAATTTTACCCAAACTCTCTTTGCTGGCTTCTTCCTTAGCCCTCCCTGTGGCTGGTTACTGTACGCAGTTTCCTCTTCGAGATCTGAGGCAGATGGGAAGGCTGGTGGGAAAGGTTACAGATTTTGGCGAAGGGTTTCTGGACAAACCTGGAGGTCCCCCAGCCACATGGAGAGCCGTGTTGGAGCCCGGTACACATCGCATGGTCGTGCCCCTGCGGCACCCAAGCAGGAGGGGTCATTTCATCTGCCTAACACTGTGCTTTGGTCCTGGCAAGGAAATAAAACCCCCTCATTTTCTACTCCCGGGGAAGGGTTAACTGAGGAGCAGGCAGGAGTTGCGTGTCAAAAGCCCAGTAGCAACATCTCTGATTTAGCTAAAGCAATTTGCAGAGCCTGGGATGAAACCTGCAGCAGTCTGCCTCTTTACCCATCTTTCCTCTATCTCTCTCTCTCATCTGAAAGCAAGACACAAGTTTGTGAGTCACAAGCAGCTTAATTTGAGGAGAGCCAAAGCCACTTCTGAGAACCTCTGGCTCATGGGCGAGACTCTGGCCCCACTGGAGCAAACCTCCCACCGGTCCCGCTGGGGCATCCAACCGAGATAAAACATGGCAAAACGCTTCTCGTTAAATGACCCTGGCAGAAACCGTTTCATAAAGGGCATCTTGTTGACGGTAAGTCCTTCAGGCCAGGGCTGTGAATCCTCCACATTACCCGTAATGTCCACACTCGGCGTGAAGAGGAGTGATGGAGAGCAAAGCTGGGTGGGCAGGTCTGAGCCAAAGGCTTCAGCCTTGGGGCTTTCTGAGCGTTGCAGCCTGCGTGGGCACTGGAGAGGCACAAGCCTGGGCGAAGCTTGACGTTTCCTAGCTGCGTAGGCAGAATTTAATTTTGCCACTCAAATGATGAGGAACTGGGGCAATACGCTGTATGGGAAGGGAATGGTGGGGACGGCCCTTGGGCCATGAGCTTCTGCTCCCGTTGGAGGAAGAAAGATGGGGGACTGGTAGGGCTGATCTTAGGAGAAACTGGCGCCCCAGGGTGTGGCATAGGTGACAGCACCATGGATACCTTGCCTGGCTTTCCATAAAACCTCACAGATTTCACTGCGAGGGCACAGTTCGGCTTTTCTACCAGCAAATAGAAAAACACTCAACACATCGACAGCAACTCCCGCAGCGGTGGACATTGTCACTCGGTGCTCCCCTGCTATTGAGCACTGTCCACCCAAGCAGAGCAGACGGGTGAAGGTCTGGCCCATGTTGTTTGTACCCTGAGCCCCAGGGCTTCTGCAAAAGGGAGCAGGGAGGCTGACGTTGTGTTGCAGTCTTTGCCGGTTCGGATGCCGAGGTGCGCAAAGGCAACGTGCCTCCGGGAATCTGCTGTTTTCTCACACCCAGACATCTCCCCTGGGACCAGAGCCCCTTGTTTTCCCATCTGGTCCCAGTAAGATGAACCTTGCTGGAGCTACACGAAAACATATGGCAGTGCTGTCAACAAACAGGCGGAGCCAGCCCCTAGCTAGCATGAGCTAATGTAAACCCACCAGTCACTGAAGCTAGGCTGATGTACAGACACTAGAGAATATAAAGTGCTGGCGTGAAGTCTGTGGAGTCATTTGCTTTACAATAAAGAAAAGCGGGCTGTGACCCTGACACAGCTATGGAAGGAGACAGATACACGTTAGCACAAGGTGGTTGGGATCGGTCACGGACCGACATCGTAGAAGCCGTCATCCCTTGAGCTGGACGTAGTGGTACCTGGAGGCACCAGTCACCCGCTCCCATCTGCAGAGGTGGAGTGAGCTTTGTAGTTGCCGAAGAGGTCTCCTCTGGAAGAGGAAAAAGCAGTACTCCCGCTCACACAGTCATGTCCTTTGCTGATGTAGTGTTCTTTTGGGCTCTGCAATGAGCATCGCCAGGTTGCGTGTACCCTGTGTATGTTTGCCCAGCCTCTTGCTGTGCTTCAGGGGGATTTGGTGTCCATCGCTGCTCTCCCTGCCTGTAGGCACCAGGTTTCTGAGTGCTGCGAATGTCTCCTTTTCTCTAGTCCTGACCCACAAAAGAAGCACGGTTAGTCTCCCAGAAACTTCCTCCAAATGCCTTCTAAGAGAATGAAGAATTAGCTTCTGCATAACTCCAAGGTCCTGGGGATGTTGCCTCTATGGAGGGAAGCTTGGTCCCATGTCACCATCATAGGTAGGGCCACCCCAAGCCCTCCTGGTTGCCAGCACCAGCACAAACCCCATGGTGTGACATTGAGTGTTTCCAGTTTGCAGACTCACTTTGTTTGCGTTTTATTTCCCAGGCATGACTTACATCCTGGCTGATGGATATGTCCACACAGCCAGTGTCCCAGGCTGGGCACAGCATGTCCTCTACACTAAGCCTGAGGTGCTGCAGGCACAACCAGTGGCACCCAGGGTCACACAGCGTTTTTGGCTCTGAAGACATTTGTGTTTCAGTTTCCTCACTTGGGTCTTCATTTTCCTCAGGGGAGTGGAACTGGCCAAGATGTGACAGGGAGTGGAGGACCCTCAGAACTCAGGGAGACAATGTATTGTTGTCTTACTAACCCTCCATCACCCTGACTTCAGCGGGGTACCTACCACGTCACTTGGGCTGCCTGAGTAAAGCCTGAGCGTGGTGTTTTGCTCCTAGCATTCTATTTAGGGGTCATTTTTGTTTGGGGTGAAAACAGGACTTGTACAGATGTGGATACACCCCTGTCCTATTTAAAGAGCCAAACAGAGTCGTAATTCCCCTGCCGACCTCTTTAAACACTGCTGCTTTGCTCCGCAGACCGTGCTGCTGTTGAAAGCTGGTCCCATTCCTCTGCTTAAAGCAGGGGCAACTTTCCATCGAGTAGATCCTTAGCACCAGCACAAGTCCCAGCTGCAAACTCTGAGCAGCTCCTACCTCAGAGCACTCACAAGCACGCAGAGCAGAGGCAGGAGAAACTGACACCTCCCGGTACAACCTGTCACTTGGAAATGGTTCGCCAGCCATCACCTGAGAAACTCTGGTTTGCAATATACCCAGCACAACACGCTGGATTTTGCTCTGGTGTGTGGGCCACCTTGAAACTGGGTCATCCTTTGAGATATCACGTGACTCTGCATTTTTATCATGAATACATGGGGTTTTTTTTCTCATTATTTCTTCAGCATTGCACTGTTTCCCTGCCAAGAGTGTGTATTAGGTATAAAATACCATTCGGCTTTTAAATACTCTTTTCCATGCAGCGCAGTGTTTGCTAATATCACAGAAAATTTATTAATTTCTTTAAAAAGTGGTTTTCACAGGGGCTTGAGTGCTCTGCGGTCCTGCCAAGCCTAGCAATCTGGGCAAAGGTTTCTGTGCACCTTCCCCTAGTGATGAACCATCACAGGTACGAAAACACACTCGTACACATGGACCACACCATCTCACTGTTGTTCGCTTGCGCTCAGTTCAATTTAGCAGAAGTTTTGCAATGGGAGCTAATTAGGGAGAGCCTGCTGATGAGAAAGCCCTAGGGCAGCTGAAAGCCCGACCCGAGTATCTCCCTTGCATCTCTAACAGAAGAGCAACACAAAGAAAAATTATTGCAACAGATGCAAATCAAGTTCCACATCTCTTGTTATCAAGAATGAGCACAACACTGAGTCCCAATATTTTGAAGTTATTTGTAGGAGAGACTGTCACAAATTAACACCGTCCTGAAAAAGTGGGCCGGCAATTATTCTCTTATGTTGTACAAGCAAAAAGCACAACAAAGTAACAACCATACTCGATTTTTCCTAACAGACATTTCTTGCTCCTTAAATAAATAAAAATAAAGTGACAAAGTGCACAACTCAAACCAGGCTCAGCTTTCAGAGTAACTTTTTGACTTCTGATTTCCCTAGGGAAGCATCCTCCAGGCAGCCCGCAGTTTGCCGCACCAGTTCCCTTCTGACCAGCCTCGGCTTGGAGATGGGTGCGAAACCCATGCTCCCTGCCCCTCTGAAGCCCCATGGCTCGCACCCCACCAGGCTGAAAAATGAAGATAGTGGAATAAAGGAGAAGCAAAGCTATTTTGATTACATAGTGCCACCCACTGTCGGAGAGACAGACAGCACCGTGGCCGCTGCTCCGGCATGGGCTGCGCTTGCTACTCAGAATCTAACTAAGATGAATCTAAGACGTATCATTCATATATCTAAGACAGCTAGGTGATCTATACGGCAGCTCTATACATGCAGTGGCATATCCTAGAGTCATAGAATCACAGAATGGTTTGGGTGGGAAGGGACCTTAAAGATCATCTAGTTCCACCCCCCCTGCCATGGGCAGGGACACCTCCCACCAGCCCAGGTTGCTCCAAGCCCAGTCCAACCTGGTCTTGAACACCTCCAGGGATGGGGCAGCCACAGCTTCTCGGGGCAACCTGGGACACTGACTCACCGCCCACACAGCAAAGAATTTCTTCCCAATATCTCATCTAAATCTCCCCTCTTTCAGTTTAAAACCGTTCCCCCTTGTCCTATGGCTCCCCTCCCTGATCCAGAGTCCCTCCCCAGCTCTCCTGGAGCCCCTTCCAGTTCCTAAAGGGGCTCTGAGGTCTCCCTGGAGCCTTCTCTTCTCCAGGCTGAACACCCCCAACTCTCCCAGCCTGTCCTCCCAGCAGAGGGGCTCCAGCCCTCGCAGCATCTCTGGGGCCTCCTCTGGCCCCGCTCCAACAGCT
>VZSZ01010728.1:8771-30924 GCA_013398815.1 Ibidorhyncha struthersii | reverse complement strand
CTGTTTTTTCCCAAACCACTTTTTTTCCCCAGCTCACACACAAACAATTGCGATTACATGGGGCCAAGCGGGCATGTGGTGTGTCTCCTCTAATCCCCGCTTAACCTAATTCATTTTCTGTCTAAGAACAAAACTCGTCGAGATTCACTCAAGGAGCCTGGATTATGTCTCTCTCAGCCTACAATGCTCACGTAGGATTAGGGAATAAAAAAACCTAGAAGCCATCAGCGAGCCACTAAACCTGCAACAACCCAAACACCTAGAAAATCCCTTTCCGTGCCCAGATTTGAGCTAGGAGCCAGGATGCGCAGGAAGAGCTTCTCCACTGAAACGTCAGCGCCAACACAGAGCCCAGTCCTCAGAGCTATTTTTAGGTCTTCGAGGATCTGGACCTTGCTGTGATATCTTGTTTCTGAGTTTTTTTTCTTCTTTCCTCCTCTCTGCTACCCAAAGCTTTCTGGAGAGTTCAGTGGGGGGAGTCTGGATGTTTGGGGGAGGGGCTTATTTGGCTTTCTTGTGGGAAAGGCAGGTGATTTGAAACTGGAAAAATAAAACCAATCTTCTACATAGGGCAGAAGGGTTTGTTTTCTGCAAGCACGATCACTGCTGCTTGTTGTTGCTTCTAGGAGAGCTTGTTGACATTTTTCAATCAAAATACTTTCCACTCTCCCTCCAGTTGATGTCTTCTTCTTTTCATTTTTTTTCCCCCCCCCGCCCCCCTTGAGCTTTGGCAGGTAAATATTATTTAACACATGTTTTTTTAAACAGTTTATAAACTTCTGCTTCAAAGTGGTTTTGGAAGGGCAACAAACATCCAAGTATTTTTTTTTCTGTATCTGCGATCAAGCAGTGAATATTAATATCAGGACATTCTCTCTTCCCTGGCTTTATTTTATTCATTCCCATCCTTTCCCACCACTTCCCTCCCTCCCAAACTTGTCAAAGCTTCTCCGACCAAGGAAGGGGGAACCCTCCCGTTCTCCTCTGGAGAACCTGAAGCACCCTACTGAGCCAAGCTGGGGTGGTAACCTTTGCTTTCCAGAATAAAAATGGATTTACTTCTTCAAGCATTCCACTTTTTCCCTTTATTTCATAATTTGGGATCCACAGACGCTTGTCTGAGACACATTTAACAAGGCATCTTTCGCAGGAGCCTGCTGCAGGCTCTTGGCTCCAGGGGGAAGCAGGAGACAGCTGGGAGGAGAAGTCATCTCCAAGCACAGGAATGAGCTCTGGCTAGCAGCAAGCTGGGGACACTGTCCCCTGCAACTGTTTCCAGCCTTTTTAGGGTATACAGAGTCCCTTAAAAGCTGCCAGTGCAAACGGGGACCCCTGTATTTTACCTGGCTTGTGCTTCTCAATCACTGTTTGCAGATTCCCTTAGAGGGAAACCAGGGATGCCTGTTCCCCAGGCCAGAGAGAAAACTAGGAGTTTGCATCTCTTACGCGTAATGCCAGAGGTGATTTAATGCTTTACTACCGCGACCGTGTGCTCTTGTTTGGCCTAAAAGGCAGCAAATCCCCATTTCCCAGGCAAGGCTCCTCCTGAGCTCTGCTAAGGGCAGGGGAGCTGCTACAGACTCCACGAAAGATATCAAGAAAGAGAAGCCAAGATGGGCAACCGGGTACGAGATGCTCACCCAAAACACCTGCGGATAAGAGAAAAACAGCAAAAGAAATTCCAAAACAAGAATAAGGGAGGGAAAAAAAATGCACTTAGGGTCTCATTTCCCTGCCGGACCAACAAATTAGGTGTTTGGGAGTGATTTACTGAGGTGTGCTCACTCCAAACATAAGCTTTCCTAGAGCTATTGAACAGCAAAGCAAAGTTAATATATTTATGTAATTGCATTTATATATGGGTCTATGGTGTCATTATTAACACAGTCAGTCCCAGGAGCTTTATTTCTCGATTACCCTGAGAGGGACACAAGTCCTGAGGTGCCCCGGGCACAAAGCCCATCAGCCTGGAGCTGTGGGTGGGTTCCTGCAGGGGCTGAAGGATCACAAAAGGGTGCCTGTGCTCCGGCTGCCCGAGCAGACAGGGTAAACACCCTCGGCCCCAACTATTATAGGAAAGGGCAAACCCACAAGTCCTGACTCACTCCCCGAGGGACATTCAGCAGAGGAGCTCGCGGTCACCCACACATCCCTCCTGCCCCACCACTCGCCTTTGCTATGGCTGCAGCTGGCCCCCTCCAAACAGCTGAGCCTCCCTGACCTCTGCTCCCAAGGGAGCGCACCCCTCCTTTCCCAAATTCACCCCATTTGCCTCCTGCTTCTCCTCCCACCCAGCCCCAGTTCCTCCTTCGGGTGCCCCCTCCTCCGTGGCAAGGTCAGCCCTGGAAGATTAGCCCATTGCTTCCTACTTATGGTGCTAATCTTGCCACAGGAGCAAAGGTGGAAAAAACGCATTGAGTATCAATCAAAGTTAAATATCTAAGTCCCCTCCCTGGTTTTGAGCTTCTCCGTTAGCCTCACAGCCTCGCCGGCTAATCAAGTGATGGCCACGCAATCACGTTGCTTCGAGCTTTGGCACAACGAATGGGATAGAAATGTTTTTTTCTGTGTGTATGTATAGGGGAAAGGGAATGGTCAGGATGAGGAGAAAGGACCAGGGAGCAACACAGCAGATTTATCCCAACAAAGTTAGTTTTTCCCTCTCTGCCACCTTTGTTCCTGCTTCCCTCCTTCCAGTCCCTCACCAGCCACCAGCTGAAACCCAAAACAGCTTTGAGGGCTCAGGCTCTGTCCCAGGGAACAGAAAACTGCCAGGAGACGTGCAAATATTGGGGTAAAGGGAGAAGGTATCTCTTAAAATTATCAAAAAATCTGAGCTATTACTTAACCTAGAATGTATTTCTAATGAGAATTGCCTGGGTAGGTTGTACAGACTACTAGGAAGTCCCTTCCATACCTCACGGTTAGTCTGGCTATTTAAAATCCCCTCTGTCCTCTCCCCAAATACCTTTCTGACTGCTGCTGCTTGCAGGACATCTGCCAGGGAAGGATGATGCGACAAAGAAGCAAACATAAATCACAGCCGCTAATTGCAAAGCCGTATGTATCTGTCCTTGCCCTTTCGTGCCTTCGCCTTCAATCCATGGCTTGCCCATCCGATCCATCTCCCTGTCATTGCTGCTCTTTCGCATGTCTCTGTGCCTCTCTCCTTTATGTTCTGCAGCACAGGCTCTTCTCCATAATCACCTTGACTTCTTGTGTCTCTGTCCTTGAGCACCTCTGGCCGCCTCCTCTTAGCCAGCTTCTTCGCTCCTTTTATATTTCTCCTCTTCTTCCTCCAGCATCGACGCCCTCCTTTCCTCCCTGCTTGTCCCTCTGAACAGACACGCACGAGACACTTCGCCGTTGCCGTGCTTTTCAGGCATAAACTAATTACAGTCTACAAGGCAGCGGGTCAGCAATACGATCCTTATTTTTGCAGCCCTCAATCCCACTATGTCAATGCTCACACAAACGCACACAGAAAAAGGATGAAGGTTTTTTGGGGAGGTGGTCAGACCCAGCCACCAAAAAAATGTAAAACCAGTAAAAAAGGCTGGTTCACACCACAGGAGCACTCCCTTGTCAGCACAGGCTGCGCTCGGTGCTCGAGAAAAAAGCCACACCAACTGCACTTTAATGTCAGAAAATATTCTGGAGGCAAATCTGCCAGCCTTGGGGTCACCTCCTCATCCTTAAAACATTAGCCAGCTTCTAGATTTCCAGGAACAGGGTTTTTACCAGCCAGAAGAGTGTTGGAGGACTGTAAGAGGCAACAGTTTTACCTTCAAGTGATTAAAAAACCATCAGGAATAGATCCCGGAGAAAGAAGGAAACCCCTTAGGGATGCCTAGGAGTTAGTTTAGTGCTTCCCTGAGGGAAAAATTAATTGCTGGGCAAACCAAGAACTGACTGTCTCTGGGGCCGTGTTCAATCCCCTGCAGAAAACGATGCCTGACATTTGCTGTCAGTGCTTCATTCAGGCCTGAACTGCCTCCACCCGAGCAAAGTTGCTCCACAGGTTTCAAACACTGAAAAATCAGAGGGAAAACAGGGTTCAAATATTTAGGAGAACAAAGCAAACCAGGGAAGTTCTTCCGTAAGCCAAATACTGTTATGTTTTGTGGCATTAGTGGGAAACTTCTGGATTGTGGGACCTCAGCGTTACCAAATCTTGTTAACAAGCTGCTCAAGTGTTCGTGTGAGGCAGCAGAAGAATGGGTTATGTGTCTTATTGATTTAATGACAACTATCGCTGCTAGGAATTGATGCTTTCATTAGAGAGAGCAGATTAGCAATAGGCTTGTGGATGTTTGGCCGACTCGGGAGATGGCAGCGTACAAATGGTTTCCCCTATTGAAATATAACTTACGGGCAAGATCTAACAGAGGAAGACCTTGCTAATATCACGGTGCTGTAACACGGCCCTGGTTTACTGGATTAAAAAAAATCCTACAGTCGTTGATACCCACTGAAGATTATGATTACGATCCCGTCCCTCTGGAGAAAAGTGGTGAAATACCTGATGGAAGGTAGCGCTTGTTGCTGAATATCTGTCTTTGAAGCTCCAGGAATAGGATTCAGTTTCCCCATACTGGCTGATGATGCCAAATATCTTGGCTGATGATGCCTAGAAAAACACAGGCAATGTGAGGCAGAGAAGGCTTCCTCAGTTGGAAAAAAAATAAGACAGAAAGGGGAATGGGAGAGTCAAAGAGGGTTTGAGGTGGGAAGGAACCTCTGCAGATCATCTGGTCCAGCCCCTCTGCTCAAGCAGGGCCACCTAGAGCCAGTTGCCCAGGACCATGACAAGACAGCTTTTGAATATCCCCAAGGATGGAGACTCCACAACCTCCCTGGGCAACCTGTGCCGGTGCTTGGTCACCCTCACAGTGAAAAAGTGTTTCCTGAAGCTCAGGAGGGACCTCCCGTGTTTCGGTTTATGCCCAGTGCCTCTGGTCCTGTCACAGGGTACCACTGAGGAGGGCCTGGCTCTGTCTTCTTTACACCCGCCCTTCAGGTATTTATACACATTGATGAGATCCCTCCTGAGCGTTCTTTTCTCCAGGCTGCACAGTCCCAGCTCTCTCAGCCCTTCCTCATGCGAAAGATGCTCCAGTCTCTTCATCATCTTACTGGTCCTTTGCTGGACTCTCACCCGTATGTCCATGTCTCTCATACTGAGGATCCTACAATTGCACCCAGCACTCCAAGAGTGGCCTCACCAGTGCTGAGCAGAGGTGAAGGATCGCCTCCCTCCACCTGCTGGCAACACCTCTCCTGATGCAGGATCACCTCCTCGAGCCCGATCTATTGGCCTTCTTCAGCACAAGGACACATTGCTGTCTCTTGTGCAACTTGGCGTCCACCAGGACCCCCAGGTTCTTCTCTACAGAGCTGCCTTGCAGCCAGCGATCCCCCAGTGAGTACTGGTGCCTGGGGTTATTCCTCCCCAGGGGCAGTACTTTGCATTTCCCCTTGCTGAACTTCACAACAGCTCAGTTCTCCAGCCTGTTGAGGTCCTTCTGGATGGTAGCACAACCATCTGGTGTATCAGCCACTCCTCCTAGTTTTGTATTGTCTGCGGATTCACTGTGGATGCACCCTGTTCCATGGTTGAGGTCATTAACAAAGATGTGGAACAGCTTTGGCCCCAGTGTCAACAACCGCTGGGGTGCACCACTTGCCCCCAAGTGGACTTTGTGCCACTAACCACAGCCCTTTGGACCCAACAGTTCAGCGGGTTTTCAACCCACCTCACCATCCGCTCATCTAACCTGTACTTTGCCAACTGGTCTTTGAGGAGGTTATAGGAGACAGCGTCAAAAACCTTACTAAAGTCGACGTAAACAACAGCTACCGCTCCCCCCGCATCCACCCAGTCACCTCACTGCAGAAAGCAATCAGGTTGGTTGAGCACCATCTCCCCTTCGCGTTTCCCTTTTTCTGCTGAAAGAACAGCAGAGCCCAAGGATGTGATATTTTAAGAAAACAATGAGATTAAGAGACAGACGCTAAGTGTTCACAGCGCTTCTGACAGAGATAAACTGTGGTATCGGTTTCTATCAGATTGAGAGCACGCAGCCTGCACTTCAGGGGAGAGGCTTAATGATTTAATAGGGCTTTCCCATCCCTGGCGAGTGAGCTCCAAGAGTACACACAAGATTCGTGAGCACCAAGCAGAGCCAATAGCAGATGTAAATAAATAATTAGAAGCCCTCATTCAGGGACCAAGCACTGAAGGTGTTGCCTGGGCGTATTTCACGCAAGAAGAAGAGCAGGTTTCCCTGTGCTGGGTTATGTCCCACATCTCCTGGAGGAGGGATAACGTTTGGTTCCCTTCATTCTTTCCGCCATCCCTGGGGCTACAGCCTGTGTTTTGTGTGGTGTTCCAGGCTGTTTCACCAGCACTTAGTGTTCCTGTGAGCACAGAGTGATCATGCACATGGTGGTTGGGGGTGGGGGGGCAGTGAAGAGGAATTTTCCAGCTTCTGCTTCCTCTCTTTCTTCTTTTTCTTGCCTGCCTCCCTTCCCACCTTGGCCCCAGTTTCCCAGTGGGAGCTACCCTGCCAAACAAGGACATCTCACAGTACGGCTCTGCAGGCTGTCATCCGTCTGTAGCCTCTACCCTAACATTCGATTAGGTGGAAACCTCTAACCTTCAGCTGAATGGAAAAGGAAGAAAGAAGAGAAACTTCCATGCGGTTGCTTGTGGTGCAGCCTGTACCATGTTTGCTGGGGAACAGGGACTTAAATCTCTGGCATCCTGGCACCCTCACTGACTTCCTCTGCAAGCTTCATCTTCACTGGTGGCTTTGGCCACCGAGGGCCGATGTTTAATCCTTTAAACACGACAGCCTGTGTGGACCCAACAAGACCTGCCAAGTTTTATCTACAAAGAGAAGGGAAGCTTGCAATGGTACCAACAGCTCTATTTCCTCTTAACTCAGGATCCTCGACATATATTTATTATGGCAGCTAATAATCACACAATTTAGCTTGATAAAATTAAGGAAGAGAAAGGGAGAACACAGCTAAAGATCAAGATCAAGCATACAGATCGCCAGAGAGAAAAAGCCCTGAAAATGCCATAAAACCTATCAGACTTCCTTATTGCTGCCACTGGGGAAGAGTTTTTTTAAGTACAATGGCAGCAAATAGACCAAAGTAGGGGGGGGGGAAAAATATGTGCTTTCAGTGACCCCCTAAGAAATCCTCCTCCTTGCAGGAGCCTATGCGAAGCTTCACCTTTGATTATTTTTTAACATCCTGCTTAGACCACTGGTATTACGAACTTGATTAAGTTGCTCCTCTAAAATCAGGAGGTCTACACTAATTAACACCCCAGGCGAGGTTAACACCCCATAAGAGGCTCCGGCACCCACAAGTTTCACAGGATTTTTGGGTGCTCAGCACCTCCCAGGCAGGGTGTGTCCTCAAATGACAGCACTGAGAAGGAAAAAAAAAAAAAGAAAGAAAAAAAAAAACCCTCTCAAAATCCAAGTAAAACATGCTTCTGTTGCAAAATTAGCATTTGGCAGAGAAGTGACTCACGGTGACTGAGGGCTTCGTGCATCCCTCCTCTGAAGGAGCCAGGATCTTTTTCTGGCTTGTGAATCACCAGAAAATGGTAGATGAGCACGTCTTGACCTAAGCAAAAACTGAGGGTGTTAAAGAAGATGATGAACGGCTCTTCTCTGCTCTCCGAAACTGCACTGCTGGCAACTTTGTGATGCCAGGAAGAGGGGAAACAGCATTTCCAGGGGTGGGTTAGAAGGCGGAAAGCCTCGTTTACAGTGAATTCTCAGGCTTTGGAAAGCCTGACTGTGAACTAAAGGTGGATTCAGCTGTACGTGGAGCAGGCTCCTGCATGGGAAGGGGACACGTCAGCTCCTTTGAGGACACTATGCCGCCTCTTTTTTTTTGCAGGACCCCATGGTTTAGAGGGCCTGGCACGTTTTCCAGATGCTTTTGTGACCCATAAACCCTCCCACAGTTCAAAAATCCCCTCTTCAGGCTCTTCACAAATCCCCTTTAGTCTCCTTCGAGAAGAAGCGGTGGGAGTGGGGATCAGGAAAGCACCTGAGCATCACCCTCAACCCCATCTATACGTTCCCCCTTCAGACATAGCCCCTCACAAGCAGCACTGGGTGCAGCAGAGCCAGATATGCAAGGACACGTCACGTGAATTGCGGTTTTACCGGCTAAATTGCTACAGGACAGAAGGAACGAGACATCCATATGTTTATTAAGCGGAGCACATATATAATTCATTTGGGTTAGAGTCCGGCTGCATGAAACCAGGCAAGCACGGCACCTCCAGCTTCGCAACGTTTTGGCAAACCTTTTCTGACCAAGGCAGGGCACAGCGTGAAGACGCATCTGCCTGTCCAAACCCATGCCCCAGATGTGCTGGTCTCTTGCTTTTTGCCCCCATGGGGTGTGCTTTGCATGGGAGCAGGATAGCAGGAGACCCCGGCTGTCCAGGCAAGGAGAGGTATCGAAATACATTTTGTTTGTGATCGAATAGCTGTCCTGACTGGGTTCCCTGGTTGCTAAGGTGAAAACATCAGCCCTCCTTCTGCTCCTTGTTTCATAATTATCCCCCTTGTCATACTTCATTTCTACATCTCCTTTAACTATTTTTTTTTAATCCAGTTGACTCCCCACAGCAACACCCCTGACTCTAGCCGTCTCTCATCCTGTAGCACAGAGAAATGTTGATGATGATCTTTTTTTGCTTCACATCAAGCAGAATTAAGTGCCGGCTTTTGTCATGGCTACAAAACATTCTCCCCTCTCAGCAGAGGATTCCCTTTGGATAATTGCTCATCACAAAATAGTACCTTCCCAAGCATCCCTCATTAATTATCCCCCTGGTCAAGATTTCCAGGACCTTCCTACTGCAAAAAGACCGTGACACTGATGTCATGGTTTAACCCGAGCTCATCTTAAACAATCTAGCTCAGGTTTTGCGGGAAGGGTAGCCACGACTACAGAGAAACACTCAGGGTAAATACTCAAGGTGGTGGTGGGGAAAATCTTAGCCGAGCTCTGGTTTATGGCAGCATTATGGTATGGGTGCTGCAAGAGGCACTTGAAGGACGCCTGGGCGAGCAGCTGGGCATGTCATTCCTCATGACTCCAGATATCCAGGTGCAAATACCATTTTTGCAGCTTGCACGGTGAACGCAGGCAAGTGACTTCAGGCTTTTGTGCTTCCCTTCCTCAGCCTTGAAAGGAAAGTGAAAATCACGTCCCCCATCACAGGTGCTGCTGCTGAAGGGGAACTGAGGAGGAGCCCACAGAGGCTTTTCCACAAGGATGCTGTGCAGTAGGGTCGTCCACCTGCCCTAAGGTACCTGCTGAACCTTTTTGTTGAGCGGCAAAAGAGTGATGCACAGGCAATGTTGGGCCAGCCACACAGATTACAGAATCATAGAATCACAGAACGGTTTGGGTTGGAAGGGACTTTGAAGATCATCCAGTTCCAACCCCAGCTTTCCTGGAGCCCCTTTAGGGACTGGAAGGGGCTCTGAGGTCTCCCTGGAGCCTTCTCTTCTCCAGGCTGAACACCCCCAACTCTCTCAGCCTGTCCTCCCAGCAGAGGGGCTCCAGCCCTCGCAGCATCTCCGGGGCCTCCTCTGGACCCAATCCAACAAGGTCAAGTCCTTCTTATGTTGGGACCCCCAGGGCTGGAGGCAGCACTGCAGGTGGGGTCTCCCCAGAGCGGAGAGAGGGGCAGAATTCCCTCCCTGATCCGAGTACAAAACACTGCCTTAGTGAGGCTGCCACGTCGAGCTCTTCAGCTAAGCATGGCAACAAAGACAGGCGAAAAAGAGAAAAAAAAAAAGAGTTAAATTCAAACACTGCCATTGCTTTCATGGTAATCAGCACAGCATTATGCAGAATGATTTGTAATTTTACACTGAGGGCTATTATCTTCTGGCAGCCACCATGACTTAAACAAATGTCTGATATTGCAAGGGGCTGGGTTTTTTGTGCCTTTGACAAGAACCTCACGACAATAAGGAGCCCAAAGAGAAGGAAATGCCGTTCTGCAGTCTCTGTTTCGCTCCTGATGTATGAATTGTGGCAGTCCTTCCTCAGTGCTTATTATGCGTGGTGCTTATGGTAGCACTTTGATGTCAACCTCGCTTGAAGTGCCTTTTGCATAGCAATAGAAGAAACACGCCCTGTGGACTTTGCTTGTAACGTTCTCCTTTTCTTCGGATGGAGAAGTGCGCGGAGTCAGAGGGGATGCAGGGATAAACTCCACAGCTTGACTCAACATGACAAATTCTGAATAAGAATAAGTAATGTCAGAGCAATATCCAGCCTCTTACTTGAGCAAAAACATTTTTTTTAATTATTATTATTTTTTAATGCCTTCTAGATAGGCAAAGCAGGTAACAAGTGCCTGGGTTATAAGTTATTAAATAACTCTTTGGTTGTACAGGTTCATGGCAAATCGTCTAATCTTCCTTACAACTCATAAAACAAGGGAAGCAGGAAAGCAAGAAGCACGAAAGAATACAGAGAATGAGAAATACTCTATTTTGCCTTGATTTTTCTTGTCTTTTGAACCAAATTTCTTAGAAATCTGAATCCTGAACTACTCCAGTGACTGGGAGAGCGTCAGACTCATGACCTGTCCAGTCCTGGACACTGAATAGGTTCAAATACCAAATGCGATGAGGCTCCAAAGTTGGAATTCTCCAGTTTGGGTTCATTTGTAATATTACTATTTCTCCTGCCATCAGGTCTCACTCATTCAAGATGCCTGGGTTGCTCAGGCTCTCCCAGCAACCACAAGAATACCCTGCCAATCCACAGGGATTTCCTATAGAATCCTATTTTTCCTATAAATTTAGAATTTTGAATCAAACTAAAACTACTTAGGCCAGCATTCTGTCCGTGTCAAGCCTGGCTGGTTTTCAATCAACCTTTTAATCAAATTTTCAAGTTTTGGTAGAAAAGAAAGGAGGATTGAGTACACTCTCTAGGAAAACTTTGTAGGGAAAAATTTTACCTTTCAAACAAACCAGCTATAGTTTGCCCAAACCTGATCCACACTCACAGAACTTCTTTGGTTTCTGGAGACATTTCTAGTTTTTGTCTGGCTACTTTTGATGGTTTATTTAAGGTGGTGTTGGCACCAGTGAAGTATTTCTGGGCACTTTTTTAAAGCTTCTAAGGGTTTTTTTGCTTTTATTCTGGAAGCATTCGCCTGCCCAACAGCTGAGAAGCTGTTTCCAGCTCTAGCAGCTTGTCCAATAAAATATATTAACATTCCCTACGGCCTTGATACATTTCTGGGATGCTCAGAAAAATAAAGGGCTGCCATTCCCACCTCAAAGCCGCTTACCGAGTACTCTGCTTGATATGTAAAAACTCCACTGTCCTGAGGCATTTGTAATTTAAAGTTGAGGGGATATAATGTTCTATCCCCTTCAATTCCCACTGGGCCAGATTCAAGGTCATCCTCCCCCCCCCCGCCGCCCGGTGGCTTCCGGAGACTTTGGCACAAACCCATGGCTCCTTGTTTTAGAATTACAAGCCACATTTGAAAATCTTGCCTGATACCATCCAAAGCTCCTTAGCCCAAAGAAAGATGTTTTGCAAAGTTGTTTTTTCCTTGCAATACTTTTTTTTTTTTTTCCCAGGAGCTCCTTTTTTAGTGGTGGGGAGGTGTTAGCATCTTTTTGAGATCTCAAACACATGAAAGCCAAAGTGAGGTGGTCCAGTGGTCCCCCAAGGCAGAGGGACAGCCCTCCCAGGTGGCTTCAGCACATCTGTCTGGGATTTCATGCCCAGCGGCCCTTTCAGTCTGGAGGCACACAAGGCCAGCCAGCTGGTTGATCAACATCAAACCAGCCCCATCCAAGTAAAGCCATTTTTATTTATTTCTAAGACATGGCCACTCTCCTCGGACGTGGTCAGTGGGCACAGCTCTGTAGCCTCTCCATCCCCCTCCTCCCCAAGCCTTGGCTGAGTGCTGGGGTCCTCTAATGTTTGAGATCTTCCTTTTGATCTCAGATTTAGCCTTGAGAAGAGTAAACTCTTCACCACCTGGCTGGAGCCGGCCAGGAGCTACTCCCCACCTCCTTTGTTTTGCGCAGGAATGTTATCTGGGTCATTGTTTTACCTTTCCTGCTCAGCCCCGCTCAAGGTAACCCAAAAACATATATAAACAGTAACACCAGGACCTCCCAGTTTGCAGGATAGGTCTCCACCCATCCTTTGGATGCCCACCTCGCCTTCTCTGTCTTATTTCCCACCATGTCAAGAGCTCATGAAATTACTCACTCCCTCATGGCGATGTCTCACGGATACCCCTGTGGGTAGGATCTGCTGGGGTAATTCTGCATGGGGGATGTGGCCAGATCCTCATCTCTTGTGGCACTTGGGGGGAGAGTTGGGTGTCCCTCATCCACCTGAGCAGGGTGTCTGTTAAAAGAAAATAAAAATCTATGGCTCAGCTCTGTAACAGTGAACAGGTCTGTAAAAGAAAAATAAAAAATTCAGAGACAGTTGACTTTTATTTCTCCACTCAGCTCCGTGTTTACCTCTGAACACCAGCACTCACGGCAGGGCTGTTTCCATATAACACACACACCCCCCCTTAGATAATTGCACTTAATTGCTAGTGTCGGTGGCTCAGACGTCTGCCAGGCTCCACCGTGATTACAGCGACGGCGCTGGGGAGCCGAGCAGGTCCACGGCACGTGGTCCAAGCTGCATCCCGAGGATGCCTGGTGCTGCTCGTGCCCCTGCCCTGCTCCACTGGCAGCTCTGGGAAAATCAAAAAAAAACATGATCTGTTACGGTGGGATGCAGAGGTCTGCCCCAGTGCGCAGGCAACTGGGGCCAGTAGTTACCTAGGAGGTGGGAATAGTCCCTTTCATCTCAGCAAATTAACTCCAAAGGATAAATATGGTGATGGAGCCAAGAGCAGCTGAGTTTATCACAGCTTTTAATTTAGAAGAAACAACCCGCTAATGTGTGCTCTGAGCAGATGGATGTCACACAAGCCAGGGTTTTAGGAAGCTTTCCTGATTTTTCCAGACTTTCTTCTTAAGACCTTCCCATTTCCTTCTTTTTAGCCCCATGGAGATTGGCAAGGGCCAAACTGAGATAGTGGCGGATTGGCGGCCAGGGAAAGGTAGGAGGGACTGGCTGGAGCCCCTCCGACCCAGGATGGGGAGCACTGAGGCTGGTGTAACTTCTGCCCTGTGGGGATCTGCAATGGATAACCCTCTCCTACAAGCAGAGGGTTTGCTCCCGGAGCTGTTGTTCCTGTGCTCATACTGCTTTTCTCACCAGGAAAATGCCCTCTTTGAGGGAAGGACCTCACAGAGGCATTAGGAAGGCAACAGTCTGACCCCAGCAGATGACTGAGATGCCAGATTTGCAAAAGCCTCCAAAGCATTTTGTTCATTCCTCGAATAGAGTATAAAGAGAATTGCTGGTTTTCCATCTTATTTTTCAAGCCCTTTGCTTGCTCTTAGATTAGTTTCCGAAATACCCAGCCCTGCAGGAAGGTTAGCAAGGGCTTGGTGGTCACCCCTTAGAGCACAAGTCAGTGCGTGCGGGCACACACTAACTCATAGCCCGCCTGCCTGGCTGCTCGCTTAGGGATCTGTTCGTTGATGCGCATAGCACCAGGAATAGGGTTTTATTGCCAAATAATCCTTCATTCTTGAAATCTTCTACCCTGGCACTCTGAAATACCAAGCGATAAATGCTAATTTCAGCGATTCCCCGAGCCGCATTCACAGAGCTTGTTCACAGCGTTTATCTGTTATCACTTCAGCCAAAAATTGTCGTAATACTTCTTCTTGGTAATTATTTGAAAAAGCCGTTGCGATGTGCCACCTGCCCCTCCACACAATGTGCCTATCCTGTTCTTTTACTGGCAGCTACAGGAACCAGATGTCAAGGTGCGGAAGATAATTTCCCCATGGCAAGGAACATCTGGCTCTTTGGCAAACTCAGAAGACCGTCGTGCTGACCAACCTCTCTGGCATTGCTTTTGGTTGTACAATGAGGTTGTACATGAGCTGGCAGTAAAATCCTGCTCTTCCAGGCACTTTCTGTCTTCAGGTGACTTTTGTGTGTAGAAGATCTGTTGCTTTGCCCAGAAGACCTGGTTTCTTTAAAGCTTCTCAGTTTATCTATTCTGTCCTTGTTTCTCAGCTGAACTTTTTTGCTAGCCTCAGACCTAACCACCCTTCTGCTATTTCCTTCTAAAAGGTTTGTATTATGTACGACACCAAGATTTACTGACCTTTTCCCCACACACCTCATGTTTGCCTTGTGTTTGTCTCACCCAATTTTAAGCAGTTCTCTGAAAAACCTAAAAAGGAGTTTTGTCATCCTGGGTTGCCCCTATAGTCAACGGCCCAGAAGATGCAAGAGACATTTCTCCCACCAGAAGTTATAGCTAGGCAGGATTGTCCTCTATAGGGTGTCTCTTTCCACTGAGTCTAGACAAAGCCATGAATGACCATGGCCCTACCTTGGACAGCCTAGGGATGTGATGCTATGACACCAGGGATGCTTTGTCCAGACCTCGGCCAGGCATCACACAAGTTTGCAAAATGACAGTCCCTAAGAACAGGGCTCTGGGGCAGGGTGGGATTCCCCAGGTCCCAAACCCAAAGGACTCTGTGGATATCTGCTTTGGGGAAGCACTAGGGGTACAAAATTCAACTCAGCTGGGTGGTATGCGTGGGGCTCAGCTTGAGAGCCACCAGCCCCATGAGGTGTGACGTGGCAAAGAAAGTAGCCTTCCAGTAACGTTTTTTTTTGGCTGATGAAAAATATGCTTTCTGTCTTCTATCAAATGCACTGAAACATAGAGGCATTAAATTAAATAATTTCCTCCTCTTTTTTTTTTTTATATCCAGCAGGTCTATTAACATTTGCTGTATAGTAGAGTGGTGAATTATTGTGGTAGAGCTAAACTACTGTGGCTTGAAGAGTTTTGCAAAAATAGTTGTTTTATATTAGACAAACATGGAGTTTTGGTTAGTCTGAGGTAGCAGCAAATGAGGCAGAAATAAAAAACTTGGAAAGTTAAGAGACTGCTCTCTGTTCGGTTTGCTACTTATGTAGGAGGCATTCTTGATTTTGTAAGAAACTTTCTTTACACCCCTCCTTAATCTGATGCTGTTCTCTGCCAGGACCTGGAACATAAAAATTAAAAATAATGGACCATCCTGCATCAATTATGAGACATTTGCACCTTAAATGTAGCCTATTGCTATTATTAATATATTATTAATCATCCTTTTGCCAGTACAGATTGGGAAAACCAGGCTGCTTTGAAAACAGGCTTCCCCTGTGCATTGATGGAAGGAGTGATGCTGGACATGGTTTGCTGGGATCCACTTCTTGTTGTTCCTGGGGCACCTCCTGCCCACTCGTCCTGCCTGCAGGGGAGAAGATGAGTCCAGGAGTGTGACTGCCAGGCCAGAAGTCACAGTCTTCACTAGGCTCCTCCCCAAACCCACTGAGATGCTCATGCTGGAAGGTTTCTCCCTCGGGCCTTTCGTTTTGGCAGCTCTAGCTGAGCAAACAGAGAGGGACCACCAGGTCCCTCTCACAGCAGTAGGCAAAAGCTCCAGGAGACCAGGTTAGTGCAAAGCTAGGTGTAGGGTAGCTGGTCTCGTGAAATGGCCGCGGGTTAAGTGTCTGAGTGGAAAAACTTTACTAAGAGGTGCATTGTGCTGCCTAAAAATAACTACCGCTCCTTTATCCAAACCACATCCCTCTGGAGAGCTCCAGTATTTAAGCACATTTGGATGCTAAGCAGAATCCTAATCAGTGAGACATTTCGCTTTGGCCGCAGACCTCTCCGAAGCCACTGGGAAGCATCCGCAGAGGCGGTGGGAGAACTTGGCCATCACCCATGCCTACGCACTGCAGCAGCGAGTTTGCCGTTTTAGTGGTTTCCTTTAATCGGGGTGATCACTCACATGCAGAGGAGCAAATTAAAATCCCGTGAACTAGGCTATATAAAGAAACGCACGGCTGGGCAGACAAGGCTGGATGGACTGACATGGGCAGGAGGTATCACTTGTCACCCCATCCTCTGCCCTGTGAGAAAAAATCCCCTCCAGACACCAGGTTTGTCTTCTCAACAGTGTTTAGCTGGAGGGAAAAGGCTCCCCAGGATCTGGTGTCTTCCAGTGGTCTGTCCGCAGAGTACTTTTAGGAGACCACGACCCATCGTGCTGAGTCTGCGCCTCCAAGCTTGCTTCTCATCTGCCTCCCTCATTGGCAGGACTCAAGCAGGTGGACGGGGTTTTGGATGGGAAGGGTCAAGGTCCAGCTGAATCCCACAGCTCCTGTTCCTCTGCCACCCTCAACCTGCTCCCTTGGTGGAGCTCGGCTTTGCTCCTTCCACGACAGCAGATGATTCTAACATTATTTTTAAAAAATAAATAATAAAATTGTCCCACACCATTTTCACTCTCTGAAGCGCCTCTTTTTCCTCCTTCCAAGTGACTTTCTCTCTTTAAATTTAAGATGGTGCTGGTCACCTTTGCTCCAAAAATACACAAAGCTGCTGCATAACTATTTTCCAAATAATTAATCTTTCCAGTGGAATAACTTAAAGCCCCACGTTTCCTGTTATGTTATACAGCTGCAATTTGTAACAAGAGATCCTGCACTGTGCTACGTGGGCAGAGGGCCAAGGACGTGGCGCTTTACCTACACAAGAGCCCTACATAAATAATCCTTAGCCGCAAGTTAAACAGTTAGGTACTGTTCGGTTCAAGAAAAAAGGACAGGGAAAACAAAAGACTTTCTTCTGGTTGTCCTGTCACAGTTCAGCGTTAAATTTTCAGTGGTATTTTATTTTAATTTTGTAAGCCTCAGTGGCTGCGAATGCCCCCTTCTTACATGGTGGGGGAATACGTGCTCAGTTCCACCACCAAAAAGCGGGTTTATTGATTAATTTGCGTTTCAAACAAGTATTTTGTCTGCCATAAAGATTATAGCCTCCTGTATAGCTGGGATCTCAAGATATGCCATGCATAAGCATAGTAATCCTTGTTTCTCTGTGCAGAACCAGGCTTGGGGCGGAAATCATGGGAGACATCCAGGAGATAAGGGAAGCACCCAGTGCCCTGGCTGGGACAGCCCTTGGAGGGCCATCGGAGACAGGCATAAATCAGAGCTGCCCTGAGACGGCGAGAAAGGGTGCCAGGAGCCGCGCTGGTCCCCTGCCAGCTGCAGCAACGGGGGCAGCCCCTGAGATGATATAAAGCCTCCATTGGCAAGCCTTCATCCCTCCTCCGCCTGGCACGACGGGCAGCGCCGTCACGCTGGAGCGTGGGGGGTCTGGACTCCCGAAATCACTGAGTCTCGCGTGCCACTTGTGCTTTAAATGCCCATAATAACAGTGTCACGTGTATTGGGATTGGGGCGGGGCGGGGGGGGAGGATGCAGGGCTTAGCTGCAATAGTAGCAGTGTTTATAGGTATTATAAATCATCATCATCATCAGAATCATGCATACTGTTATTATCTTTTCAGGATAACAGTGAGAAGGACTAGGATATGGCAAAAACTGGTTGTTAGTCATTGTCTTCCCAAACTGTGGGAAAGGATTTCAAAGGTTTACACCCCCCGGGTTCCAGTTCAGCAAAGCACATATGTGTGTGCTTTGGGTCAAGCTCCCAAGGCTATTTTATCACTAAAGATGCAGCAAGGAGCTTGGCAGCGGGATGGGAAAGTCCAAAAGCATCTAAGCCAGCTCGGCATCCAACTCCCCATCCTGTCAGTGGGATTTTAGGCATCTATTTGCACTTCCAGGCCCCTAAATACACTCGAAGCATCTCACCTGTGGTTAACAGGATAATGTGAGTGGGATGGGATGGGATGGGATGGGATGGAGTGGAGTGGAGTGGAGGATGCGTCCCTTGTAAGACCAGGCACTGGCTGCTTTCCTCCTCTTTTTGGTGAGGAGACAAGGACCTGAGTGCACATCCTAAAATCACAGCTTACCCAGCCCAGCGAGGAAGCGAGCCCAGAAAGATCACTGCCAGCCCTTCCGAAATTTGCAGGATATCCCTATCTATTTTTGGGGGGTACCATCAGACCTCCAGGCGATGGAGTGGGCATGCTGGGAAGAGTGTGCAAAGAGACCAGAGGCTGCGGTTTCTCCTCGTCCGTATCCACGGGTCCTGCTCACGCTTTATAGGATTTATTCCAGGTGACAGAGAAGAGCCTGGTGCCCGTGGTCAGGATCAGTCCCAGCTGGTCAGAGATGCTGCCCTGGTGTCCGGGACATATCAGCTGCAACATACAGGAGTAACCCATCAAAAGGGAAATGATTTGAAATTAGGGGAACCAGAGAACGGCTTCCACAAGGCATGAAAATTATCTTGTTTCATGCTTAGAATAACCCCATTACCACAATATCCTGAATGAATTATGCCAAACTTCCCATGCACAAAAAAAAAATCCCCCTTTGGGCTACTTAACAACAGCGAGAAATTTCAGAAGGGGAAGCTCCTGAAAAGAGGGAATTTGAATAAAAAATGTCCTTTGGAATGTAACTACAAAGTGGGTATCATCAGGCTTTGATATTTATAATGGCAATCGTACTCCTCATTGCGAAATACGTTTCTTTTGTACCAGCAAATTCTTGAAGAAAAAAAAAGCTTAATCTTGCACACATTGCGCATTAGGAAACGACTCAAATTAAGACCTCTTTGAGACGCTGATCAATGCAGCGACTAGGAAGGCCAGGAGAAAAAAAAAAAGCAGCTCAGAGACGGCAAATTATTTCCTCCTGGCAAGAGAGGGCTATTTATTGTAAACACGGACGGGGGCAGCTTACGCCGCATTGTGAGCAATGATGTTTATGTCTTAATTTTTCCTATCCAAGACCATAGTTGGTGGATTTGCACCCAGGCAAGGTGCCCGTAGAGGCAATCCCATTTCAAGAGCATTTAATGTCCTCCTTGCACAGAGCTAAACACTCCATGTGCTGTTAAATTCCAGGCATCTAACGGAGCTGTTACCGCAGAGCTGGAGAAGCAATTAAATCACAGTCATTGCTATAGTGTCTCAGTGGCTGATTGGGCTGTGATGATGGAAAAGCAAAGTCCTTGCACACTGGCTGCAGAAAGAGATGGTCAGAAAAGAACGAACCCCCCACCTGGTTTCATCAGCCGGCTCTCAGCAGCTAACGAGAGGGGTCTATCCCATTGGCATGCTCGTCAAAATTTATGGGTGCTGCCTAAATCTACCAAAATATTGACCAAGCTATCAAAACACGAGGGCTGTTAACACAAAGACCTCCTCGCTTTGTAGAAAGATAATCTGGGGGGGCTGAAGAGTGCAGGTTCTCGGGGAATCGGCAGGCATGGCCGCAACCTTTTGGTTTTGGCAAAAATAAACAGCAGCAGAGAGGAGATGTCTTGGAATTAACATAATGACGCGACATGGGTAAAAGCAACCCTTTGGGTGCAGGATGGATGCAGTTCCTGGATAATCAGGTAAGTGAGTGGTGTGTGAGCCCTGGGCTGCACCCTGCTCTCTCCTGGGCTGAAATACTGCCCGTGGAGAGGGACAGGCTGGGTGAGCTGCTGCTGGCAATTAACGGGAGCTGAGAAGAAGGATAACATGGCTAGTGATGAGCCAGCCAGTATCGGTAAGTAAGTAAAGAGTGGGTTTTAGTACTGCTAAGGGGTTACTCTAGAGATGGGGCTGGGGTTGAACGTGTTAAGGATACGCCTTGTAAAATGAGGTGGTGGATTCAGCTGAAACACTGTGAGCCACCTTTGGCATCAGCCATATCCTCTTGCCTTTTTTTTATTTGGCCAGTTAAGCTCTTTGGGAAGTTTTCCTATAGAACAGCACTGATTCAGTCCTCCTCGAGCGTATGCCTCTCTCCTGACATCCCCCTGTCTCCCCCTTCAGTCCCATCCCTCCAGGGTTTTGGGTAGAAGAGCCCCGCTGAGGGAAAAACTAATAAGCTGACATCTTCCTGTCTCTCAGGGAAGTCCCACAGAGTCATGATACTGCCTGCCTCAGGAGTGGCTCAGGTGTGGCCGGGCTTTTTCTCGTGGCGTGGTTCAGGTGATCAGCAAAACGCCGCATGCTTCTATCGCTGCATTTCTAGCACGATCGCAACCCAAGCGGCAGCTGCAGGCATGTAGGCAGCCTCAGCTCAGCCAGCAGAGCAGCGTTCGAGGGAGCTCCCCGGCATCCAGGGAGCCCAGGAGCTCCCCAAGCTCCTTGAAATCGGGCTGGCCAGCAACCAGGGTGAAAGCTGTCTCAGTTCTGCTCCTGACTGAGCACTTCCCATGGATGGCGAGGGCCAGAGTTAAGCAGATGGGTCTGGGCAAGTCCCTGAGCGAGCTCATGGGCAGAGCAGGCCCAGCGGGTATTCAGCATGTGCCTGGAAACATCTGAAAGGAGAGTCAGCACTATACTGAAAGCAGGGGTGCTGGTCCATGCTACTCTTCTGATTTAACGGAATTATTCTCGGTTTCTGTGAAGCTTTTTTCAAAAGTAATCAGTTTTCCTTCTTTTTTTTTATTTTTTTCTATTTATTTATTTTTTAGTATCTTCTTTTCCAGCAAGGAAAAGCTCGAGGGAGAAAGAGGCAAAACAGATGAACAATCAGAAACCAAAATGCTTTAAAAACTGGTCATGAACATTTTTCATTTCAAAGCAAAATAAGCACAGACCAAAACACTGGACTCTCACAGTATTCTTACTTTTTCCTTGTTCTTGCTCTCAGTTTCTTCTTCATGTGTGACAAAACCACGAGTCCACTTTTTTCATCAGACTCATCCCAAAGACCACGTACCACCTGGAAATGGCTGCAAGTCAGCACGACTGTTGTTAGACATCAGAGAATCCGTACCAGCAAATTGCCCCAGCCCTGGGAAGAAAAAACTTTTATCAACTCTTGCATGTCGTTATACATGGAAGAGACACAAACCAGAGTGAATTTGGCTTTATTTTTTCCACTGTTTATAGTTTGGGTAGTTTCTCCCAAGTTTGAAGCAATGGTTGGGAAACGGTCAGAGAAGGCTGGGGAAGAAATGGGAAGGCCAGGAGGAGAGATCACATACAGCTGAAGGAAAGGGATGTAGAAGGAAAGGTGATGAATTGGTAAAAAAAAAAAAAAAAAAAAAAAAAAGGAAAACAAACAAAAAAAAAAAAAAAAAAAAAAAAGGCAAACTAACCAAAAAAATAAAATAAACTTACAGAAATGTGGAGGAGTTCCAGTAAAAGGGGAAAGAGAAACAATCTGGAAATGGCAGGCCGCGATGCAGACAGTATATTTAGTTAAGCCACTGGCACTTTCCTCTGGTGGGAAAAGTGACAATTGCAGGGTTTAGGTCTTAATACAACAAGGGAATTTCAGCATGGTCTTATTTTTAAACACGTGAGTAATCCTCATGATCTCACTTCAGAAAGGTAGATACCAGCTCATATCAAGCCTGTTGCCAGCGTGGACCTCACTGTTAGAAAAAAAAAGATGTTTTGAATCTCTTTTAAGTTGCACCTTTTCTTTTTCCCTGTGAAAAGATGTACATACCCAAATTTCTTTGGATTAATGAGGATGGGGAAAAGGGATTTGAGGTTTCCCTGGGACTGAACAGGTCTGCCTGGGGAGGCCGGTCTTGCTCTGGTTGCATTTTGCTGAGAGCAGAACAGGGCTCTCTTCCCAATAAAAAAATTATTTTTATTCACTGGATTTTAGGGTGGGGTTTTTTGGAGGGGGAGGCAGGATGGCTTGTTCTTTCTGCACCCATCCTTCCAAAACACTCACAAAACCCAAGTGTTTTGGAGCTGAAACTTCTCAGACAGTGAGAAAACAGTGACGCTCAGAGTCAAACACTCAGCTTGGGAGAGAATTGTTCCTACATGGGGATGGTCCCGCTCTCTCTCAGCAGCATTTTATCACTTGCCACAAGCACTGCAGTCTCCCCTGACACAGCAGAGCCCACCACGCGCTGCTCCTGAAGCGCCATCAACCTCCGTCAATACCCAAACAGATTAACCACCGTTTTCATCCCCCCCCCTCCTCTCTGCTGGGTTTTGTACTGATAAACCCGCCAGTGCGATCTACACACCAGCCCCTCATGTGCTCTTCACGCGCTGTCCACGCGCCT
>VZSZ01010727.1:370903-433347 GCA_013398815.1 Ibidorhyncha struthersii | reverse complement strand
CGGCTGCCCACGGGTGACCGTGGCCCCACGCCTGCCGGTTCTCCCTGGCCCGAGCCCGCGGCGCAGCGGGAGCAGGCGGCCAGGGCCGTAACCCGCACTAACGAGGTCCTTAACGGAAGGTCAGCACACGGAGCCCTGAGCGAGGCCGCTGCTTCCAGCCGGCGCCAGCCGGAGCGCGGCGGGAATTACTAAGCTGGGCGACGGCCACCACCATGCCGGCGGCACACGGCAGCCCGTGCTCAGCATCCCGCGTGTGCTGCACACCCAACGGCACCGCGGGGCCCCAGCGCCGGCTCTGCCCTCCCCTCTCCGGGACAGGGCAGCTGCTCCGAGACCCCAGACCTGATCTCGGGGGGGTTATAGAGCCCCAGCACTCACGGGGGCCTGTGAGCACCCCAGCACGGGGATCATAGGGTCTTCGGCTGGGTCCTTTCACCCCCTGGAGATACCTCTTCCCTGCTGTGCGCTTCAGAGGGAGCCCGAGTCCCGCGCCAGGAAGATGCTCGGACCCCCTGTGCCCATGGGTGCCACTGCCACGCCGCTGGCTGGGGTGGGGGAGCCCTGTGCTGGCAGCAGTTCCCCCCCAGAAAAACCTCAACCAGCCCCGCTCCGCTCCCAGATAATGACCTGTGCTCTTACGCTCATAATTCAGGAGGAGACGGGAACACGCCTGGAGCTTCAGCACATTAATTATGAACCACCCCGTTTGCCCAGGCCCTGGCTCTGCCCCTACCTTGCCGGGCAGCACAGGAGCAGCGCCGGCAGCTGCAGCTATTTCTGCCAACGTAAAATTAGCTCCATGGAAAGAGCCATCGGTTCCCTGCGTCCTGCCCCGGGGCATCGAGGTGTGCTGTGTTCCCGGGGACAGCCCCGTGCCTCCATCAGCCGGCCCCAACCCTGGGGAAAGCAACAGGGCAGTGTCTGCAGGCACCGGGACCACAAGGACCCTGAACCACCTGCAGGGTCAGGATTTGGCCCTGGGGATTTATCGCGCAGGGAGGAGAGAGGGAGACTCATGCCCGCCTGCACAGCCGCGCGCAGGGCCAGTATCCCTGCGTGCCACCCGACAGCATCCCCCAGCTCCCTCCCCACTAACCCCACACCCCCACACCGAGCACCCTGTCCCAGCAATGCCGAAGGGACACAGAGCCAAAGAGGCAGCGACCCGCAGCCACTGGTGAGGACCTCAGCTTTATTCCAGCCACTCCAGCAACCCCTCCTTGGTGGCTCCCACCGCCTGGCTACAGGGACAGCGCAGGGCGGCTCCAGGCTTGCAGAGATCCACCTCTGCAGAGATCCAGGTTTGCAAAATCTTCACCCAGCCAAGGTCTCAACGTGCTTTTTTTGTTACGTTTTTTCCCATTTCCCCATGAACCAGATGCATTGCCTCGCCGTCGCCATCGCAGCGGGGCGATGCTCGTGTGGAGACTGGTGAAAGGCTGAGCCAGACCCTACAGGGTTGGCGAGAAGGGGCCAAGCAGGGCCAGGAGGAGCAGGGGGGAGAGGAGCTGGTGGTGACCCCTGTGCAGGGACCCGCTGCTGGCTGCGGCCGCCCTGGAGGCGAAGACCTTCCGGCTGTGGAGGGGCTGCGGCGGGCGGAAGTTGTTGGTCATTTTTAGGAGCGTGGAGCTGGTGGCCGGGAAGTGGAGGGTGCTGACGAACGCCCGCAGCTGCGCAGGGGGACAGGCAGGGGTGGGCAGGTGCTTCGCCAGGCACCCCGAGCCCCCGCCTGCTTGTGACCCCACTTTCGTGCTGCCCTGCTGCCGACAGTGCAGGACCCATCGTATGGCCCTGCGCCGGCGGGTGTCCTCCCACCACCCCTCACCGCTCTCCCAAAACCAGACCCGGAGAGTAAGTACACAGGGCAGGTCCTTGCAAGAATCAGCTCTTAAGTTTTAAATGTGCTAATCATGTGTCACTGCCTGGGCTGAGCACGTAAAGAGCAGCTGGCCCACAACACCCTCAAGGAAATACGTCTACTAAGATGCTTGGGCAGCAGAGGAGAACTCACTCTGTCCACCCATCCATCCATCCATCCATCCACCCACCCACCCACCCACCTCCTCGGAGCCTCTTCTGAGCTCCAATGGGTTCTCTCCCATTTCACTTTCTGAACGCTGAGGCTGAGCAGGAGAGTGCTACAGACGGGATTTCTCCTTGCTGGCAGGTGGCCACAGCTCCATTACTTAACCCTCATAAAATTAATTAATTGCCAGGTTACCAGGAGCATTATTATAGAGATGACTTTTCCTGTGCTCTTGCTTAGGGGTCAGGAAGGGCAAGGAGAGGGTCCAGCCCTTCGGGTGCCAGAGCATGGGGCTGTGCACACCAGTACCTGCTCCCGTCCGATCTCCACTGGCTCCTCGAAGACGGTCCAGACGACGACCTCGCTGCAGTCGGGGGTGGTGAGGGAGCCCTGGTAGCGGTAGTACCCGGAGAGGTGACTGGCACGTGGCAGCAGGGTGCTCAGGCGGAAGGTAGAAGCCAAATCCACAGAGTCCCCTGTGGGGTGAGACACGAGCACTCAGCACATCCCTTGAAATGGACAATGGGGGGATGACAGGGCCACCCCACCCGTTCCCCCATGGCCAGATGGCCCCACGGACCAGCAGGTCCCCCACACTCAACCCTCCAGGGTGCACCCCTGCCCTCCTGCACTGGGGTGTCTCCTCTTTCTGCCCTTGTCCCACTGAGAAGGCAACTCACCGGCATGGGAGACATTCCTCAGCCCCGCCACAATGGTGTTGTAGTTGGTGTTAGGGGTTTCAGAGACCTGCGGAGGGGGACAGTAAGTGGCTGAGGCAGAGCTGAGCCCCCAGCTGCACTGCGAGCAGCCTGTGCCCAGAGGGTCCCCTCCCTTGGGCAGTGGGAGCCCCCACAGCCCCACCTGGAAGAAGAAGCCGAGGACGGCCAGCCCGTTGGGATGCCCCTTGGCCTCTGCCAGCGTCCGGTACTTGACGTTGATGTGGACGATGTGCAGCTGGGGAAAGCATAGAGAGGTCAAGGGTGGGCAACCACCCCTGGCCCACCCCACCAGCAGCAGAGTGCTCGCCCACAGATCTCCTTGGCCAGCCTGGGGCGGCTGGACACTGAGCCAACCACCCCCTAGAAAAGCCCTCCCAGTCGATGGGTGCTTCCGCGGGGCGGCCGCCCGGAGGATAAAAGCACCCCAATGAAGTGTGCATCCTTTGAAGGGGGTGGGGAAAAGGTGCCAGCAGGCCCAGGGCGCCCGCCAGCTGCAATACATACATTTTGCTCTCTCCTCTGGTAGGTAATTAATATTTCAGAGGCACAGAGCCTCTCTCACCCAGAAGGATCCCGACGTGCTTGGCACAGCACGCTCCCGCAGGCTCTTGCTCACTGACTCAGCGCACGGTCCCCACTAGGGCGCAGAGCCCTCCAAACCCTGCTCAGTGCCCCCAACAAGGCAGCTTGGCCCACACACAGTAAAGAAGAACCTTGAGTCTCCTGTCAGCTGCATTTTAACCACCCACGTGTCCCGTGCAGCGGCTGTCTGTATCCCGTCAGCGCCAGGCTGCGGTGATGGGGAGCACGGCTGAAGCCGGCAGCGCAGCATCACCGAGCCCGGTCACCCCACTGCACGGCACCTTGAGATGCATCAGCAGCACACCAAGGACTTGGGCCACCCAGAAAGCACGATGAGTGCTTTTTCTCGCCTACCTCCATGGGGAGCTGGCGCCCGTCGAGGGTGTGCTCGGAGCCGTTCCCGGCTGGACTGCCCCAGTGGAAGTGGAGCTGCAGTGCCCGGTACCTGCCGGGGAGGCCCCCGCCGCTGATGGTGATGTGCTCAGAGGCTGCCTCGCTCTCCAGGCTCAACATCACTGCAAGAGCAGCCGGACAGTGTAAGGATGAGGGTTAGGATGGGGGACAGCCCTGGCACACCTGGGCTCGTCCTGCCCAGGCTTCATCCCAGCACTAACACAAACCCACAGGGCAGGAGCCGCCCTGGGACCCCGCAGCTCGAGGGTGGAGAGCACCCGGGAGCAGTGGCGGAGCCGAGCCCCGGCCAGGACAGTGCCCCGGGAGCCGGGGCAGGGGAAGGTGCCCGGCTGCAGCACACACCTGTGTGCCCATCGTTCGCCAACCTCCACTTGCCCGGGGGAGCCTGGTCGTAGCCCTCAAAGAAGATGTCCCCGAGGCCACCATCCCGCTGCAGCCGACGCCTGTCGATGTTCACAGGGGACTGCTTGTCACCACCGCACGTGGCTTTCAGCTCCTTCCAGTGGCTGGGACCTGCAGAGGAGGAGCAGGCGCACCGCGGGCAGCCACTGAGCCGCTGCCGTTCCCAGAGGGGGACACGAGGCCGAGGGTGGCCAGGTCCCCAGCCAGCCCCGCTGTCCCTGCTGCGCTTGCCTGCGTCCCGCAGGAGCTGCCCTCCTGCCCGGCCAACCTTCCTCCCTATTGATGAGCGGGGGCTTATTGCAGCCTCATCCATAATTCAGCAGGATTTCCTCGTGGGGCCGGGGGCTATATTTAGCCTGGCAGCAGCGTCCGTCCCTCCACGCTGCCGCTGGTGAAGGGCAGGCTTTTCTCCCAGCCCCTGCTGCCCGTCCCTGCAAGGAACCCCCCCTTGTGGGGCTGCACCAGCCACTGTCCCCCCACAGCCCCCAAAGCTGGGGCTCACACCACCGGGGCTGGACAGGGAGTTGCTCTGTGCAGAGGGAGCAAACTAACCCATACAGCTCCTGCGACGGAAGGACAGACAGGAGCCACTGAGAAGGGTGAACAGAGGACTTAAGACCCCACAGAGTTTGGTTTTTAACCACTTTTTACCCTACCTGTGCTGGTTTTGTCCAGTTGTGGCAGGTGACAGTGCATCCTGGCCACACAACTCATCCTGGAGCAAATCGCATGTGGGGTCCAGGGTGACCGCACGATGCCCATCAGCAGCTCCTGGGGTGGTGGGGGGCCACGGTGGCAGGAGCTGGGTGCGGACACAGCAGTGGTGGCAGCCAGCTGGACCTGCTGCAACCCCACAGCACTGCCCAAGTGCTGTGAGCAGAGGTCCCCACAGTTGCCACCATGACCAGACCACCTATACGTGTGGCTCGGTGTCCCCATCACCCTGACACCATCTCTTCTTGCAGCACTCATAGTGGTCCACGGCCGTGGGTCATTGCCAGACACCCTGCTGGTCACTGCTCCGGTGCAGCTGCCGTGACACCCCGCTCCTTTGCCGGGTGGCCCTGGGGCATCCTGAGCTGCAGGTGCCCAGGGCAGAGATATCGGCACCGGGCACTGCCGGCAGATGGGCTGTGGTTCCAGCCAGGGAACCGACGCTCCTGTGGAGTCTCCAGCCCCATCCACCTATGGCACCCCCAGTCCCAGGAGAGCTCAGGGCATCCCTCCGTAGGTACCGCTGGCTCTGCTCTGGCTCCTGTCATGGTGGGCAGCCTTTGGCTGACCCACACACCGTCACCCCCTGTATCCCCTACAACCAGGGTCTGGGGAGGGGGGCATTCCCCCAGCAGCGCCCCATGGCTCAGCCCTCGCCTTTACCTACTTCCTCTCGGGCAGACAAAACCAGACACACGCTCACCCCCACCTCCTGCCCCCTGGGGGTCAGCCCTGTCTCCTTCCCTTCTCCTCTCATTACTCCAGGCAGCTTTTTGCCTGGAAACCCCGGGAGCCTCAGCCTGGCCATGCCTCTGCCCCACCAGCTCCCCGGCACGGTGCTACCAGGGGGCCCCGCAAATTATCCGGTGCCTTCATTAAGGGACTGTTCCCCATGGCCCTGCTGCAGGCACATGGCCAGCTCCAAGCTGTCCCAGCCGCTTTCCTCTGGCCCCACTGCCCTGCCGAAATCTGCCCTCGCCGCCGGCCCGATGAAGTTAAATTGCCAGTGATGCCGCGTGTTGGTCCGGCGGGGATACGCAGAGCCCAGCGCTTCACGGCCAGTGCGCCGTGGCAGCTGGGCACGGGGCGCGTGCACCCAGGAACTATAAAACAGTTGGGCCGTGACGGCTGATTAAATGCTCGTTGATCCTTAATTAACCTTTTACAAGCTATTTGCATGCTTCAAGACAAAGTGCCCCGAGCCATGCTTCCCTTCCCCGGCGCAGGCAGGCAGGTCTTGCTGCCCGCCCAAACGGGGCCATCCCTCCTCGAGCCAGCACCCTGTGCCCCATGGCCCCCCCGATGCCTGCGCCTCGCCGGGGTTGCTAACGACATATTTTAAATCCAGGCTTTAATTTGCTTCAGGTGAAATGGAGGAGGCTGGTGCTGCCCTGGGAGCACCCGGAGCTGGCTGAGGCCGAGCCGCCCCGAGGGGCTCAGGTGCTGGTCTCCGGTCTCTACACCAGCACACCTGAAAGTGAAGCTCCGCCAACCATTTCCACCTTGGCGTGATACGGGCGAAATTGCCCTTCTCCCAGACGTGCTCCCTGCTCCAGCCCCGCTGATGCTCAGCCGGGCACTGCGGGCAGACGTGGGGGTCCAAGCCCCGCACAGCCCCGACACCCCCCCATCCCACACATGGCATCACTCACCGCATTTGGGGTCCTGCGAGTCGTAACACCACTGCCCTGTGGGAGAGAGGAGAGCTCAGGGCAGGTGATGGAGACGGGAACCTGCTCTCCAAACCCACCCACGGCCATGCCCGGCCCCCCGACAGTGAGAGCACCTCTCATTGCAGCCGGGGGTCCCGCCGGCGCTTGTGTTTATCCCAGTTATTCTCGGCACTGGTGTTTTCACACGTTCACACCCTCCCTGCCTCCCCCGGCTGCTCCGCAGGGAAACCTCCCTCGGCATTGCTCGGCTCCGCAGTGGCCAAACCTCACCGCTTGCAGGGCTCCTTCCCTGGCTGCCGCGGGGCCGTTCCCCTCTTACCCACCCTGGGGAGCCGATGCGGCCCCTCGCCCCACACCAGACACCTCACCCACTCCCCAGCAGCCCTGGGTGAGCAGGGAGCCGCGGGGGGGCTGCCGTAGTCCTCCTCCGGTGCTTTCCACGGCTCCCCGCGGGTGGGCTGGCAGCAGAAGGCGGTTGCTGGGGGCTGCAGCAGGCAGGAGGTGGGCGGTGGGCAGGCCTGCGCCCACACTGAGGGGACGACGGCTCGCCCCGTCACTCAGGGCCACCTCAGCCAGAGCTGCCGAACTCCCACCGGCACTGCTGCCCGCGCTCGGGGCAGCTACGGGGGCTGCGCGCTCAGTGCTGGGTGCCGGTGCAGCAGATGCAGGGATGCTGAGGGGATGCCGAGGAAGCCAGAGCCCAGCTCCTGCTACCTGCACATCCACCCGGGGCCATCAGGTCTGCAGTGGGAGCCGGGCAGCGCACCCCTTCCCTCCTCAGATCCCTGTTCTGCTCCTGGCAGGAGGCACAGAGCGACCTGGTGCTGCCCAGGGCCAGCCTACGCGAGCGGTCCCCACTGATGGCCGAGGGGCCGTGCCAGCGGGCTGGCTACAGGCGAGCTGAGCCACGCTCTTGTGCCAGCCGCGGCCGCTCAGACCAGCAGGACACAGACAGCCCTGCCTGCCTCCACCTGTGCTGCTCATGGCCCTGCAGCACCACATCCAAATCCTCGCTACGATGGTATGGGAGACACTAGCCCCCCAGAAGAGCCGGGAGCGGGATGGTGCAGGACTCGGAGAGTCCTCAGGGAAGAGACCTTGGGCATTCCTCCCTGTCCAGGGAGAAGCCAAGCTCCTGGGAGACCCTTGGATGGATCCGCACCCTCGCCCAACCTCAAGCACCCTCTGGCAGGACCCAGGGTATCACTCGCCGCCACCAGCGTGACCCAAAAGCAGGTGAGCACTCCAGCACCTCAGCCCTGGGACGGCAGCACCGGTTTGCTTGGAGGTTTCATCCTTGTTGATGTTTCCTGGTGGCGTAGGTCTGTGGGGCAGGTGGGCTGGGGCCCAAGACCTGAGTGCCTGAACACCCACCCACCCTGAAGGGACCCCGTCCCAGATGCCTCCTGCCAGGACAGGCAGCCCCGGGTGGGCTGAGACATCCTGGACCCTGGTGGCACAGTGGGGACATCCTCCAGTGGGGAGGAGGTGGGAGAGCAGGAGATGGCTCCTTGGCCAGACCAGGTACCCCAGTCCCTGCCTCCAGCCCTGCTGGCGTGGCTGCCCCCAGCACCCCGGCCGCGCGTCACCCCCCCCAGCACATGGGAAAGGGGAGGGAATAAAGGGGGCTGGCGCAGGTGCACCCCAGCCCGACACCCCATGACCCCCCATCCTCTCCCACCGCGGGGATCCCCCATCCCCTCCGGCCACCTCGGATGCGCGGGATGAGGGTAGGCAGGCAGAGCATCTCACCTCCCGCGGCTGCTCGCACGACGAGAGGCAAAGTCAGAAAAGTTACCCCCAGCCCCTGCGCCCCCGTGCCGGCGGCGGGGACGGGGGGCAACGGGCAGGCGGCCCCGCCGCGACGCCCCGTCCTCCTCCGCAGTGCGCCCGGGCAGGCGGCGGGGCTGGGGCGGGAGGCAGCGCTGCCAGCGCCCAGGCAGCCCGGAGAAATCCTCCGCTCCAGCCTGTGCACTGCTGTTAAATATTCATCACAAGGGCTGAGTTTTTAACTCCTCGGCTGCTAGGAGGGAGCCGGGAAGCGGCCCGGCCCCCAGCCAGCCCCTCTGCGCCGTGCCAGGCCCCTGCCCGGGATGCCAGCCCAAGGGCAGGCGGCAGGGACGCGGCAGGGGAGCAGGGGGCTGGCAAAGCCCGGGGGTGCAGCATGCTGCCTGGCCCGCTCCCCTCCGAGGGGTGAGGGGGTGGCCTCCGGCTACCATCCTGCTCTCCATCCCCGGCACAGGGGTTTGGTGGCACCCCTGCTGTGTCCCATCCCACCCCCCACACGCTGCTGTGGGGCCACGGATGGGCTTCAGGGGGGCTGTCGGCAGGCAGAAGGGGGTTGGGGGCACCCAGCTCTGCCCCAACCCCTCCCCACTCTTTGCAAGTATACACCGTGGGGCAGTCTTTGCCCGCCCCCACCCCCAGCTTTGGGAAGCCCCCAGCCAGCAGAGGGTCCCGTATCCCCCATGCTGGGAGAGCGGTGGCTCCCATTAGGGACCCAGTGTGGGGCAGGCAGTGCCACAGGGACCCACGGGCCAAATCCAGCCCGTCCCCACAAACAGGGGGCACGCAGCCCCTCCCCAGGCAAAGGCCAGTGGGTGCCCACGGCACCTTGGCCATGGTAACTGCAGCCCCCAGGCTCAGGGCACAGGTTGCCCTCTGCAGCGGCACTATGGCGGACCCTCAGCCCCCAGGGTCACCAAGGAGGAGCACAGCGGTGGGACAGGATTTGGCCCTTTCCCCTCCAGCTGGCACGAGGCCACATCAATGCCACAGCGGCTTAGGCTCTCACGGCCACGCAGCACCATCCGGCCAGGGCAGGGGGGCAGCACCAAGGTACGAGCTTCGGCACCCACCCGAGCACCGCAGGAGTGCGGCGCGGGCATCCTTGTGCTGGGGGACACGGCTGTTGAGCTCCTCAACACGAGGGCAGCGTACGCCATCCCCATGGCACCCGCCCAAGCAGGTCCCATGGGAGCCGGTATCTTGCCAGCAGAGCTACGCTCCCGCAGCGGGCAGGTAGGAAGGGGGGTGAAAACACAGGAGCGTGGTGTTGTCACCACATTCTCCTAAAATATCCCTGCCCTCTTCAGGCAGCAGTGGAAAGGAGGCCACGGGGCCCAGCCGGCAGCTCCTCTCACCGGCACTCGGCCCTGGCCGGGAGTGCTGCCGGGATGCTGCCAGGATGAACAAACCCGGCAGCAGCGCGAGGGCAGCGGGAAGGAGCCTCCTGCGCCAGCTTGGCCACGGACGGGCTCTGGCTCAGCGGAGCTGCTTGGCTGCCATGTGCTGCAGGGGGACAACACACCCCACGGAACTCGTCCTCAACGGGGG
Source organism: Ibidorhyncha struthersii (assembly GCA_013398815.1). Taxonomy (NCBI): domain Eukaryota; kingdom Metazoa; phylum Chordata; class Aves; order Charadriiformes; family Charadriidae; genus Ibidorhyncha; species Ibidorhyncha struthersii. Next base: position 423,481 of record VZSZ01010727.1, on the reverse strand, counting down.
CTCTTTGGGGCACCTTTGTCCCCCGTGGGCAGAGCCAGTCCCAGGCAGGTGCCTGGGCAGCACCGAGCTGCGTGTTCGGGCACCGGTGCAGGGCGCAGAGGAGGGTGGCAGTGCAGGGCTCCCCAGAGCTGCTCTGGCTCTGTGCCATGGTTGACGCTTGGCCTCTGCTCCTGGGATGAGGTAGTTTGCAGAGCGCTGCGATCATCCTTCCGGAGCAAGCTGCAAAGGGCGGGCAGGAGAGGAGGAGGGTCCCACCAGGTCCGCAACCTGCCACCAACTGCTGCTGGGAAGGAGAGGAGCTGCTCTGGCACCCGGAGAGACCAAGACCTCCCTTGGAGGCATGAGCCCATCAAGTAGCACAAGCACTTCTGCCACCTACCATGGTGGGACAGCCTGTAGTGTCAGGCGGTGGGGGAGAAGCCCAGACCCTCGGGGCTCAGGAGCCAATGGGACCCACCACCCCTGGGCTCTTTTCCCCCAGGGCATGATGAGGGCAGTGGGCTCCCAAGAACATCCTTTTAGGTTTTCAGGCTTCTCTGGTGGTGGATTTTGGCAAGGAGGGCAGAAGCAGAGGCGTCACTGCAGAGACCGCGTGGCTGGAAACACCAGCAGCACCGGCAGGAAAAAGTGCCTTATCCCACAAAGGACCCTGCCAGGACAAGGAGCAACACATCCAGCCTGGGGTCCTGTGGGGTCCGGAGAGACCCACACAGCTGGAGGGGGATGCAGAGCCCCGGCAGTGCTCAGCATGGCCCCGCCGAGGGGCAGAAACAGAGCGAGGAAGCAGAGGGGGCACCGAGGCATACGGAAAGGCAGCGGCAGCACCGAGGCGCAGCACTGTACCCCGCTCCCGCTCATCCCCAGCTGCACTGCTCCCTGGGGCGCACCACCGGCTGCTGGCACCAGCACCAGGCAGGAGCAACCTCCAGTTTCTATAGGAACCAGATCAAACCTTGAAAGAGCCGCTCTTTTTGCTGGTCTGTTGCTGCCGCGGTGGTGTAGAGCTCACAGCTGATCCTGCAGCTCTGCGCTGTCCTCATAGCGAGCGTCCATCGTCCTGCCGCCACGGAGCCAGGAGGCGGCCAAGGTCCCCGCAACACGCGTGCTCACAGCACCAAGGGCAAGAGCCAGGAGAGAGGAAAAAATACCACTGAAAAATAAAAATAGTTGCTTAAGCTGCAGCCATCGATCGGTCGTGGGCATGGTGCCACCCTGCTGGGAAACCCCGCCACGTGCACCATCAGCAAGCGCTACACCAGCACACAGTGGAGGTGCCAAGAATGGCTCCTGGAGGTAAATCCTGCGCTCCCGCCTGGGATTCCGGCCTGGGGACCTGGGCTGACAGGGACAGTGACAAGACAAGGAGCTGAGCTGCCAGAATATGGTTCACCCAGGAATGGGGCTGTGGGCATCCAGAGAAGCAAGTGCAGTGGGGAGGTGAAGTTCAAGGGGAATAAACACTCCAGCCACTTCTGGTTTTCCCTTAAAATCTTTGATCTCTGTAATAAGCTGCCGCTAGCCTGAGGAGAAAGCCGGGAGCAGGGCAGGGAGCGCAGCCGGCACTGGCACAAAGGAGGCACTGTGGCCAGCAGATGTGCGCTGGCCACACGCCGCTGCACAGCCCCTTCATTCATCCCGCGCTCCCGCCGTCACCGGGGTCAGCGACATCTCCCCCCATCCGTCGAGGCCGGCCAGCCCCCCACAGCCTGGCAGCCCCGGGGTCACTGCCAGCACACGGTCCCTACACGTGTCCGACCCGCGCCCCCAGTGACGGCGTTGGCCCAGGGCTGGGTGCCCCGGACACCCCATGCTGAGCACAGCTGCCAGTTACCCTCCCAGAAAAACTCATTTTAAGGTGGTAAGAGCTTATAGCAGAAGGCTGCCCAGCAATGCCCCTGCCACAGCATCCGAGCGTCAATGCTGACAGCCGCCCCGCCTTGCACGGGGTGCGGGGGGACACACGGCTGTGAGGGGGAGCGGTGGCGAGCCCCGAGAGCGGTGGCTGTGCTGCGGGCACTCTTGGCTGCTCCCTGCAGCCGCAGCATCACCCCTGTCCCCAGGTGATGAAAGGGCAAGTTGTATCTGCACAGGGTGTTGCAGTGCCAGCAGAGCCCCACGGGGTCACTGCCACACTGAGCCGCCCCGTGCGCTCGCAACATCAGGCAGCTGCTATATGGAGACACTTGTCCCCCCTGAGTCTGGCAGCGAAGGGCCGCGTCCCATTGCCCTCGGCCGAAGTGGCATCTCCCAGCCCGGGGATGAGGCTCTGGCAGCCGGGGGCTGCGCTGGTTCAGGCCCAGCAGTGACGGAGGCGGCTGCGGTGGCAGCTGCCCTCTGCGGGCGCAGGAAAGGGAGAGCGGAGCCCTGCGCGGCACCCGCAGCAGGGATGACACTGTGCCCTGGACAGCTTTCAGCAATGAACGCATCCTGCGGCCACAAGCAGGGCACGAGGACAGCCAGGCAATGCTGCGGGGACTTGTTCCACAGCACTCACGGCAAACACTGTGAGCCCAGCAGCTCGTAAAAAAAAACAAAAAAAAACCCAAAACCAAACAAAACCCAGTGAATGTTCCTGGGACCTGAGATCCCAGCCCAGAGCACGGGCAGGCACCACCCAGGCCAGGTCCAGACTGTGCAAAACCAAGATGCTGCTCTTCACCCGTGCCCGAAAACAGCCCCTCTTATGGCAGGCCAGGCTCAGGAGGTCAATTCAATTTTAATTCTTAAACTAATTCCGCCAGGTACAGCAGATTTAACCCTGCATGCCTCCAGAAAACCTCATTGCAGCACTTGTACTGTAGGACATCCGCAGAGCTGTCACTAGGATGGGGACGAGGAGGCTGGGGCTCCGCGGTGCCGTGGCACTGCACTCGCTGCCCAGACTGCTCCAGAAGAGAGGCAGGGGCAGGTGCCAGCAGCACAGCTTTCCTCACTCCAAAAGCGACCATCCTCCAACCGGCACGCTGACCGTGACAACGTCTGGAGTCTCCAGTCGCGTTGCTGCGAGTGCATACGACAGGACAAGTAACTTCCCCAGCAGCGATGCCGAATGCACCTTGCTGCGACAGAAGAGATGCGACTGTTTGACCCACGTGTGGTGTTGCTCCATCCCATATCCCACCAGCTCCAGCTGCGAGCCTGCATGACTGAACCAGCACGACTGTTTAAAGAGGCTTACTTATCCAGCAAGGCCTTTCAGGGGAATTTTCCCTGCTATCAGCCATAATTCAGTTACAGACTCCTTCAGGAGGGGCAGCACCGCCTCCCAGCTCTCTGCAGCCAAGGGCTGGGGGGCAGGAGAGCCCCCTGTCCCGCTGCACACCCCGGCTCGTTTGGTTTCCCCCCCAGCTCCCAAGGGAATTGCAAATCACAGGCAATGTACACAGCAGCTGGGGGTTGGTTTGAGCAGAAACGCCATCTGCTGTACATTTATCTCCCCGCAAGACAGACGGGTCCAGGCACCGGACAGGAAACACACACACACACACACACCCCGCACACCCCAAAACAGGGCTCTCGGCCAAGGCTTCTCCTGCCAGCCCACCCAAGGTCACCCCGCGCCCTCCCCCCAGCCCCCGTACCACGCAGAGGGTGTAAAACACAACCGAGGGAAGGGTGCGGTACCCGAGACCTCCCTTTAGCAATTTGATGAAAAGTTTGGAGCTCGAATTTTGGAAGAGCTGACGAGGTCAGGACAGCCGGACCTCTCGTCAGGCTTTTCCACCAGCCTCCCCAGTGGCTGCTGGGCGCGTGGAGGGAGCGTGGCCCAGGGCTAACGCTGTCCCCCTCTGACTCCACGTCAAGTTTCTGACCGACTCGGTTCATTCCCCAGAGCCGGGAGCTGGGGGTCCGGAACACCCCTCCGGTGCAGCACACCCACCTGCTCAGCATCTTCCCACAGGTTTGGAGAGGGCAGCAGGAGCGGGCTGTTCCTCACCTTCTTGCGTATACAGCCAAGACTTCCTTAAAATTACACTAATAGAGGTAAATTTCCCTGGAATTTGTACCCAAAGGGACTCCGGCAGCCTCCCTGCTTGAAGTTAAATGCATCTATTGATCTTTTTTCAAGATCATGGCTCAGAAGCGTGATTTAACAAGACCTTCCTTCGCAACGCCGAGGAACCACATCAATGCAGAAATCAGGAGACATTGGAACAGGCCATTTCTCTTACAGAACACAATTTATTTGGCATTTGGATGAAATGTTTCTCACAGCATCTTGAGAAAAAAAGATTAGTGCCAACCCCAAAGAAAGAAGTTAAAACAAAAAAAAGGGGATTGCATTATTACAGTATCAAATTTAAATTCTACATGGTATTTCACAGAATATCAAAATCTTTTATACACTGCCACAGTTAAGTTCAGTCACAAACCAACTACACAGGAGAAGCCTGCAAATGCAGCGCTGGCTAACATTATTTTCCAGGAGAAGGTAAAAAGCAGCGTCTCATTCTCTCTCGCAGCCTCCTGGGCATCCACCAGCCCGACGCTCGGAGTACGGCGCAGCACGGCCACGCACGCAGCCTGCAAGCTCAGCATCTCTGCTGGCATCGACCCCAACCCACTCAACGTTCAAGGTGCACAATACTGGAAAATTAAAGCTATGTCGTACCGTAGCAGGCAGGTAATGCACGCTGTTGTTAGGGGAAGCAGATCTTCACTGCTGAACGTGCCTATTCCAAAGAAATGGGTATTTCATTTGGAACTGGGGAACGTCAGAAGCAAAGTGTACGAACTTTGATTTGCCTCCCCTACACCAATCTGCTCTAATTTTAGGGTCCAGCTCCCAACTTGCAAGGGAAATTTAAAAGACATTTCTGTATATTGCATGTTCCTTAGCCAGGGAGAAAAAAGATGTCTCAGCAACTGAAAAAAGAAAGACGTGTGCTATGGACTGCGTGGGGCAACATTAAAACTTCAGCTCTCTGCCACTGAAAATCCACATCTGAAAGATGAAAACGTATTTAAAAACAGCTTCAAATTCATTTAACATTAGATGGGAAAAGAACAGTAATTACTGATCCCAAAACCGTTTTCTTCCCAAGTGAAACTCAAGAGCCATGTGAAGAGACCATCACCCCGCACCACCTGTGGAGGCAGAGCGCCTGCTGACTGTAAGATTAAGCCTTCAGAGAAAGTCTTCCACCTACTTCATTCTTCTTCTAGATCAGTGTCCTGCCACAAGTGGATAAAGGAATAGTCTTGAGGCTCAAAACTAGACAAGACTGAACATTACGCAAACGCTTTGTACATCTGAATGACAGTTTTGACCTTCTAGCACAGAATGAAACCCACCGCCCTTCTAACTCTACGATACTCTACAACTCACCTAGTAAAAAAATTAGAGGCTGCTGTGAGACTGTGTACGGGCATCACCGATAACACCGACAAAAGTGAGTATCTAGGGCTGCTCTTGAAGGAGACTTCAGTACGGCACCACAGTACCTCGTAAGGATGGGGAATCTGGCGCTGTTTTGTCCGAGGCCACAACAGGAGGTGGTGAGCCCTGCGACTTTACAACGGCTGCGGTCAAAGACATCCCAAGAGAAATGTACTCTCGTCTCACACATGTGGCTGGGAATGATGCGGTAATGCCATCTCCCCTGCTGGGTCTAGAGGGACATTTGGATGTTTTTCTTAACTACTGATACATCCCAGAGAAGTGAACGGGGCGGGGGGATAATTAAAAAAAAAAAAAAATCAATGCACAAAATAACTCTGAAGATCTCAATCTAATGGCAATCAACACAGAAGGGTCTTCCTCAGGCAAGCATCAACCCTCCGTAATTGGTGCTCAGGACAAACTGCTTACCAGTCACCTTGCCAAGGGCAAGGAAGGTTTGCTGAGGAGTCAACTGCTGTCAGGAAAACTTAACTCTTCCCCAGTTGGTCCAGAAGTCTGAGTAGTTGTGACATTTTCTGCTACAAAGGCTCTTACTCCAAGAGAAAGTACTCAATGTGAAAAAGCTACATTAAAAAGGGAAAAAAATGACAATTTTATTGCCAAATTAGAAACTTACCGAGAGGTAAGTGAGCTGTACTTAGTGAGCTGCTTTGTTCAAGGCAAAATTTCCCTTGTTTACAGTGAGGATGAAGGAGGATAGGGGAAAAGAGAGAGAAAATAGCAGCCTCCGTGCCAATATACAAGTAGGAAAGGCTCAGAAGCAACGGGGAAAATATCACACCGAGGTTCCTACAAAGAAGCCTCCATTTGGAATAGCTACAACCAGGAGCCACCATGAACTTGCCTGTTGTAACCGAGCTTATTTTCAAATAAAATTCACCACAGAACCAAAAGCAAAGAAAAAAAAAACCCCACCGAACAGATTCCCACAGTGTTAGGAGAAGTGTGAGGTAAGGTATCTGTTCACCTCAGCCACAAAACAGCTTCAGAGACTAAACCAAGCCAAAAGGCCTTTTGTTATTGCGCTAGGATACTACAAAGAACAAATATTCTGTCTGGCTTCAAAAGAAATTGCAAGTTTTCTATTTTGCACTGCTAACAAAATATTTTTCAGGAACAGATTGTAGTAGCATAGACTTTGCATCCTACTTAAGTGTACACTATCACAGCCTGTCCTACAAGAGAGTGTAGCCAGCTTGAGAGAAGTATTACCCCTAAGAGCCTAATTTATATCCCAGTGCTTCGCTTCACCTAGCTGGACGCAGCACAAAGGTTACCGTCTACAGTATGTATATATACATATATCTCACCACCCAGAAACACACACGCACACACGCATTCGTACCTATAAAACTAAAGAAAAATCAGTACATACAATGTATAAAACGTATGAATGTGCTCAAAAATGCACAAAACCCGCTTTATTTTCATACTTCAGAAATGCTGAATAATTTGTACGCATGGTTCTGACTACTGCTATCCATCCACTTCATTAGACCAGGACCTGAACTCAGAGGAGAAGACGGTAAGAGATCCCGCAGGGCAGAGAATTGCTCCTCTCGCTTCGTACCACTGCTGTGAGAGCCACTCAAACCAGAGAGCAGGACGCGGGCGGTGGTACGGCTCCAGGCAGAGAGGCTTCCTAACAGTGCTTCCTCCCACTCGTGTGCCAGCAGCACACCCCAGAACTGTGATTCACGCTCTCCGATGGATTCAAGATTGTTAGCAAGTGTCTGAATGTCAAGACACCAGATACGATCTCAGTAACGAAACTCACAGTTTTCTGTGCAAAGAGTTGAATTGTCGAGACCAATCCCCAGGTACAGCATAAGCCTATAGGCAAGACGCAGAATAGAAAGTAGCAGCATATTCAATGGGGAAAGAGTCGGCTGCACTGGTAAGCCACAACAGTGGGTTAGGATTTGTCATACAAGTATGATTTCTCATAATTACTAGAAAAATAGATCACATACACACTCCCATGCAGTGTTTTCGTCCTGTCCCTCTAGGCTCGTACCCTTCATAAGGTAGCAGGAGAACACTCACAGGGGGCATTCTTTACAAATTCCGTATAATTCATCTCATCTGCTGACTGCTGCAGTAAGTCAAGGACAAGCAGAGGCAAGAGGAGGGTGAGGAGAAAGGGTAAATTATTTGGACACTGAAATCCAAACTTAAATTTAAAATCACCTGTAAAGATTATTTTGCATTCATTACCAAAACCAACAGTGCTTGACTTTGGATTTAATGAGGGAGTGAATGAATCTTTTTGCCATCTCTAAATTAACTTACTTAAAAGAGTTCAATCTGAGGCGGAAATTTAAGATGACATATCAGACTGAAGCAAACTGCTTTATTGATTTAAGTACTCTAACCTCATTATAGCCCCTTGTGGGACCTGGATAAATGGTTTGGGGGGCATGGGGGAAATCCCTAGAATAGGGTTGGCAATTTATGGGACTTGGATAAGGAACAAGTGTCCAATCAGAATTAAACATCACGTTTAGCGTGTGTTGAACGCTGGTTTTAAGTGGTATTTGTAGAACTGTAAAGAAGTGAAGTGGAGGGGAGGGAACACACTTACATGCTAAATATAGCATGCAATAAGAAAAGCACGAACAATGGTCTTTTATCCAGGCCAGTCTTGTGCAACTGTTCACTGTAAAGGAGTTAAACTGCAACAAAACACACCTCTACCTTCCTTATGGGATTACAACAAACAGGGGCTTTATATAGTGAAGTCAGACTGCCTCAAAGTTAATTGCTCCCCGTCTCTTCCCTAAAGTACTACCTGACATATGAGGATCCTACCGAAGGGACACCAGCATTACACAGACCCAGTTTTCTTTATGGGCCAGAAGTTTACTCGACAACATGAGATTTTGCAGCTACCAACAACAAATAATTGCAAACGCAAATCTAGTTTTCTCAGTACCCACTTGTCACATATTGTGTAGATCATTCATCCTCCAGTCCCTACAGTGTTTTGAAACAGCACGGCAGATCACAACACGCAAATGTTTCATACTGTGTAACTCTGACTTGGTGGCATGTGTTTTAGCTCCTCGGTGTTCCCGCTCTGTAAAACAGGCCCCCAGCCCCTTCCCCTGCTGTTCCGTCTTCGCTGCCTTTTCCAAGCGTAGCACTGAAGCAAGCGAGAAAGCAATTGATTGAACGGTGATTGCCCCCACCCTCCTTTTCCATCATCTGTTCCCTGGGTCCAGTGGTATCCAGCCAAATCCAAGCAGCTTTTTTCTGATGTAGATTTTGTTTCCTCTCAGGTTAAGAAAAAAAAAAAAAAAACAAACAAAAGACTATCCATACTTTTCACCTCCTTAGAAGTCAAAGGAATTCTCTGCACTCTTTTCCATAGCCAATGGAAAAAAAGAGCAGATATACAATCCATATTTACAGGACAAACCGATTAGTGAATGAATAACAACAGCCAAAAAACAAGAGGCACAATCCTAATCTAGAACATAAAAGCAGTGTTCAAAAAACAAAGTGGGGATTCCTTCTGAAGTTCAAACCACGGATTAGTGTTTGTCTGTGCAAACAGTTGCTAAAACTATTTCGGACCGGCAGTCAGCTTTTTACTCCTTTATACAATGGTATTGAGAGAACAGTGGCTGTGACGGCTGCCCGTAAGAGTTTCTGCCGGTGTGTTTTCATTTAGCGGTGTGTCAGGAGGGACAAGAAAGGTGCTGCTGTCAGCAGAGTCTTCCAGCTCCAGTGGAGAAGGACCAACTGAGGGAGGAAGCGATCCCTCTGTAAGCTGTGGGGATACATCACAGTTTCCTAGTGATGGAGGACTGCTTTGCACAGTCTGAGAAAGAACTCCATCTGCAAAGGACAAAAAACAAGCAGAATCAGAATGTTTAGTATACCATTTCACATTCCCAAATAGATTTACTATCTGCATTTCTGGAAGCTCTGAGCTTTTCCTGGTTTTGCATTAATGCACAAAGAGATGATGCTGCAAAAGAGGAAAATTATGTTGCAAAAATAAAACAACGATATATAAATAAGATACTTGCACTAATCAGGCTCACTTATCTTGTGAGATATGCTGCTATAAAATCCCAAATTGGAATGGTTTCTACAGTATGTGAATATCACAGCTGCAGAACTGAAGAGCACCGGGTGAATCATTAGAAAGTGATATTTTTGGTCAATTTTGGGGGGATGTGGGTGGGGGAAGTGGGGAGGAGAGAAGACACTGGATATATTTTCTTCAAAATCTCTTGTACTTGACATTTATTCTACTTTTTAATACCAGTCTCTATAGACCTATCGCCTAAAGGCTAGAAAAGGTACCACCGTAGTGGAAACTAGGTAACCAGGTAACCCATCCAAGGTAAAGCTTGAAAATAGGTAATGTCTAAAGAGATGCTTGCATCATGGATTTCACATGTAATTTAGATGATCCAAAAAACCTTTAAGAAAAGCCAAACTTAATGATACAGCTTAACAAAAGATTTTTCCATCACAGAAACAGATTTTATCGTAAAATATATTTTCCCATCACAATCACTAAAACACATGACTATAGTTAAAAAAAAAAAATATCTACACTCTAGCCAAAATGAAAAAGAGGAAGAAAAGAGAAGTTACTGCCTGCATACCTGGAGTGGAACAAAGGATGCTGTCTGGATTGACAGAAGCCTCATAAGGAGGAGGTGGGTCATCTGGATGTTGAATATCTGGATACTTGTAAGCAGTATAGGGTGGAGGAGGATCATGGAAATGAAATGCCCCACCTTCCCCATCATCTGAAAGATGCAGTGGAGTAAGGCCAGTTCCAAAACCATCGGGACCGTAATCAAAACCAGGCATCCGGCGGCCCAAGTTAAAATGGTGCACTATTTCAAGAGAAGAAAATGAAGTAAGTGACTTTATCCCGTGCTTTCTTTTTTGATTTAGGGCAGTTCTCAACACCTTTTTCTACTTTTCACGCCCAAGGAACTCATGTCTCCTGAAGACCTAAAAAAGTCTACATAACCTATACAAGTAAACTCACTCCAGTTACACAATGATACCCAGGCCCACCTCCTCCCAGCCTGTTTGTCCTGCATCACATCTAAATTTGAATCTAACCTCTTCAAACTAAGGAGATCATTCACACACAGAAAATATTTCAGATTTGGACCACACACAAACAAAAAATATTTTTCCGTTATCGGCTAAAAAAGTTCAAGTTTGAAGAACCTACCAAGACACACACACACTGGCACAGCCAAGCAAGACCATGACATTTCTCACCTTTTTGTACATCAATCTGTCAATAATAAGCAAGAGGCACAAGGTAAGTGTTGATAGAAAAGGTTTTTCTTTGAATGTGGAGTGGCTCGAAGAACCAAAACTTGTACAAATCATGACCAGTTCAGGCAGCCAGTGCAGAGCTACATTTGGGTACAGCACTGACTAGAATCTATAACCAGATTGCTGCTGATGTTTTCCACAGGTTTGTATTTCTTCTGCTGTCTTTATTCTGAAGCACATACACTACTTAGATCAAGACTCATTACAGATACAGACTACTTACAATTTGCTCCAATCAAAGACTCTATGCGCTCTCTCCGCCGCTGGCGCAGCCGGTGGACCATGAAAAGCAGCAGAGATAGGATGAGGAAGGAAGAAATGCAGCTAACGATCAGACGCATTCCACCGGCCATTGAGTCAAACAAACTGTTGCCATCTGTTACATAAAACATATAAAAGCAGCCTGTTACTTTTGTTCAAGACTCATTTTTCTTGATGCTCTTCTGTCAGTAATGGAGAGAGAAATGCAGAGTAGAGATTCATTAGCCTGGTTTAACACTTCTCCATATTTCAAAAATTTAAAAAATTATGAATCATCACAGGTTTTATCTGTTTATTGCAGGAAGATCTAAACCTTTCTAAAAATATCTTAATCAGCAAAAGGGACAAAATGTTGAAGGCTTCAGGCCTCTGAAAACAGGAAAAAGGAAAGGTTAACAGCGTTTTGCACATCCACTTGTCTCCCTGGCATGGCTGATGGTGTTCTACTACAGAGGACAGCAAGCCTGGAAGCCACAGGCAAGGCCTGAGGACTGGCATATCTACACACTACTTCTACGTGACTTCTGGACATCTTAACTTTTACATTTAAAACAAGAATATCTCTAAACATCGTTCTTATCACCAAGATGTGGTCATCTAAATTCCGTATGTCATTGGTATGTTGATTAGCATACCACTAAGTGACAAGAACTAAAAGTACCTTAAAAAGGTGAATCAATGTGATAATCATCTTTTAGGAACTGAAGAGATTAAGGTAATCAAGAATTAAATCTTTTCCTAGAATCACATAGAAAGCAAGCAGCAGAACATGAAATAGACCCTGGAACTTGCGACTTTGAGAGCTCCATACCATTGCTAACCAGATCCACACTTGGAAGGTTGATGCTAGCACATTATCGCTGTTCTACCAGTGCCAGACACGAGAGGTATCAATTTTTCACAATTCAACTAATCACACTTGCTTATGCTTAAGTAGCTGTGCACATACAGATACCCTACACAAAGAAAAATGACCTAAAAAACAATTGTGCTGTGTTCTTTGCACCAATTCCCCTTTGAAGAGCTCTAAATGAGAAACGAACACAGGTTAGGTGTGGATAAAAAACAGAGAGAGTGGCTGCACAACCTGGTCACATACTGCTACAGGACACAAGCACTACCAGGTACAAAGCCCTCTCCCCAGCCACCACAGTGTCACCACAGTGCCACCGCACTTCCTAAAGCAACCAGCCAGATCCTGGCCACCTCTCCTTTCCCTCACCCACCACAGCTGCAAGAGCTCTCTCAACACTCCTCCTTTCACTAACAGCAGCGAAAGCTGTATCAAAGATTCCTTACAAAAGAAAGCTAAAAGCCTCACAAAAACTGTAAATACTGACTTGCTACAAATGCTAGTAACAGAAAAATCCACCTAATTTATACATCGTTAAAGTACATGGCTAACAGGCTGGTATTTGTTACATAACACATTCTTGGCAACAAGAAATTCATTTAATAGTGCACTATGCCTAGAGCTCGAACATTACACCCTCTCAGGCCTGGCTGTGCAGTACAAAAGCCTCTGTGCTGTCAAACCTTTTAGCAACTCTTACTGTCAGAGCTTAAACAGATACAGTCACACACCTACCAACCAACACACCCTCCTGACCACCACAGACCTGCCGTTGTTCCTCCTCCCTTTCATGGCAACGCTGACTTTGTGAACATCATAAATTAGTGCTAATAACTGCCTTAAGTAAAGTGACTTAAGTAAAATATACAGGCAAGCATGACGCAATCTTGTAGGCAGAAAGCCCGGCTTGCACGTAGGCCAGCTACAACTGCAGTTCCTGGACCTTCTGGGGCGCCTTGGGCCTCTGTCGCACCGCTCCCAGCCTGTGAGAGGTCCTAACGTTCAACCTGTTTGGCTGGATAAACTATTGTCAAGTAAAGTCCTAGATTTAAAAAAAAAAAAAAAAAGACAAAGACCCAGGTTGGGCAGAACAAGGTAAGTCATCAAGTCATCACAGAGATTTCCAGCCCACAAAAATACAAATAGATTATTTCAGAAAGGCTGTTTGACACTCAGTACAGTAGTAATACCCTGTAACTGCAACAGTTTAGTCACTAGAAAAGCTTCTGCACCATCAGCTCTTTCAAAATATTTTATTTCTTTTATTACCTTTCCACAAATAAGAATTGCAGGTCTGTCTAAACAAGAGCCACACAGAAAAATTATTTTCTACCGCATCCATGGAGAGGCAATAGACAGACTACCTTGGTTTTAGCACTAGTACATGAAAGATTTTCCTCTGCTATTTATCTTCAACTAAATGAGGGAAAGCATCTTTCAAGACAGCGTTGCTGTGATTGCTCAGCTTACTCCTACCACTGAAAAATTCCCCTACTACCAAGTCCTTGAGTAATATTCGTTATCCACTTGTAGTCATTGCTCACCCACTCACACCATCAGAGCTGATTACCTGCCAACCCAACAGCAGGATTTATTTCCCCTGGTCTCTCCTTGGGTGATTAATTTACTTACTGTTGATTAGTAAACTGTTTTCTTTCCTTTGCAACACAGCTTAGGAAAGATATATGTAAGAATTGGACAAAGATAAATACATGCTGATTAAAGAAAGTAATTCATTAATTTTGTCATCTGGAATAGCCATTTATGAACACCCAAAAGGATAACTGAAATGCTTCATTTAAAAAATTCAGTGTTTATCACTAGCTGAAGTGACTTCATTATGAAGGAAGTTTGACAACTGCTTGATGATTCTTCTCTCAGAAACTAAGTTACTAAAAAAAACAGAACACTTCAGGCAAGAATATAATGAAACAGTCTCATTTAGCATCAGTACAGAAAGAAGAGCTTAAGGATCAGAAAGGATGTGGTAAAATACACTCTTCAAATCAGCATTCATGAAATAGTTAAGACCCACAGCAATAAGCAAGGATTAAAGAACACGGCACGAGGTTATCCCAGGTCATCTTATCCTGTCTGCTGGATGTTGCTTTGCTGACGTTGTTCCTGAAGATAAAAAAAGTGAAGGCAAAGTCTTAACTCAGCTGATAAGAGTGGGAGGAAGACTCCTGCTTTTTCCTCACTCTTTCACTGACCAACCTGCAACGCTAGCTACAGGCATCTGTTTAGCTTAACCCTCAGAACAAATGTCAATGACAGCAAGGACCCGCCAGCAGCCTTTAATGATTAACTTCTGTAGTTAAGACAAATAAGAAGGACTGCAGATTTGGAGGCCAATAAGCACCCCTTTTCTGTAACAGACTGAAATAGAAGCCTCTGATGGGAAGAGCTGACCATCCGTGTTTTCCGTTGGTGTTCTGAACAACAGTTTCTTACTGCACCCAGATAAAATTAGGTTCTTTTAGAATACCAGGAAATAACAGTATCAGAGATCGGTTGAGGTTGGAAGGGACGTCCTGAGACCATCTAGTCCAACCTCTACTCAAGCACAGTCAGCTAGAGCAGCTTGCCCAGGACAGGGTACTGAATATCCTCACAGACGGAGACTCCACAAGCAATCTGCTCCAGTATTTGACCACCTTCACAGTAAATTCCAAGTAAGACACATTTTGCCAGTGTCTTTACAGACAAGTAGCCCCACAAGTTCTACATCCCCAAATGGTGGCTGACAAACAGTTCAGAGTCAACTGAAGACTCTGCTGATCTGAAACAAGAAGCTGCACTGTGATGCCAAAGCCAATAAGCAAGGCTGCATGTCCTGTTTATTACTAAAACTCTGTAATTTATAAACTCTGCTTCCCACATGATCCCTGCATGCAAATTTCCACATACATAAATGCTCATGTCCAGAAGAAGATGCTTAATTAGTGCTCAAGAGAAAAGTCTTTTTATTTTTTTCCACGAGAACTAAACATGACAAATGAACCATGTAAGACACTCTACTAAAAATCCACAGTACCGTCAACCTCCATACAGAAAATAAGCTACTGCTTCTCCCATGTAAGTAGGATGGCTAATTATTTTTAGCCACAGCCTGAAATGTTTCACTTCCCGTGATTTGAGATCTTTCCCCATAGGGAGTTTGTACCCAGCAATGTCAAGGCATTTCAAACAAAGGTATACCCAAAGACGACCAAGTTGAGCACTGAATTTTTCTTGACAGAACTGTAGCAGTCAAGTCTTACCTGGGTCTAAACATGTAAATTTGCAGCACTCCTTAGGGTCTTTGCGATACTGCTGACACCCCTGGGGCCGTTCACACAAAGCAGCCACACACATTTCAGGTTCACCGTTGTGACATGTGCAGCTCAAACAGGGATCATTCCCTTTTGGAGTGAAATAGTAGCCTTCATCGACAATGTTGTCTTTGATATCAACGCAAGTCTGGCCTAGAAGAGAAATGCACATCAATATTCACGTGTGTGAGAGCCTGCCAGACAGGAGTCCTGTTTATTCTCTTACATTAAGTGATTTGTAAACATAAGAATACCACCCATTAAAGCAACTTTGAAAAGGGATCTCCAAGGAGTAGGGAAAATAATGGATAGTCTGAAGGCATGCTGGGATGATTTACTGCTCAAAATCGACAAAGTGAGTTTTAAGTATCTAATGGAATTGATACTTCCAGGCATCCTCTCCAAGACACAGGAAAGCAAGTGGTCTGAGAAGTTTAAGCTTCCCTGTCATGCCAGCTACAGCTCCCTCCCTGCCTCCTGGTACGTGGGAAAAGCTGGATCTAAAGGACACTCTTAACAGGCCAGGCCTGAGAAAAGGAAGTCAGGCAATAGTACTTGCACTTCCCTAGACTGCATCTTGATCCCTGCCCAGTGGAGGAAGTTTAGGTGTGTTCTGTCCACTGTCCTTTCCTCCCACTGACCTAAAGGCAGGTACCAAAAACAGAGAGAGGGAACACAGCCAGCACTGGGACCTGCCAGCTGAAGTGACTGCTCAGGGAGGGCAGCCTGCCCCCTCTACCATAAGCTGGGAGGGTCCACAGGAAAGTTCAGACTGAGAGAGACCTGAGGAGGTCTCCAGCTCAACCACCTGCTCAAAACAGAGTCAGCTATGACATGCCACCAGGTTACCCAGGGTTTTATCTAATCTGATCGTAAAAACCTCTGAGGATAGATGCTGCACAACCTCCCTGGGAGTCTGTTTCACTCTTGACTGCCCTCATGATTAAACAGTTTTCCCTGGCAACAATTCAAATCTCGTTTCAACTTAACGTCCCTTGACTCCTGCCACGCACCACTGTAAAGACCCTGGCTCCATCTTCTTGATAACCTCCTTGTAGGTACTGGCAGGCTGCTATCAGGTCCCCTGGAAGCCTTCCCTTCTCCAGGCTGAAGCAGCCCCATTCCCTCTGCCTCACCTCAAAGGACAGGCGCTTCAGCCCCCATCATCACCTTGCTGGCCCCCACTGAACTCACCCCAATTTGTCAAGGTTTCTCAACATTATTCTTGCACTGGGAGGCCCAAAATTGGACACAGCATTCTTCTGCTCAACTTAAACGTCTGATACCCTCACTCTCTGGTTAACGTTTTGGCAGAGCTATTGCCTTCCTTACATCATCATCCCAAAAAGATGACAAAAAGCTCATCTTTTGATCCATCATTTTGACTAAACACATGTCCTTCAACATCAGATTCCAAGATTTTATTACATCAAGGTAGTCAAGGTAATATCCTGTCTTCCTAATCTTCAATACTTCAGGTGCAAAAGCAGGTAAAGAAGGGCTGGATTTCCCTCCCTTGCAATTCTGTAAGTCTTTTTCCTGCTTTAAAGAAAAAGCAAACTATAAAAACTTCCAGAACTGCAGTACAGTTCAACAACTTTTCTCCTTCTTGCAAAAAAGCACCATCTATGTCAGGTATCTTAAATATCACCTGAAAATACTGCCAAGAAGTATTTTCCCTCTGTTAGTATAGAGCCTTTTGGAGTAAAGAAATGCAAGATACAGAATGAATGTAATTTTTTTCCACTTTAACTCAGTAGCTCCACTTGCTCCCCCCTCCTAGTTCTAATAATTGGCTGGAAAGAATTTAATAGAAGTTGTCATATTCAAAATAAACCAGAAACAGGCGTTTCTTCATTTTCATGTGAAGTTAATAATTTAAGAGTGGTATTTACTCATAAAGCGTTTGTGGTTTTTTAACCTTTTTTTTTCCTCAAGTATACTTTATTTTGGGGCTGACACAGCTGCTTAACAAACATTTTTTAGTGAAAAGCTGTACTGTGGCTGACATCCACACATTACGATGCTCTTATTTATTAAAGCCAAACAGAAATTTAACTTTCACCCCCCCTTTTTTTTTTTTTAAATTTCACCAGGCAAAAGACAGAAAGGATAACTAACTGATTTCCCCGTTTTTGTTATATGCATATTTAAACACGCAACAGTTGACACTGAACTAAAACCAACTTACTCCTTTTGCAGAGGAATGAAGATTTCTCATAGCAGTTTTCAGCATACCAGCTGTGTAAACCATGGTGCCGAAGGGTAGGAAAATGGAAACACTGAAGCTGGGCACAAAGGACGTTTTCATTTTCAGACATAGCCGTACCAAAGATAGGGTCAGGGGGTAAAAATACTTCTGAAGAGCCTAGAACAAGATGCATTGATATAAGTAGCCTGCGGGTATACAGAGCCTTCCTAAAGCTTTGCAAAGTCACTCATTTTATGCACACCAACACTGCTACAAGGCTACTGTCCTCTAGCTTCAGCTTCCATTAGCAACATTCCTCCGGGGGAAGGCAAACAGCAGGGAGGGAAGGGGTGACTCACAAGAGAGAAGAGGCTGCTGTTTTCAAAGTACTGGGTAATTTTGTTATTCTGCACCAGTAGGAGTGACGTTCTGATATCTCTACAAGTGCTGTTTCCAGAGTGCCACAGGGTTTGCCTGCCAATTGGTATGCACCCCTTCAAACAACGCTGAGTTTGGCCATGCTTGCTACTGGTGGAACGAGAACTCATTCTGATCTTGTACCTGGTACCCCAAGCACCTACTAGTGCTTCCAAAGATGTGTGTACACCTATCCTGTGTGGCGCACTCCAGAGCCACTCGTTAAGAGCGCTGAACAGTGCTATGCCGAGAACAAGGCTGTAACACCACTTCTGCTGCTGCAGTGGTGATGTGGACTATTTGGTCCTTCCAACTCACATAGTTGTTAAAAAGAACACATTGTGATGGGTTCCACTGAGGACCATCAAGTTAATTCTTCCTGTGCCAGAGATTACTGCATGAACATATAACCCCAAAACCACAATACTTTGGGCAACTACAGCCTGATCAGCGTAGACTTAATGATTCTCCTTGAGTACTGCAATTGACAAATACTTGGCAAATTTCATGTTTTTACATTAGTAACCCTCTTAGCAAACAGGAGGAACATTCACTCAAACTAGCTGATCCATTTCAAAATTTGTATATGCCTTGTCTTATTAAAACAAGAATCACAAGCATATAAAAACCTATAAACCACTGGTGTAAATGACAGCCTTGTATGGTAGTAGAGGGGAAGCTATTTCATGCTTTCAATGTCTCCTTTTGTATCAGAAGCTTTTAACATCTGTGGCTTTTTAGCAGTACGAAAAAGCGATGTCCAGTTTGATACCTTCTACTGCAAGAGGTGTTGAGGGCATTTTGTAACTTGGAAATTTTCATCCATTTTAAAGCTATAGGACGCTAAATCTCTTTTTCAAACAGATAACAGGAATTCAGAGTCTGTCTCACTACAAGTCAATGAAACGTAAGTAAAATCTTTCAGAAGCTACCAAATGCTACTACGTCCTTTATTTCATACAGGTATGCCTTTATTAAATAAAAGCCTTGCAAACAAAAGACTATATGGCATTGAGAAAGTTTACATTTATAAAATACATCAAATGAAATAAAACTTATGATAAAAACAGATATCATGATTTTGTGTAATTTATGCCTCCTTGGTTGTAAACACCTTGTCAGCAGATGGCAGTGCAGTCAGCTTTCCAAAGAGCAAAGAAAGGTCCCTTTTAAGGAGAAAGGGTTTTGGGGTGGGTTTTTTTTGTTTTGTTTTGTTTTGTTTTTTTTTCCTCCTTGGGCTTCACAGGAGAAACCTACCTATACAAACAGTTTTCTCCAGATCCGAAATCACTATTATGAGAAAAAGCTGGAACTTCCTCCCTCCCTTTCTCCTGCTACCCAAAGACATCTTCAGGTTCTTTACTTTAATGAACTAATGAAAATGTTCCTGCCTCTGCAAGGAGTGGTTTCCTCTGAATATTCGGTCAACCCTGTTCACTTAAGCAACAAAAGAAATCGGTATTTTTGTGCATGGCAGCACTGTAAACAAGTACTGTCATTAGAAAGCTACGCAGGGTTCTACTGCTTCTCATGTGTCGTAAGTATTTTTCAAGACCCAAACATTCCACAAAATTCTGTTTGTAATTATGTACCTGTACCTAATGGACAGTTTTCCTTCCAGATTTTCCATTTTCCAAAATGATATAAGAGAAGAAAACTATTCAGATTAGTTTTCAAATGCTACACTGGAATTCACAGTGCTGATACTTAAAAAATCCTCTTTGCTTTAAATTTTCCATTACCTACACCAATACAGCATTTAGACATTCAATTCTACATGTAAGAGTTCATATAATGACTTTAAGATTAACTAATCCCTCAACTGAATTAGTTAAAAATCAAAGGTATAGAAACATAACTTTGCATTTTCAGAGGGAGCTGCTTGTTTTGCAATTGAAAAAGTTCGGCCAGTGATGCCTATCAGTTTAATGTTCAATTTTCATATATACTGGGTTTTATTTCTGGGATTAGGCCATCTTTCTCTTGGTTTAAGTAAACTACCTGAAGCACTTCTAAATGAAAAAAAATCTGGCTAATTCTGCAAAATTCAAGATTTTTTTTTTAAGTATACAAAAATCTACCAACTTTTAAAAAGCTAAAACCCCCAAATAGCCTACACAGTGCAAATACTAGAATCATGAATCAGCAGTTCATCTAGACATTCATCACAAAGAACGAGAAACTACAGTGTCATTTCCTTTTTCTGAGCTTAATCAAGAGGAAAGACCAAATAAACTGAAAAAACATGTTCTTTCCACAAGACATCAATGCGAAAAACTATGAAACTTCTTGCACTTGAAAATAAGCCATGTGTGTTGAGTATTAAACTCTTCCATTTTGATATGGGAAAGCAAAGCAGTACCCCCACATTATTTCAACACTATCGCTGAAAGAAGTGATGTTGTTCTTGCAAGTAACATTAGCGCTTTTAAGCAGTTTCCACGGGCCATTTAACTAGGTAATAATTTGAGAGCCTACCTTTATAAGCTACTTCCCAGTGACCTTCTAGAGAGTGATTTCGATTGGTGATCACATACTGATATCCAACCCAGAACCTACACAAAAAAAAGTTAAGATTCTAAAGATACAAGTCAAAAACACACTAACAAACTAAAATAAATTACACAGAACCTTCCAATGTCTTTAGACTTAGAAACTATCTTTCAAAACGTTCTGATGATTTTTTCCTTAACATTTCAGCCCATATGTTGGCAACGTAGAGACTACAATTGAGGAACAGAGGAAAATACATAGATAGTTTTGTATGTTTACAAATGATAACTCACTGTGTCTTATTTGTCCTTATAATAAGCACCTTATTCTGTTGTGATGGCAGCACTTCAGTATCTCAAACACAAAAACCACACAAAAGCATCCAGAAGTCAAATACTTTTATAAACAACTTATGTCAGACTGTTACAGACCAAACCCTCTAACTCTCCAGAGACAGAGCTACACCATTACAGAACCACTGCTGGTGATCTGTCACAGCAGGCCATGAGACTGACAAAAAAAAAAACACAGGCAAAAAAAAGGGATTACATTTGTTGTGAACTAGTGAAATAAAATATCTGAAGTCACCAGAACATAGTTCTTACAACTCAAAATGGCTTTTGAGTTCATTCTTATCTCAAACTTGCAGTCTTTGTTAGAGCTACTGGTACTTAGTGGAAACAAAAATTCTGTTAAAAAAATTCAAGAAATGTTGTTTCTGTACAAGGTAGTGCAGCAGTAAGTCATTGTAAAATCCATCTTCCCTGCTGCAGTTCAAGAATACTAGTATGCTGCTGAGACAGCCTGAAGATAAAAAGATTCTGTTGAATAGTAACCTATCTGTTAATGTTGATTAAAGCATAAAATACAGATGGCCACCGCCAAACAGTTAACCAGCATGCATGTTAATAACCTGAAGTCAATTTTACCATTATATTTTCTACGCAAACTGAACTAACAGTATTTGTATCACACATAAAGCATTGTCCCATAATATGAGATCTCTATCCTTTCCTTCCTACTCACCTACGCTGGTCCTTCCTTACAAATGTTTTTTCTTCCAAGTCCCACTCCTGTGCCAGGATAAACCTCAGCTCCTGGTCTGCAGTGAAGGTGGCGAGGGATCCATTCACCCGCTGACATGTCTGCACAGCGTCCCAGTAGTTCTCCCCATTTAAATACACTCTATAACAGCTGGCTGTGCCCTCATAGTGGTGCCATCCTGTTGGGCACTTTCCTAGGAAACATGAAGAATAGAAGGGAAACCATTCCCCCCAAATTAGGATCTTCAAGATAATGCATCCTAATCAGTTTATGACAATGCAATGCATAATCACTTGAATGTGTACACACAACATACTGCATGCATACTTCACCTCACCAGGAGGAGATGCATACATTACAGATCACAGAAGACTTTACTGCAGCTTTTGATAATGGAAAATTTTTAAAAATGTATTTTAAAAGACGCAACTCCTAGCAATGTTTCATTGCACAGTGACAGCCTTTAAAGTCTTTAATTAAGACTGATGATCTACTGTGGAAGATATTTCCGTGCACATCTTTATAAATCCAATCAATTCAATCAACCTAAGTCAAAACAAGCAGCAAGAAGAAGGAAAAAAAAAAAAACAAACAGAGGGGCCAATTTAATGATTCTGTCTTTCTATCAAGTGGTTAGCAATACATCCGACTTGCTGTGAAGTTTTCAAACTACTTTTACAAACAGTCTCAGTAGTATTCACAAAATCCTGATCCCACAGTCTATCAGTAAAGACAATGGGGGTTCTGGGGCAATTGTTGTTTGCTTTGGGAAAACATCACTGCAAAGTGGATCTTTAGGAAGTAAGAAGGTGATGGTGTGAACTGCCGTCTTTGCTTTCTCTCAGTTAACTCAAGTGAGGGAATATGCAACGAAAGCCTTGAGGCATTTCTAGATGAAACAGGCCCATGGGCTTTTGACTGGCATTCTTAGGGGTGATGAGTAGAGAGAATCAGAGACAGGTGGATGAAATTTAAAAGATATGAAATATTATTTTAGCACCTGCATTTGCAGTATTGATTTTGCACAACACCTAAGAAAGGTACTTGAATTCACAGTTTTATGTCCGTTGCATGCGTTCCCAGATTTCCTGTTCTCAAGCCTCTTTATTTCCTTCAGAAGCAGTGATCTTTATCATCAAACAATGATACACAAACTTAGATTTGAAGCCCTTTAATTAAATATCTTTCCTTATTCTCCATTTAGATGGGCTCTTTTAAAATCTATTGTTCACATCACTTAGATGGGACAGAATACAGTATCAATCAGGCTGCAGAGCATATTAGACATTGCTGCACCAATTTCTAAATTGCTTTATTGCCCTCTATAAATTTTACTAACATAATTTAGCTACCGGAATCCATGATAAGTCAAAATACCTATTTTAATAAGCATTTTTGTCCTTAAAAAAAAAAAAAAAATATATCAACCAGAGTCCAAAGAAATTGCTCCCAATTACTGCCATACTGTCTTCCCCCCATGTCCTCTTCCTAACCAGTCCCATCCTTCCCTCCAAGGCTAATCAGTGCAGTCTCACATTCCCAAATCACTGGATGATCTCTGAGGCAAAGGGGGAACCAAGACAGGAGGGAGAAGGCAGGGGAGATTTAAGTGGTTTGGGCCTGGAGAGATTCAGAGGCAGTAATCACTAGGAGCTATGAAGAGTGAGGACAACACTTGCAGGACATCTTTAGATAAGGCCTTTAGATAAGGCTGGGACTAGGATGCCAACAGTGGCACTAGCAGTGCTGCAGGTGAGAGGGTAGGATGACAATGAAGTGATATTTTTAAAGATTCCTGACTGAGTGATGGGAGTAACATGGTGAAACCCATTCAAGTGCTACATACTTCCTTGACAGACTTTGTTTTCAGTGAAGTGAAAAATTCCCTTAAGTTCCTCACTGCCTGAAGAATATTTTTCCTATTAAAAAGGATACAAAACTCAGAATATCAGAGATGTACTTAACTAATAATAGTGCAACATCTTTAAGATCCATCTTCAAAATTACTTCAGTCAAATGTGATCAATTTTGGTTTCCCCCCACTTTCCAGGGGAACAATCCTACATGCAAGCTCACACCAAAAGACATGGGCTATCAGCCCTGCTGCAGGCTGAAAACAGCACTTAAACCATGGGCTTAGTTTTCTGTAATTGCAATAACAGAAAATTGAAGCCCTGGTTTCACAAAAACAGGATTACTGGGGAAGTAGAATTCTTTGCATGTATTGGCCTGTTATATAAACTACGCAAAGTAACAGGACATATATAAAAGAAATGTACGAAAGCCTTAAAAGCACGGCACATGAATAAAATCTGTTCAAAAATCTATGCAAGAGAAAAATCCATTAATTTCTCCTTGAAAGAAAAATACCCCAAATTGCTAAATTAATTAGCAGAAGGATGTCCCAGATTTTCCAGTCTGCAACTTACTGCTAAATCGGACAGGCTGTGCCACATTGACAGTGTGAAAGCGGGTTGTCTCTCCTCCTCTCCCTCGGTTGTGCCTGGAGTCCACATTCTCCTTCCCATGGTAAGTTCGCTGGTCCCCTGTCAAGCCTGGGGACCGGAAGGGACAGTCAGTACTGGTGAAAGACGCAAGCAAAGGCAGGATTTCATTTTATTAAACTTTCTCTAAGTGTTAATTCAAGACACAGATGATAAGTAGCATAGTCAGGTAAACAAAGATGGTAGATCCCTGCAGTAACAGCTTGGCCATTTTACACGGTATGTAACTGAAATACCTACAACTGAAAAGAACCAACAAGCCATTACATGAGTCTTGCAGAGTAAGCTAAATACTTTGGCAGATTCTCAACAGCCTGCAGTTGCACACAGGACTGGACGCTCATCATTGCAGTTGCTGCAGCAAATGCATCATCCCCAGTGCATTTTATGAGTTCCTCTTTACAGAACTACCCACTCTCCAGCTGCTTCGTTTCTCAGTTGTGTTTTCAAGGATGAAAGTCGACTTCTCCAATACATTTTCCAACACATTCTCTGAGATCTAGGACAAAATAAAAACCAGGAAAAGAAACCTATCTTCAGCCAGAAGAACAACGTTTTCCATTCACTCTCAAGCTTCTAAAGGAAATGTTAGCTCATTATTTCTGCAACAAAAAAACATCCACACCCTTATCTCAGTGTCAGGGCTTCTAGCGGCCATACATGAGAATTGGATTTAATAACTTTGGAAAAACACCGTGCAACGTGTTATTCCAGAAAAGGGGCTGAGGGGCTCCACATGCCTACGAGGAGGAACTAAAGAGCACACAGTTCAGGTGGAAACACTGCAGGAGGGGCTGCAGCCAGCAAAACTAGCAAAATCCTAGGTAGGAAGGCTGGCACGGTGGTGGGGAGAGACCTTTGAGAAAGACGGAGATGAGCACCAAGAAAGATTAATCTGGAAACAACGGATTAACCTTAAAAAAAGAAAAATGAAGAACCGAAGAATATAAGCGTTAGAAATATCTACTAGTATGTTATTTAATGCTACTAGATGTTATTAAAGGTAACAAGAGTTTAACCAGCACAAAGAGCTATGCAGACATTCACTTCTATATAAAATATCAGCTTATTTTCCTTTAAAGCTGATTAGCTCTATTTAGCCTAGCTAAACCAAATAAGTCAGTCATGGTCCCAAATAAAGAGGAGCTAGACAGTGCTCTTCAACAGGTTAAACTACATCTGTTTGAAATATATTCAAAACTATGTCAGTAAAACTTTCTCCTTTCAGACTATCTTTAGAAAACAAGAGGTCCACAGCAATTTCATGATAATTTAAACCCAGAGCTGGAGACTGTTCGGTGTATCACCTGGAGGGAAAGACCTTCAGAAAACCCACTATCAAACAATGCACTCCTTGGAACAAATGTTAGCAACAAAGAACAAAAAAATCACTAGCTGGAGCCCAGAAACAGCAGAGTAGCTTTGCATTCATCTGGTCTAGCGTACTCAGTTTGCCCTGGGTTAATGGGATAAGCAAGCGATATTTAATTATCACGTTATCCTAGGAATTACATGTCTATAGAGATCACCCATTAAGAAATGGCTGTGCGTAATAGACTCACACGGCCTTACAGGAATGAAGAAGTAATTCTACTGTTCAATATTAGAACACGCTATTTATCACAGGCAAGAAGTTAGTGCCAAGAAATTCAGTTAGCGCACATTTCAAAGGACACAAAATGGTAAAATGATTTGACAGTGAAGATCATTGATTATTTTTCATTACTTTAAAGGCCAATCTATTTTTAGTTTTAGAATTTGACTGTTCTTAATCCTAATGGTTCAGTAGCATAGTATTTACACTATGACTTTCAGAGTGATAGTGAGACACTAAAAAAGCAAATCTTTAATTATAGCAAGACCTTAAAAATAATGCTAACTAATGTAGAATGCTTTATCAAAGACGAACTGAGCTCAGCATGGGAAGCTTTATTTTCCCATGGCATTAAATGGTAACAACTAAACCCAAAGAACCAGTAAGAACCAAACACACAAAGAATTAGTTCGCTTTCAGAAGTGAGAGCAGATGCAGCGCCATATGGCTGACCCTCCACGGCTAAACAGAACGCCCACGAGGACTTAACAATTTACCTCCGCTGGGAATAAAACAGAAGTTCACAGGTCTTAACATGCGAGGTTAAGAAAGGGTTACTTGGGCTAACATCTTAAATGGACAGAATTGATGCCAGATGCTTTGAAAAATAGCTACACAGATCCCACACAAAGTGAGTTCAATCAGTCCTCACCCAGGAAGCAGGACGCTCATTCCTTCCTCAGCATCTGCCCGTGGCAGCAGACTCGCCGCTGGAACCAGGCAGGACTGAAGAGGCAGAAAGCAGCCATCACAAGTCACTTCTCCTTCAAGCCCAGCACTGTCAGCTGCTTAATAAACTGGTGCTCTTCAAATATTAAGTTGCTTCAATTTGACCTGAATTTTTGGTATCCGAGAAAAGCACAATGACAAGTTTTTCCAGGACAGTAAAGAGATGCTAACAAGCCTCTAAGTCACTCGACTGCCATGAAAAGCCATTGCAGATTCTGGTGGCAAAGGTGTAACTGGACTGGCTTTCTATTGTACTTTTTCAATACTCTGCAGCAAAATTTTCTATGTACTTTGCTGTTCCTGCTTCCTTTATAAAAATACTTTTTATCATTAAAAATAAATTAATAGTGCCATGGACTAAGCGTTAAGATAACAACCTAAGCCAGAAGATCACAACCTAACCATATTTGAGTGTTTCAGAAAGGAAAAGCCATCATTTTTATTGCTTCTGTGCATACTTAATATTCTGAAAGCTACAAAATTTTCAAAGATCAGCTATTTTCCAAAACCTTTATTCTTCTAGATACTACAACCACAAACAATAACAGCAAAAGTAGTATTTTTACTAGCCAAGACAGATAGTTCTGTTTCCTTTGACTTCATACAACTGCAACAGAAATGTAATTTGCTTGTTAGTTGGTAGGGAAGAGAGAAGAATGTGTTCAAGGAAAAATTCATGGGGCACAATTTTTTTTCTCCCTTCAAATACTACAGTGTGGTGGACACGAGCATCCTCCGATCTTTTTCCAAACAGATCAAGTCATGGTTAGTATGATTAGTATTCCCTCAGCTCCTTCCAATTTACAGTTGCTATCTAATTCACCCCAGCACGATTACAGTCTAAGTATAGTGCCATACATCAACACTGCTGATTCTGTGACTATTTTCAGTTGTTTAAAACTTCAAGCAAACTTCAGAACAGAAGTTTGCCATTCTGGATGGCTCCTACTACATTTTATACTGGTAAACCTTTTCAGATCTGAACGAAAACAGTTCAACAATTGTTCAGAACAGAAAGTAAGAGATTGGAAGAGGAAGAAATTTTGCTTTGATTTGTAATTACTTTTTAGCTGAACAAGCACTGTCACTGCAGCCTGCAAAACACCGCCCTGCTACCGCACAGAAAAAGCTTTGTGCCATACATACAGGTTTTGCTGTTCCTGTCGGGGACATGGAAAAAAAGGAGGGGACAAATGCAGTCACATTTAAGTCTGAAAGAAATAGGAGCTTGCCCGTTATTCACAGAGGCTGGAAGGAATTCTGTTACATTGCCCATACTCTTCAGTATACATCCATGGAGATTACTCTGCAGCATTTATCCACAGGATCTCAGCAACGCTTTCGTTGCACGTGGTGTCTCATTAGCGGAAGCTAAGCACCAAGCAGAGCAGAAAGCTCCTTTTTTGTCCCCCTCAGTGTTTCCATCATTCAGACTAAGTAAAAGGAAGAAAAAAGCCAAGTAGTGCAAGTGGAACATGAGCTGAGACCACACAAAAGTGAGAGCTGGCACCAGCTGAGACGGGAACAGGCTAGAACGTATGCATGCCGAGCAGCACTGCATGGGGGAACAAACATGACGCCAAATGGAAAACTGTGTTCGGAGGAGCTAGAAGAGAAACTGCAATCTGCCAGGGTTCTGGCAGATCCAAGGTCTGCTTTGCACCAAAGAAAGGGCAGGCAGACAGAAGACACTGACTGTAATATAGAGAGGTCCTTGCAGGGTCAGGACTCAAAGGGGTGAATATTGGATTTTCAGAAGCTAAACTAGTTTCCAGGGTTACTGTGTCACAGATGACAAGTCACTAAAGCCAAACCCTTCACAAGGATTGATCTACTATGTCAAATTATGTCAAAATTAAACTGTTTGTGAAGCAACCAGGTCTTGACATATCTTATTTGTTCCAAGATTTGAGTTTCTCCTGTTTAAACATACAGATTCTCAAAATTTACATAAAAAGCTGTCTTGTCCCCTAAGCTTCAAATTTTCTGTCCAGCATATTACCTACTAAAAGCCTGGAAAGCTTTTAATTCCATCTAGTAATTTGAGAGGTAAGAGAACTCCAGGATTAAACCCAGTTTTGTGCCTGAAGATTTGGAAATACAGTTCAGAAGTCCCCAGAGAGAAGCGATTCCTCTCAGATCAAGCGGCTCCACGCTTTGCATTATCAGTTGTATTATGGTGGGAAATAAATGCCAACCAAGAACAGCATCCTGTGGTGCTGTGCGCTATTCAAAGTAATAGACTGACAGTAAAGAGCTTATAATTTAAACACCACGAAGCACGGTAAAAAGGATGCATCATATAGGAGTTCAGCAAGGGCTCAGAAAACATGGGGGAACAATCAGAGGGTTTTATCATTATTATGTAGCTGTTAAAAAGATGTACTAAAAAGTGCACAAATGTCAACAGTCACTTCAACCAACCATAATATCCTTGGCAAACCAAAACACAAAGCTGTTTATGATCACTGCAAAACAATGTGCTGCAGCTGCTGCTTTATCAGTTACTGGCCATACCTTCAGCCGGCTCCACAAAGGAGACTCTGCAGACTCAAAGGTGATATAGTGATCACCAATATAACTGCAAGCTGAAAAACTGGTATGGATAGGATTTATGAAAGGCACTGGAACTTAAAACATCTGTTCTCCATTCATACATAACAGAAACAAACATCAAACCTGTAGTATAAAACACAGGTAAACAGCCAGAGCTATACTAAACCCTGCTCCACTTGTACTGCTGAAAATGAGTTTTGACCAGAAGGCCTGCAAAGAAGGTTTGGAGAAGCTGATCTGATATTCTGGTAGAAACAAAGCTGGAAATCCAATGAGCAGTACGTAACAGTCAAACTGCAGAGCCCTTCCTTCTTACAGGTTTAAATACAGAACTTTTATAAAGGTGGAAAAGTTGTGTTACTACTTTGATTACTTGTATAGAAATGTAAGAGTAAGTGCGTAGAAATAATAAATTCCCATTTGTGAAAGTCCCTGTTTAAGATATTAATATATCTGTTTCTACCATTTCACAGAATACATCACTTTGGGATAAACTATTTTTAGGATCAATTACTGTTGGTATGGAACAGTACACGGATTTCATGAGCCTCCACTGCTTAAGTAGAGTAGAGTTGCAGACACATGCTACATAAAGGCTCCCAGCAATTTTTAGTATGCTTACAAGAGCAAAGAGCCAACAGTTTTAGTCTACCAGAGAGATGAATTGAGGGTAATCACTGCTGCAGATACCACTATCATTTGTGTGCCTAGTGGGAAGGGCAGGGGGAATAGCACTTCACACATCGCACGTTTGGGACTGAAAGGAATTCCATGTTTTAAAAGAAAATGTTCATTCTGAAAAGAGACGTAATTTATTAATTAACAATCCTCTTATTAAAATAGGCACTTCCTTACTAACATGAATTAAATCAGGCCTAAAAAAGGTGAACTTAACCAACAGTGCCATACAACAATGGCTTTGTATTAAACCTCTGGAAATACCAACATGACTAAGTAGTCATTGAAACGCACCTTCATCACCACCACAAAACCCTAATTCGCTGCCATTGATCTTTTCCGAGTTGCTCATGTTGGAGTGTGCCATTAGTACCTTAAAGGCTGAAAAGTAACAAGCTTCCCAACCAGATTCAGAGCCCTGTCTTGCAAGCTTTCTTTTCATGTTTCAGAGAGATTTCATACCTTTTAATTTAAAGATATTTTAATTCTCCAAGTTTCACAAGTCCAGGTGGCTTCACTAACTAGTTCTTTTAGTGTTCAGTCTGCCTTTATTGAAATAAGAACCTTAATTAAAAAGCATTTAAATTTAGCTGAATCATCCCACAATTGCTCATCTAAATACAAAGGTATTTTCTAAATTTAAAGCTGCATCATTTCTTGTTAATTCAGTGGCCAAATAAGAAAGTTACCACTCTTGAGTATGACTATGTGCTACTATTATTAGCAGCAGTAGCTCCCCAACCAACGTCCCAGGACTAAGCCTCTCCTATGACTGGTCACATAAGAAATGCTGGTCCCCAGCATAAGAAAACCACGCTCTTCCAAACTTATTCTGACCTCAGATTTACTCCCATTCATACTATTCCTTATTCCGTACTACTCCAGCATACCCTTCACATGCACACCAGCACACCAACCTGCCTTTATTCTTGACAGTTCTGAACAATACATGCCCTTCAACACCCATTTCAGGACACAACGCTATCCCACCAATTTTTTGTTACAGGTATAATAGAGTTTTTACATCCTACACCAGTAGTTCTTGTTCCTCTGGTTCACTGGCTATGCTCCTTGCATTACTGTGCAAATATCTCAGTTCTTTCATAAACACCACACCCAGCTTTCTGGCTGTTTTACTGAGCACAGCCTTTTCACCAATTACTTATCCAATTACTCTTCTCATCAAGTGGAATACTTTCCTTCTCTATGCTGTCCATCATTTTTCCCCCCCTCTAGTATTCTTTATGTATGCTATTCTCCTCTTCCTGCATACGGACACGGCGATGAATCAAGTCTCTCCCACGCGTCTCCTTTCATTTTTTAAGTTCTTTTCATCGTGTCAAGCCAGACAGTCCAGTGAGCCCTACACCCCAAAAGCAGAGCCTGTCTACTGAGAAACACTACTTTCATAAAATCCTCTACCTAGCCATATACCAAATATCCTTTGTAACTCCAGTCCTTGAGTCAGCATCATCCTGTTACATCCTCCATGCAACATCTTAAATTGCCAACTAATACACTAGGCAACAAGAGTAGATAAAAATACCTCTTTCTACTAATGTGGATGTTCCAATATTCCCGCAAGTGAAGCCCTCAGCACTTTTTGAGTAAATCCAAATATTAACATGATTTTGCTTTTCCCTAGCCATTGACTTCCATTAACCTCCAGAATTTTATTAGGTCCCTGGTTTTTCACATTTGGCCGAAGTTAGCTAAAAAGAAGGAAGAATAACAGCACAACTATAAAAGCACCTTTCTTCAGGACATCCACATCATAAAGAATATCCATGGCACAGCCTAATTTTCAATGTCAGAAGAAACTACCAACAGCTATTTCCCCCATCCTGCACATATATACACTCTCACAAACTAGCCAAAAGCTTTCTAAAAACAGCACTGAACACATTATTTTAATTATTTGTGCATAGTACACACTGGGGAGATGGCTAACTATAGCAGAGTTTTAAAGTTTGATTGTTAGATGTACTTCTCTAATTCCACTAGAAAATATGAATATTTAGAAGAGCTTGTTGCTGTAAAATAGCGATGTTACTATTTCGTAGCACCTCTCTAAAATAGCTCAAAACTTAGAATGATGACAGATTGAATGCTGCAATGACAATGCCGCAAAGTTCATGGGGTTATCTCCCAAGCAAATTAAGTAGTTTAGTGGCAAAGAAATTCTTAAAACAGTTTTTGAATGTAATTTAGTCACATTGTAAAGATAAAAGTTTTGAATTATGCCACAGCTGAATTCGTGCTTTCAGATTCCTGCTTCATTGTTCTTAGCAAAAAAAATTAAGAGGTCCCTTCACTTTATTAATACACACAGAAAAAGAGTTGCACTGGCCTGTTTGCCAAGAACAAATTAAATTGTTCAGAATAGTGATTATATATTCACAATCACAAATTTGTTTGCCCTTTTTTTTTTTTAAAGGCAGCTCAGTATTCAGCAGCTTTAGCAGAGAACCACTGCTAGCGATAGGCTCCTGAAAGCATATCATCATAAGAGTTTATGAAGAGTAAATACACCAGCTTATTTGGCAGAACAAAGTTCTCCACTTAAGCACAAGAAGCATAATCAGAACAGGGAGCAATAAAACAAGCTCTCTACCCGAGTTCAACAATGTCACCCAGCATAGTTTGAGTGACAAATTCATACAACCAAAACAGTAATTCCGAATTCAACCGCAGGCTGATGTGTCTTTTTGGTTTAATTGCAACATGATTTTTCCCTTGTCATGAAAGTCTCTTTTTAGACTAGAAACTCTCCTCATCTTCAGGATACCTACTCGGACTGTAAGAATGGAAGGATAATTCAGACAAGCAAAAAAAATGTTTGTAGCATGTTAGTCGCACAAAATGAAGAGAAGCCAACTCAAAGTCTGTTAGTATTTGGTACAGTACTACCAAACAATCTCCACTTTCAAACAAAAATAAGCAAACGATCTTGAAGAGTCAAAGTACTGCTGCAAAACAAGCTGACACTGGGATGAGCAGTCTTCTCAGCTTTACTTACCTGGACAGTCAACTTCATCACTCTCGTCCTCGCAGGTGGGCCATCCATCACACTGCCAATTTGAAGGGATGCACTGGATGGTACCACTCCGACAGGCAAACTGCCCTGGGGTGCAGCGGAGCTCTAGGGAAGAAGAAGAGGAAAGTTGTGCTATGTTTGAAGTGTTATTTATTCTCGCAAGTCTATACATTTATTAATCATCTGTCACATAACATATCACTAAAGCAAAATGGATAACTCAGCCTCTTAAAAACTGCTTCGTTTCAGATCACTTCCATGATTTAAACTGCACATTTGTGGTGTTAACAGACAGGAGAGCTGGCTTCCAGTGCTTGGAAAATAATTCTCTCAGTCATCCGTAGTAAAAACTTCCCAATAAAGATACCATGTGAGCAGCTATCACCATAGAGTTACCCATTTACTTCTTGCGGGGTGCTGAGGACTACATGTTCACTTTTCTCAGAACCAAAGTTCAACAAAAATATACTACGGGGTTAAGTGCTAGATTACACAATAAACTCAGAATCCTATTACCATTTCAGTCACTATGTATGCCAGGACCCGCTAGACTTGCACAAATGTCCAGCCTGATTCAGAGCCATTTCACAGAACTATTTTTGTAAAACGATTTACTATATCCATGAGCCTGTTTTCACTTTCCAGCTTAAGTTTTTTTGTAGTTTCTCCATACGAACACATCCTTTACAAGAACCTGTCAACATCTGCAAACATGTAGTTCCTACTTCTGCAAGAGTACTGCCTACTTATCATTATACTGTCAGACCTAATTAGCATTATAAAAAGTACAATTTTTTTTTCAAAGCTTTTTTATATCAATGCCATCTATCAAATGCCAGAACCTAATAACTCAGCTTCATTTTGTGGCCCTCAAAATATTTCACAGGAAAAAAAAAAAAGTCTACACAAGCGAACAGTTCTAAGCTTGCTTACAGATGGCAGGTCTGCAAGTCACCATCAGCATCCATAGGCTCACTTTCACACCAGCCCATCACTGTCCATCTTTCTTCTGGATGGTGGTTGTCAATTTTCCAACCAATGTTTTTGAACAATTTAGCACATTTGCCTCTCAGTGAGCTACAATAATCCCAGGCAAGCTATGTCGAGAAAACAAGCACCTTTTTTTTAAAAAAAAAAAAAAGTGTTTTAAACACACTCATCCCTGATTTCGAAAGAATCAGGTAGGTAATTGTTTTACAGGGATAAATCTCTAAAAGAAAATTTAAAATACAGGTTTGTATTCTCTCATCCACAGTTTACAACCTAAGAAAAAAGCTACAATTGTAGTTGTTACCTTCTTCAAACACACGTCTAAACTAAATCAAGACAGAGGTCATATTTCAGTGTTCAGACAACATGACCAGGCATAATAAAACCAGTCATCATGCACTCTCAATAAAAGCTGTACCTGTACACCTAGTAATTGGTATAAGATATTGATAACAGGCTTCTAACTCCATGTTAGACTAAAATCCAGTTCTAGTACTGGTTTCTCTTCAAAGCGCAGACCTGCTCTTCTGGAAGAATAAAAACAGGCACATCCTCTTAGCAACCACCTACTCAGAGCAAACATTCAGGTCACAAAATGGCTAAGAACTCACACAGACCTGCCAGACTACTGACGGCAACAACAGACCTTACAGCAAGACAAGAGCCTTCTCGCCCATTTAGAGTTTTATTCAGTCCGAACAGCTAACAGTGAACGAGCACACAGGAAAAGTAAAAATAAAATAAAAAATAAAATAAATCTACCAGCTTAGGTCATAATGATTCCCCTCCTCCCCCAGAACAAAAAGGGAAGTGATTTATTTAGCCCAAAGAGGGAAAGGGGGAATAAAACCTTTTATTCCCCCTGATTAGGAGAATAAAAGGTAGAGAGCTTCACTCGCCCAGTGTAGCANCTTGTCTTTAATGTGGGGGGGGACACCCAAGCCAAACAAACACAAAATCTCAAGCTGAAATTAGAACTATTTAAATTTGAAGTTCACAGAAAAGCATCAACCCTTCAGTAAACCATTGCAGCTTCTTTCACAACTTTTGCACAATGCCAGCATGCAATGGAAGGTTTCTTAGAAAGTTCTACTATTGCACTTTCAAGTACAGAATTTACACTGGAGCCTGTGGTAGATATTTTAACACGTGAAAGAGTATCCTCAGCCCAGCTCCAGGTTTCCATTGCATTCACGTGCACTTACGGCAAAATTCAATTTTTTAAATAAACTCTAATTTTTTTACTGCTCGATTTTAATGGAAGTCACACACCCCCCCTGTGAAGAAAGCTATTCTGCAGCCCTCTGGTTTCGCAGGCAGCATCCACCAGGAAAATACTACAAGCCAACACGTGCATGGGAAAACCAGGAAAGAATACTTTTGTCTTTCGAGAATTTCATACGTGCTATTACGATTTTATGTACAATTACATATGAGTGGTTCAGATAAAAGGATGACTCCATCCCAACGTTACGAGCATTAAAAAAAATGCCAGTTACACACTGTAATGTCATTACTTCCTGTATTACAGGCACTCCTCTGTGAAGAATGTGGACACATGGAAGAGTACAAAACATTTCTATTAAAACACCGCTCAAACCAGCTGAACAATTGTTCCAAATGGAAACCGTGCTACGTGAGATGCACTAATTACTTCAGACCAAGGAACGTGAGCTGCCACGCAATTCTATTACAGAAGGGAAAGAAGTGACACAAAAAAATACTGCAAAATGAAGATCTCCATATTCTGCAAACACTGCCAATAACACCTCCTGAGCCATCCTAACCCAGTGCTCATGTCCCCACGCATTATTGAACTACCTCATGCAGTTTCTGGAAGAGTTTCATCGGAGTTGTTTCGCTTCTATGTGCTGCCTATTGTGGTTTAGCACAAAGAGAAACAACATGCAATCATCTGAGAAAATCTAACAGTCTCTCTCACTTGTGCTCATGGTGGGTTTGGACATACCCGATGGCCTCCTTGAGGACTGATGCTTAACATCAGCTCTTTCTGAAACCCCTTGCCATTGATGGAATGCAGATTTCCACTAAGGCCCCACCATAAGCACACCAGCGGACTGTCATCTGGACGAGACCTGGCAGCACGTGGGCAGATTAGCAGTGCCCAGTTGAGCACAAGGGCCACCTGCCGACACCATCCCTTCGCCCCGTGTGCCCCACGCAGCCTTGCACACTGAGATCAAGACTCCCCCAGCAGAGCACATCAGCTAGCCAGGGCAGGAGCATTCAGAGATTAAATACATACATAAAAATAGATGAAAACCAATAATGAACCTGTGAGATACTCAGCCACGGAACAGAGAAATTTGGGAGAGGTGAGGATGCACAGGATAGGTGCTAGTCTCCACAATCCTGTCCAGCATTTCATTTCAGTAGCCTATTTTTAAGTCAAAACAGCAGAAAAATGAAAACATTTCAAGCCTGTCTCTTTACCACAAGAAAGGCAAGTCATGCAGCCAGCAACAAAACCGGATTCATGAAGACACATGAGCACTAGCAAACAACAGTATAACACAACGTAACAATCCCTCTTCCCTGAAATGCAAATAATCACTTCACACACAGTCAGACTTTGTACTCAAGAGTGTGGTAAATAAAAACTGTTTATTCACCCATATAAGACTTCCAGTTCTTCAAAAGAATAGCAGAGTTTCAAAAATACCCATCCCACTTCTGTCCCTAAAGTCAGATACCCCACACTGTTCATAGCTATTGATGGTAACTCACAGCAAGGAAAGATGAGGAAGAAAGTATCTTAAACCATCACCTTCTAGCAACACTGAAAACATGTATTTTCTACCAGCTGTTAAAGCAGAAACATTTTGTATTTTCAGTATTGTAATGGCACAAGTTCAGCTACAAGCAAGCAGCTGTTGCAGCAGAGGCACCGATGCAACATTAGCTAACGGCATCAACAACTGCCTAGAAGTGAAAAAATAGAAATGCAACCACCTCCAGCGTTCACGTACAATGTGACGAGTTACATCAGCAATATTATGATTCACATATGAAATTCTAACATAAAAGGCTTCTTTCTCTCTTAACGATCACATGCAGTCTTTGCTATGCTACAGCACAAGATTTAGTAGACTGAAATCTCATTTTAGAGCAATTAAATTCATCTGGCATTTCCTGGGAAGAAGGGAGGCGCATAAAACACTGGAAATAGCAGCAATTGTAGTTTTTGCACTATACATAATATAAACTTACTAAACATCACGAAGTTCAAGCAGTGTGAGAACGTGAAAACACTTCAAGCAGCGAGGTGTCATTATACAGTCTCTTCACTTTGCCGTCTCAAAGCACTTCTACAACATTAACCCTCAACAATCTCGCCAAACACTGTATCCTTCTCCCCGTGGTTACAACAAAGTACAGAAAAATTACACAGCTTGCCAAGGGCTACAGATAAGATGAGCCTATGCGCAAAAGTCAGCTGTCCTGACTGTGCATCCATGCTTTCCTGACAGCACCGTGTTTCTTCCCTAAAACGCCAGCAACCTGCCGGTTCACCAGCACACTCCTACCTCAACCAACATTCGTCTGTCGGAAATATCAGCAATTAATAACAACGTACTCTCTGGTAACACTTCACCTGTTCTCTCTAGCAACAGTTTATTAAGAGCTACAAATTGGCCAGAGGGAGCAAGAAACTCCGTAACTTTTTATATAAAGAGACGAAAAACTGAAAGCAGGTTCAGACTGTGTATCAGTTCTACAAGCTTAATATATAACCCAAGATACAACTTATTGTCGAGTGAAGGCCAAAAAACCCAATACCAATTTGTTGGGACACATTATTAGACAATATAACCTGCCCACGAGTCACTCACCTGAAAGAAGTCTTGCCAAAGCTAGTCGTGGACCTGTAATTTGAAATTTAAAAGAAAACTTACAGAACAGTTGGAAACTTAATTAAATCAAACACCAGAAATAACAGGCAAGATCATAAATGAATTTAAACAGTGCCACACAAATAAGAAGTCTTCATCTCCTTTAGCTGCCAAATATTTTTCTAAGTTAGTGACAAAAGAGAAGATTTTTGACTAACAAAAATCTAGGTTTCATACAGGAAAAAACTAAGTTTTCAAGGTGGTTGCTTACACTCTTACAGAAAGCTTTTGTTACAAAGATTTTTCCCAATTACATGTTGAACACCAGGCATTTCACAGCACTTATGACTTGTTTCAATATAGGGCTCAACTAGCTTTTTAGATTTTCTTTACAGCACGCTAATTTCCAGATTTTCTGCTAAGTACTCAAAACAGACATTTACAACACGCATTATCCACAGGAAAGATTTAATGTCAGATGAATAAAATACGCACCCACCCACCCTGCTTTAATTTCTAGCCAGCTTCACATGTTTCATAAAACAAACACCTTTTTGCCATTATAAAATGATCCAGGAAGCCCTTTCAGGTTTAATCACCTCATGTAATCTCTCCATGTAATTGGGAATGTTTTCCTTCTGGAGCCTGACAGTGTTGGGAAGCCACAGTGCATCCTTCCCGCAGCAAATGCACACTTGGGCAGCATGCTGCCCCGGGCATTACACTACCCGCAACTTGTACTTTCTGCTTCATTTTAAGTCTTTTAGAGGTGTATTTGTACTAGGATACCTCCTGCTTGCATTTAAACTGGAACTAATCTCTTATTCATATTCCTTTTTAAAAAAAAAAAAAAAAAAACACAGACAGAAAAAAGGGGGGTTATTAGTTACTCAAAGTAACTGTTTTATTTGAAAGAAAGGCAGGGAGGATCTATATCCACTAAGATTACTTTTCAGTACAGTAAATCTCATTTTAGAGCTCCCAGTATCAAATCAAGATTGTAACAGGCACATGAGACAAAGTGTTGGTTCAATGCAAGTCCACCTTGCTAATTCCGTTTTCTGAATGAATTTGATGAGTTGGCAAGCTTCAGATCAAATGAAGCTATTGTCTATCCACATTAATTTTAAGTCAGATCAGCTACAGTTTGTCCCCCTGCAACCAGAAAGATTGCATGCTCCAACTAATTCAGCAGAAATAAAGTTGTACAGATCCAGTATCAACTACTGTGGAATTGGGGCCTCATAATAGTTGTCTGCCAATGAAGCTAGAACATCTACTAAGGTGTTTAATTTGTTTTTTAAAAATATTAGCTCTAATAGAAGATGTTTTCTGATACACTGGGATTACACACACCTCCTCAGAGGTAGAACAGCTAGTTTCAGCCCTGAGCCACCAACAGCTGCCCTGCGAACAGAGCTGGGACTTCCAGACCATAAGAGCCTTGATTACCGGCCAGAGCCACAGCTCTAACCCACCAAAAGCTGTACCAGCTCACGCCACCACAGTGGTAAGAGAAGCAGCAGGGGTGGAAATAGCTCTCAGGAATGGGCAAAAACCAGCAAGCTGTAAAAATTTCTGCCAAGTGACAGAAGCCAACTGCCCGTGGACCTCAAAAAAAAGCACCCTTTTGTCTATAAGTGCTACTTACTCATCAAAACACTTCTGCAAAGATAAGCTGGTGGGTAAACAAGAATGCTTTGATACTGTCTTCACAGGATTATTTATCCTCCTCCAATTCAAGACAGAGATATAGAAGGAATTCAGCCTGAAGAAATGCTACATCCAATGAAAATGCCAGAGGCCCTATCTCAGGTATATATAATAAACATCTCCTGTAAAGCATTAGGTGAACACATCAAAGTTTTCAAAATCTAAATTTTAACGTTATATTTGCAATACCCTGAAGTTTACCATTACAAGAACAAGTGGGAAAAGGAACACTAGAAAGCCAAATCTCTCCTAAAGCAGAAATGTATCCCTGACAGACAAAAGATTCCCCTTACTTACAACCCACGTGTTCCTAACTCTGATATATAAACCACTAGCGGTACAAAAACCTTGATGTTTTGGCAATTCACAATTTAAAAGGTACAGTCGAGAAGCCAGAGCCCTAAACTAAAGCCTCCAAAATATGAGTTTCAATTCAGGAGACTGCTTTGATACAGAGATTAAACTCAGTGATTGAAATCACCGATGATTAAAGATTGGGTTCTTCTAGTTGCAGTGACTTAACTTCTCTTTATTAAAGAGATTCACCACTTGGTAAAGTCTGATACATTAAGATATTCTTTTGGTAGCTGAAACTATGGATGCATGTTAGATTTTAGCATTTACACAGCCAGTATAGATTAGAATCTATTTCCGTTTTTAATACAAAGAAATGCCACTTCTCATTTGCTACACTAATTGTTTGTTCTTGTCTGCTGAGTTTCCTTTGTATGGAAATTGGAATTTGATTAAATGCACAAACCCAGCATTTAATGTTATTTCAATTATATGCTATTACTCTGAAATGTGTGTATTGGAAAAGATAAGTTTGAAGTACATGGATTGGTTTTGTACGTAAGCTTTTAATGAACAATGACAGTTTTGTGTATACCTCGTGTATTTCACTTATTCTGGTCACATTTCTCAAGGTTGGATCTGGTAGATCTTCATTTTTATTTACAGACTGAAGGAAAACAAAAGACAAAAATACTTCCTGCTGTCTCAGTATAAGTCACTTATTGTCCCAAACCAGATGAACCAACTTGTAAGAGAATATTCTGTTCAGATTTCAAGAGGCAATTGCAGCTATCAAGAGCTGATTAAGCATTAACAAAAACTCAAACTACAAGTGCTTAGGCCAGTAACTCTCTTATTCAGATTTTAACCTGTCCAACAGGTCTTTCTTATATTTTATAATACTAAACCTACATACTTAAGACCTGTACCTACATGTTACACTATGGTTTCATATTTTAACACATTTAAGAATAAATTCACTAAAATTGAAAATTGCTTTTTTCTTAAATCACTGTTTCTGTATAACCTGTCCCACACTGAGCTGTACAAGCATGACCAGATCCTAGCGTCTTCAGCAAGAAGCCTAACCCCCTAAGTCCTCAGCTCCTGGAGATTTTGCTCAACACATGCCTGCAAACAAGGATCAGAAACAAAACAACAACA
This sequence comes from Ibidorhyncha struthersii, assembly GCA_013398815.1. Lineage (NCBI taxonomy): Eukaryota > Metazoa > Chordata > Aves > Charadriiformes > Charadriidae > Ibidorhyncha > Ibidorhyncha struthersii. The sequence goes on along the minus strand of VZSZ01010727.1, from coordinate 383,069 downwards.
GAAGGAACACCACACCCATCATCATCACAAAAACACATACATCTCCGTATCTAATCTTTATGCTCAAGAGGAAGCATAACACAACCCATATTTTTCTAGACTGCTATTTACTGAAGTAACAGAAACTTTAAAGTATTCTTAATATTCCCAATACAACAATACCACAATGTTTTTTCTTCATGTCATCTTCAGGAGATATGTGAAAAAAAAAAAAAAACAACTGTCCTTAAGCTAGTCCTCCACACTTGAAAAGCAGTTTTCATAACTTGGACTTCTCTCAAGTCCACAGGTGAAGTTCACCGGAGCAGTTACTGTATCTCACAAAACTCCTGAAAATCCTGGTGGCCATAAGACTGTTGCTGAACAAAGTGTTTTCAGTGACAGAGAAGCAGACTACAAACTTTGGGATGTTCTGACAGAGTCTTTGAACAGGTTTTCTTGTTTTTAACTTGTCTCTACAGTATCACTGATCCCACGCAAAGGCTCTGCTCTCAGGCAAGTGCAAGTGGTGCTTCCCCTCAGCTCCAGATCATGGGGAAATGTTCACTTTCCATTCATCTCTCAGCAGGTTTTTTATGTCACTTGGTGAATCTTACCTCGATCACGTCAATGCACCCATTGCTGCATTCAGTGTAGCGGAGTGAGCACATCTAGTCCTTTATAACAAAGCCATAGTAGGAGAAAAACAGATTAGACAGATTAGGGTAACACCACCTTATTTTCAGAGAAGAAAACTATTTGTCAAGCTCACAAGTCACCATCAGACAATTATCCATTCCATAGATTAAGTTTATTAAAGTTTCTCAATAAAATTGATTCTGTTTACTGTTCTTCAAATGAACAGCCTACAGGACAACAGAGCACTCTATTGTCACATTCGGTTCCACGTTAGATACAATGCTCAGTCGTTCCATCTGTGCTACTGAAAACATGCCTAAGCACAATCCCTAGGTCAGGCAGCTTTTGTTTGTCATGGCCCGAGTGCATGCAGGAGGGTATGAAAGCACAACGGCACAGAGCCCAGGAAACCAAAAGGGGCCTGTGCTATGCATGGAGCCAAACACAACCCACACCGATTCTCCAACTTAATTCCCACCGCTGGAAATTAGAGATTCCGGAGTTATAAGCCCTTTTAGTAGGGACGCATCAGTTCCAAAAAGAAATAAATAATACATGTTAGAGGCATCGGCATTTCCTGCATGACAGTTTCATGAAGTAATTAAAACTGTGACAGCACTCCAGCTGAAAACTGTAAATCCTTAATGAATAACTCTAATGAACATTCTGTATTACTCAGTGTTCTGTCATAGTAAGTTATGCTAGATGACCCCAACATCCATCAAAAGATTTTACAGCAGGGTAAGGAATGCTGGCAGCCTCCTTCCCCTCATCCCCTCTCATCGATATTATACCTACACTCTGCACAAGCCTGGAACTGACCCAGTTTCTCCTTGTGAGCAAGTGCCATTCACTGCAATTCATTGTCCGCTCTTTGTCTGGAGGGCAGACTCAATGCCAGTAAGGATTAAAAAAAATAAAAATAATTAAAAAAAAATAAAGCTAAGGCCATGCAAGAGACACGGCATTCAGCCAAAGCAACAGCATCAGAGCTTCTTGAATAGGAACCCTGGTTATAATTTTCTAAGACTTAGAAAATACAGAGTTTGTGCTTTATGAATGTGGTCACTGACTCCTAAGACCTAAACAGAAAGAAATGTATTTCCCAGTTCTCCAGTACTGCTAAAAACAAACAGAAAACAAAACTTGCTACTTGAACTAAGCTGAGAGAATACCATGCATTAGGCAATGCAGCATTCCAGCCTGAAAAAACAGTTTATTTTCATAGCAGTGAGGATACCAGCTAAGCAACAGGCTTGCATTTTTTCCCCCGTAAGTAACTATTGTATTATGATAGTAAGTAAACGGGCAGAAAGGAAAAGTAAAACACAGCACTGGCACAAACAAGACCAAAGCCATGGGTACTCAGGAACCCTTTAACATGGCTCAAAATTAAAGCCTACAGTTCCTCTATACTAACAGCCTTGTTCAGGACTTCAGATGTTTTGTGCAGCCTTAGGTGGGACTTCATGTTTTGTTACAACAGTAACAAGTGACCTAAACCTGTGCAGCACCAAATTTTTTACCCTTTCCCTAAAGAAAGCCCGAGCAATAAGTGGATCGGTGAAAGTGCTAATCACACCTTACAACTAAATTCACTATCCAATTTTAAGCAAGAAAAATGCAGTGTGCAGTGCAAGTTTTGGAAAGCCTGTACCAGCCTATGGGAAGGAAACAATGACCATCTTGAACTTCAGAGGGCAGGAACCCCCCGCGTGGTTCGCACCGTTCAGCAGCTGCCAGCCCGCCAGCACATCTGCACATCGCGCTGTCACCGCGGTGGGGTGGCTTCCCAGCTGGCAGTGGAGGGAAGTGGTAAGCTGGGGTAACTGAACCCTTGCATGAGACCCTGCAGGACTCCCAGCTTCCTCGTGCCAGGGGACGTATTGTGGACAGACAGAGGGGACATGGGGAAGACATGGCCTTCGTAAATCAGTGGTGTCAGGCAAGGGTAGGTACTACAGCAGAGAAAGTATCAGGACATAGAAGACAAGCCCATCAGAGTCCAGGTTTCATTAAACCCCACTACTTATGAAACATGCCCGTGGATGCCAGGAAAACAGCACTATTCTTCACACAGAATTTAAATACTGTCACGCACACAGCATATTAATTCTCCTAACAAATGCAGCAACAGAAAAAAAGTCCATTAAGAGCATCAGTAGTGAAATACTCAGCAAGTCATCAATTCTGTCCAGAAAAGAGCACCATCACAAACAGTACTTTCTTCCTTACAATCCGTATAGCCAGGCTGGGACAGACAGATGATCCCACATACACTACAAATATTTAAACTGACAGCACTGTCTGGGTACCTCAGCTTAGCTACTTCCAGTTTCCATCCCCAGCCTCACCTCAAACCTTCACCTTCTTCTAAACGCATCTTTTATGACAAGATCCCCATACCGCATTGCATCTAAATACTCTAAAATCTTGTATTAATGTACACATACTGTTCCTGCTCATTTGCAGTTTTTCAACAAAGCTGGGGTCATTCTGAACAAGGAAAAAGCATCAGATTCTCAGCTCTGTATTCGCAAGTTTTCAGCATTACCTGCACCTCTTTCCTCCCAGGAGGCACCTGCACTGTTCCTTCACCAGAACAATCTCCAGGACATTTCAGAGTCACTTCTGTCATGTTCAGAACTACACATCAACTCTGTAAGGAGCAGTCTGGTAATCAGAAGTATGTGAATACCATGAACATTTCTTTTTTCGATTTCTGACAGTCTCTGCACAAGCGGCTTGTTGAAAAGCCTCCAAAAAGCAATCTAGAGAAACTACTGATAGAAGTAATCCACAAAGTACTTCTATATCTTATTACCCGATAGCTGCCTGCCCAAAACTACCCTCAAAAAAAATAAAAAACCCAAACAACTAAGCATGTTAGATGAGTTCCTTTCCTCCTCCAACCAACTATATTCTCAGGGTTAGAAAACTACACATCCTATCAATCCAGCCTGGACCAGTATTTGTTCCTATGCAAAACATAGTTTTCACTTAAGAATGATCACCAGGGTGATCACCAAGCTGTACTCCCTTTGACCAAAGAAACTGTAGATGTTAAAAAAAAAAAAAAAAGCTAAAAACCAACAAATGCTCTACAGAGATCAGAGTTTCCAAACAGAGGAAAGAAAAATTTAAATCTAAAGTTTCACATGAACTGCATTAGTATTTTCTTTAAATCAGGTTTCAACAAGAAGAATATTCAGATGAAACACGATAACAGCAATTCAAGAACTGTCAGAGCAATCAAAGCTAATTTGTAGCCACCATTAAATTGAAAGTAGGAATTGCCAGATTTCAGCAGCATTAGTTAGCAAGCCCATTTACTTTCAACAAGAGAATACATGTTCCTACTTCACAGGAAAACAAAAAAGCTAATATCACATCTTTTTTTTTTTTTGCAATACAGGATTCGGTAGTGTTTAAGCATATCCTTAAACATTTAGCATGTGAGCAATCAAAACAAAATGAATGAAAACACACAATTTAAGGCCGAGCATGTATTTAGAATACCTTGCTGAATTAAAACACAAGGAACTGCAATAGCCTTTACTGTCAAGCAAACAGGTGACAAAATCCTACCTATAAAATCAGATATTTTTAAACACTCCATTCTCCAAAACCAATTTCTTAATTTCAAAACCAAATGAACACGCCAGAAGCTCTTTACAAGGCCCTAAGGAAGGTCATGGTCTTAAACAAGAAACGTGGTCTTAAACAAGAATCTAACAATTCTGGGAGAGAGGAAACCTGCACAAGAGCACTATTCAAATGCAGGTCACACTAAAAAAAGCTTTTGCTCTTGTTTCATTTTTCTCTTCACATCTTATACAAGACTTGATCAGCAAGGACCTAGAACACTTAAGAGCAAAAATCTGATATACAGAAATATTCTACTCTCGAATACGGAAAACCCATTTTATCCTTAGCACAGTAGCTGGTGCAGTAGCTGTCGTTTACTGGAGCAAATGGCTCATGCTTTGAATAGCATTCCCCCGCTCAACTGAAGCCGAACATGGCAGGAATGCAGCCAATGTTAGTCACTGCTGTGTTTGTCCATGTTGTACGAGATACTGTGCTTTCTTCTTCCACCGTAAAATAAATACCCGCACAGAAATTTCATATATCAAACCCCTAAGTTTAATAGTTCTATCAGAATTGAGCAAATAAAAGCCCAACCCATCTATAAAAAGGCACTTCACCCTTTAAGAGTGGCTTTCTCATTCCCCACACCTTCTAACAGCTCAAGTACTGCCAGCACTTTTCAGCTCTTCAACCAGCTTCTATTATGCACCTGAGTCAGGTACCATACCACAAAACTTGATTTTTACCATTTTTAGCTGTCACATCAATAGAAAAACTACATTCAACTCCATTACTGCTCAAAAAAAACATAGATGAGCACTCATATACTATAGCATCCGCAGACCATTTCTCTCCAATTTGCTTACCACCAGAACTGAGGGGCGACAATGCTTCTCATTAAGTCTTTGCACTCGGATTTCACTCCTGCAAGATCCCTGATTTTTCATATTTTCCCACGATCTCAGAGTACATTTATGTTACTATATTTTAATCAGTAAAGGGCAATTTAAGGATAACAAATAATTTCACACATTCAACAGAGAAAACACAAATGCAGTTTTGACCATCCCTAGATCAAAGGAAGTTCTAACAGGTTTTAGAAGCTTAGCATACGCAAGGCAAGATGCTACTTGGGCACAAACTCAAACCAAGCAGGTGTTAGAAGGAGGATTATTTGTTTTCTTTTAAAGCATGCAAGAAGACATGTTACTTTTAAGTCAGAAGAAACCTTTTATTTAAATTGCTACACAAATATTAGCACAGACAAAACACACAGCTACTGAAGGACAACACTAACTCAGTTTTATGTGATATTCTTCTCACTCATGCAAAGGCGATGCTGGACACCTACCCTTGTGGCACCCCATCTACCTTCCCACAGAGACCTGAGGGCAGAGCGGGGCTGGGAGAGGCACAGTCCAGGCTGGAGCTGACCTCCCTCCATACAAACCTAAGGGCTGCGCTCACCCACTCCAGATCTCACCTGCTGTGGTATTGCTCACTTTGCAACGCAGATTTGAGTGTCAAAACAAACTGACGGAGGCTTCAGTATTTCAAAGTCACACCTGCAACTCCCTCAAGAGAACACAGTTGCAGTCAGCCCAGAACACCCAGCATTGCTCTGCCAGGAACAGCACTTAATCCCATTTTCACAGGAAACCACAGGATGCCAGAGGATTGCACAGTTTGGGGAATGCAGATTAAATGTTAATCCCAAACTCGCATATTTAAGCAACTCAGTTGCTAGAGTTCTGCTACAGCTAATCAATGACCACCAAAACAATCTGTGATTTCTTCTCAATTCAATAGGTTCTCTACAAAACTACCACTAGAAGTAAAATGCAAAGGCGTGCGCCTGCCATGCGAGGAACCTGAACGGTACATAAACCGCTCCAGAGAGTGGAAAGCCAGGAAGGAACAGGCACTGCCAGGCACGTACCCGCACTCACTGCTGCTGAAAAACTGGTGGGCTCCGATACCTGAACAGTCTTGGGAAACCAACAACCTGTTCTTTGTAACTGGAGCATGAGGGACACGTGCACGACACTGTATTTAGACAGGAAGAATAAGCTGTAACTGCAGAACAAGCAACAGACTGGCAACTAGATTTACTGAAAGAACCTGGTGTTTGGAGTCTCTGTCACAGCGAATCATTAAAAACATCCTTCAGGAATTGCCTGGGTTTACCAGGTTTTGTTTTGGGACAGGAAGAAGGACAGACCAGTCTCTTAGTACCCCTTCTAGCCATAACTTTCTATCAGTCTACACAGAACAAAAGATTAGCAAGCCCTTTCCCATCACAGGTTAGCCCTTGAGATCCCACAGAAAGATCAGCAGAGCCTCTCGTCAAGCCTGCCATTAGCTGTGATCTGCTTCTTTTCTATCTCAAGGACTTCCTTGTTGGGGCTACCAGCACAAGAACCCCTGCACACACCTATTTCATTTTAAAACACATAACAAACTCGAGCACCCATGTTAACCCCTGAAGGGCAGGAGCGGGGATGCCACTGAGCTGTTTCCAGTCCTGCTCTGGCTGCGCTGCAGGTACCCAAAACTCGATGCTGGACACATTGGCCCTGCGCAGCACAAGGCACGTCAGCGCAACAGGAAGCTCTGCTAATCACAAAAGAAGTTCTTAATATGCATCCCATAGGATGAAACGAGACCTTATAAAAGTTGCAAGAAATCACCATGTAAAAACACAGAGACCCAGGCGTTACTCAAAGACAGATTCTAAAGGTAGTTACTATTCTTGCATTACAATTCAACATCAAAACCAGCCCTAACAAAGCTAATTCCAGGGGATGGAATACTTCATTGAAGTCTTGGCTGTTTTTTTTTTGACATTCACTGTGGGATTTTATGTCTTTCATACTTAGTATCTAAAATTCTTCTCTCTTCAAGCCAGTTGTGCCTTTCCCCCTAACTAGCGAGAAAGAAACTGCACTTCCACAGCCGCCGCCTCCCGCTACAGAGAGAGACTGCGGCAGTGCTCTCCTCTCCATCACTTCTGCCATTCTGACCATTCCTCTGCTCTCAAACCTACAGTGGGGACACAGAAGTCGCATGTTTGCAAACCCCCAAGTTCCCCTTCTGTTTGATTACTTCTCAGAACCAGAGCAATGCATGCAAACAGCCCTGTACCTACCGACTGCTTTCTTCTCCTTTACTTTGTAGCCACAGTTAGTAGCAAACGCACTCGCACCTCAAAAATTTTGCCTTATAATTAACATCAGGAATTACCAGTCTTAAAGTATTAGACCTGCTAATAAGGTCTGATACCTTCTGCCTTGTCTCTCTGCTACACCGACAGCAGCTGCAAGAAAGCCTTTTCAAATCCATCAGCCTCGCTTTGCAGTTCCGAACAGTAGGAAGGAAAAAAAACACCACCAAAAAACAGTAGATTAAGAAGTAAGGGGACAAGGAGGGAACATAAGACTGGAAGACAGGCCAGCCTATTTTCAGCAAAGGTAACTGAGGAGGCGTGATAAAAACCCTTCTGCCCCTTGTACCTAGAAGCCCTCACTTGGGAATTCAGCTAAATACAAAGACAGGGACTGTAGTTAGCAACAATGTGGAACCAAATAAATCGAATACATATTACTCATCACAGCTCTCACTAAGGCAGAAACAGTGAACAAAAGACAAAATAAGGGGTTTTATTTGCTTACCAACGAACTCCCTTTAGAGCAGAAGAATGCTGGGCTCAGGCCACATTTCGTGACTGATATATCTGGATCTCCAGCTGAACTAACTGATACAATTCAACTAGCCAAAACCAGACACATTCAGTCACAGCAGACAAGTAGACCACCTTGAAACTGGGTTTGTTTAGACTTCTGCTCCGAGGAGCTCTACCTTGCATTTAAGACCTACAACTTTTCACAAAGTGACAAGAAAGAGCTGGCAATTTAGACGCACTTGTGGACTGTATTGTGTCAAGATACAAACGCCCCACCGGTAAGTTTTAGCGTAACAGTTAGTCATGTACAACAAGCAAGCACCAAAGCGTATGAAAAGTTAAAAGTTTAAGCTGAAGTTGTGCGGCTTTTTAATTAGACCGCTTGCACTGGCAAGTCTTTCTAAGCATTGCCGATTAGGCAAGTTGTGCAAAATTTTTAAAAACAGAACTTGGGTAATGAAATTACTTCCTCTAGCTAGCTTTGAAGTGGAGGAAAAAAGCTGCAAGAACAAGAACTCAATTGGCTTTTGGCTGCCTGGCAAATGCTCTAATAAGAAAGCCCGATGACCTACATTCACAAGGCTCTGTACTAAACCACTATTACAAAATCCAATATAAAGCCTGACCATGTTTAAGTGTTTTCCATTAGCAAGCAGCAGTATCTTGTTACAGAAATATGAAAACATGTTATTGTCTTTAGCGATGATGATCTTAATTAATCCTCTAAACACCATTCTGAAAGATGTCGTCCTGATCGCTCCAGACTGTTTAAGTTCCCAATGTTACATAAAGACACCGAAACCTTTGCTTTTCGATTGTGCAATGTGATGGTTAACAAAACCAGAAACTTCTTATTCTCAAACTGTGCTGCAAAACTGAATTCAGAACAATTTACATCTCTGATGCTCTTTAGACAACCGAGAGAAGTGCACTAGTGTTCAGAAACTCAGTCTAAATCCAAGCTAGCACCAGTACCGTTTATTGTGGCTCAGTTAACAGACCACTGAAATATTTCTTCACATAAAGACAACAGCTCTCAGCCAGCTAGTCAGATAACCTGAAGCAGATGTTCTGAGTTGTTCCGGAAAAGATATTAAGCCAAACCCTACAGTGGTAAATATCCCCCAAAACAAGTGTCTGAACACCAGATATAATCAACTCAGTAAGTGCTTAAAGGAAATATTAAGGTAGTCCTTCGCTGTACACCCATATAGTTGGAGAAGTCCAATACATTTAGCTTCAATTCACATTAACAGCTTCCAAACACATAATGAGTACCGCAACTCAAGAAGAAATCTNAAAAAAAAATTCTTTCAACAACACATTATAAAGCAGGCAACTAGTCAAAACAAGCAGCTTATGGTCAAAACAGTTAAAAAGGGAAAGAGGGAAACACTGGGACAAAAAAAATCTGAGCGGAGATTCTCAAAGGCACAAAACTACCATTAGAAGTCCACAGGCTCAGAAAAATCTAACTGCCCACGGTACCTTCAGGAACCCAAGTCTCCACAGCTAAGGCTGACGTCATGGTACGTGGGATGTACCTGATACTGTTCATGATGGCAGTAATGCAAAACAGACTCATGTAACCAAGATGGAAGAATCAGAAAAAAATGTAAATTTTAATTAGTTTCTCTCGTAATTTACTAAAATCCATCTCACCCTAAATGGAGAAAACAAATAGGTCCACGTAAAATCACTGCCTTTCAGATTGCATGAAAAGATACTACAGTTGAGGAAGCTTAAAAGAAGGTTGTATTTATCTGAAGAGCACAGCAAGAACATGGATACAAAGCTAGCGTCAAATTAACATGGAAGTACAAAGAGGTGCCTGATTCGCTGGGACTGAATTGTGAAGGAACTACACATTCATCTCTGAGTACATAAAACCTCCATCACTCTGCACACTCATTTGATAGCTCCAAGTACAGACTTAAGCTAAGCAAGCTGCAGGCATCCTTTCTAAACCAGTAAGACAGTTGCTACAATACACAGGTTTAAAGAAACAAAAAGATAAACAAACACCACTAGGAAAATAAATTCTAAGTCCAAACACTCTTCTCTTTCTGAGGAAATTCACGCACACACCCCCCCCCCCAAAAAAAAGACAAGGCAGACTTCTTCACCATTGATTAAAATGATAAATTAGGTTCTGTACATCCTCTGTACTTGCATGAACCAGATTTTCCCTATTTGCACCTTTTGTTTCAGGATCATCCCACATTCTATTTAATCTACTAAACGGGTGATCTGTTTCAGACAGTAGATCCAAAATATTAAATGAAGCAAGCTAAGAAGCAAACGACATTGGCAAAAAGACGAGGCCACAGCGAAGCAATGGGCTTTCTTCTGAGGAGGAAGGAGAAGCACCACCATGGACAGCTCAACCACCACACTCACCCGCAGCCTCCGCGTAAACAGGATGGATGAACATATTCCAAACGGAATTCAGAAATTCCTCATACAGCAAGGAATTTCAGCTGCAGCACTAGATCCAGTTAGATTACTTCACATTAATGTTCAGGAATACATACGGTTCAAGCAAAATTAAAGGAATGCACATGGAGTTGCCAAAGAGGAATCCTAACACTACAGGTTTCAAAGCCAGGGGTGTACAACCCGAGCAGATGAGAGCGGGAGTTTGTTGACAGGAAGGATGCTTCTGCCAGTGTGGCTACAGCACCACGAATCTCTAAAGTAGATATGTTAGAGCACCAGCGAAAAAAATTCATTTGCCTTAGAGAAGCAAACCTCAGTGAAAAACTTGTCTTCATCCATCAAGCACCAGCTGCTGACAGAAATTTGACATCAAACTGGAGCAACAAGTGTTCTGACACAATATGGAAAATACCGTTTTCTAATTTCTAGGAGGTTACAATGCTCAACACCAAGAGAGGTCAGGGTCAAATCTACCCGCCTGTAAGAGTACATAGACAGCTATGAGTCTCTGCTGAACCTTTTCAAGCAGAAATCCAGCTGTCTGTAGCACTTAGTGCCACTACAAAGGAAGTTGCTTGAAATCAGTTTTACATAGTACCTTCTCCCACCTACCAGCCTCTCGCTGTAATAATATTAGGTTAGCAACTCCATGTATTTTTTTTTTGTTTTGGCTACTTAAGAGCATATCACAAGCCCTATATATACACTGCACTGCCAAAAAAAACCAAGCTAAAACAAAACAAGGCACACACACAGAGCAGTTTCAACATCTAAGTTAGTTATTTCAATAAGACTGCCTACATTGACCCAATTGTGCTTCAGCTGTACTGGGAACTTGCTTAAAGGCAGTTCGTTAATACTGTTATGTTTTATTAGTCTGGGTCATAAAAGTTATTTTGAAGGGAAAGAACAAGGAGATTTCAAAGTACACCATCGTTCTCACTCTCCTATTTACAGAGAAGTGAGTATCACCCAGGAGCAGTCTCCCAGTGTGATGGGCGGACGGTTTCCAAACCTGCAAAGCCACGCCAGGCAGCCTCACGCTTGGGCTACTGATGCTCTTTGGCAAGAGCAGCCCGAGATATGCCAGGGCTCTGCCAAGCTCCAAGCGAGTTCAACACCCAAAACCAAACCCCAACTGAGAGACGCACCTAGAAAAGCTGTCATTTTCAAGCAGCAAACACCAACCGTTTCTCCAAAGTCAATCATCTTAACATTTTAAAGCACCGTGCCCAGCAGCTACCGCATAAACTCCATCACTAAATTATTTCCCTAAAAGAAGCAAAAACAGAACTAAGAAGATGACACATGAACTGAGATGCAACAGGGTTGGATTTTTTCTTTTAGGCATGATCATACAGCACTTTGAAAGTGACGATTTTGTCTGGTTTTGTTGGCACCCAAGGCCCACAACATAAAAGCAAATAAGAAACACCTGAAAACTTAGTCATGCCGCCACGTTTCCACTGCTAATTACCTGTAAGTTTACAATTTTCTATTCGAGCTTTCAACCTTTAAAATGTTTTTTTTTGTCCTAACTCAGCGTCCTCCCAGGACCCAACCAGCCGCCACAGGGGACCGCCGTTTCACCCCACGACCCAGCCACGTCCCTTCTCTTTTTAAAAGCATAAAGAAGCGGCAGAGACGCCGCCGGCTGAGCCCTGACCAACCCCCGAGCCCGGCACCGGCGTCGGGCCACGGCGACCCCGGCGCTGGGCTCCCCCCGGCGCCCCGTCCCCGCCGGGAGGGGAACGGCACCGGCGCCGACCTCCCGGGGACGCCGCGCAGCAGAGGCTGACCCGGCCGGGCCCGCCGCTGGCTCTCCCGCCCCGCAGG
>VZSZ01010727.1:353170-370486 GCA_013398815.1 Ibidorhyncha struthersii | reverse complement strand
GGGGGCGGCGGCCGCGCGCGGGACGTGCCGTTCACCGTCAGCCTCCGCCGCCCGGGACGGCCTCCACCGGTCCCCGCTGTCCCCCCCGGGACGGCTCCCACCAGTCCCCTGTGTCCCTCAGGATGGCTATTGCCAGTCACCATCACCCACCTAGAATGGCCTCCACCGGTCCGCTCTGCGCCCCCCAGGCCAGCTATCGCCAGCGACCTCCGTCCCACCAGGATGGTCTCCATCGGTCCCCTCTGTCCCCACCGGGACAGCTCCCACTGATCCCCTCTGTCCACTGGGATGGCCATCGCCAGCCACCACCATCACCCCAGAACGGCCTCCACCAGTGCCCTCAGTCCTCACCCAGACTGCGACACCAGTCCCTCCGTAGCCCCAGGATGGCCTTGCGCGTTCCCTCCATCCCCACCAGCATGGTCTCCACGGTCCACTCTGCCCCCCTGGGACAGCCTTTCCTTGTCCCTAGGCTGGGGTGGCGTTTCCCACTCACCTCATCACCACCAGATGGCCTGTCCCCATCCCCTCCATAACAGCTTCGAACGGCCCCCTCTGTCCCCCAGGACGGCCTTTCCTGGCCGCTGCGATGGCCTCTCCCTGCCCCTGCAGGGACTGCCCAGCTCCGTCACCGCTGCGCAGGCACAAAGTACCAGGGTTTCCCAGCCCCAGTGCCTCTGAGGTTGACCATCATTATCAACCTGCTTCATTAATGAGCTCCTGCCTGCCCACCACACGGTGAGACGCTCCCTGTTTTCACCTGTCTGTAGGGGTGACACCAGAAAGCAGCATGCGGCACTGGGACGTCCCCATAGCCAGGGCCCCGGTGAGAAGGCTGCCAGCCCCGCAGCAGTGCCGGAGGCGGACTGTGTTTCCATACCTCCTGGAAACACTGCAGTCCCTGTTCCCAGGCCCAGCCAGAGAGGAAACGCATCAAGAAAACTAATTGTGCAGCTCAGGTCATTGTTAATGGCCCTGCAAATGACAGGTGCCTTTAGGAATTTGACCCTGGGTGTTGCTGGCATGTCAGGCCAGGCAGGGTGGTGGCTGTCCCCGCCGGGAGCCCAGCCTGGGGAGGAGACACCGCCCCGGTGCCACAACTGTCCTGGCACTGGGGGTCAGCCCAGGTGGCATTCGGGATCAAAAGGCAGTTTTACCTTCTAGCCCTGTTCCCAGATTGAGTTGGAATTTCCTCCGATGCTGGGAAGCGAAGCAGGCATGCTCGGGCAGTGCAGGGCACGGGCAGTGGCCAAGTGTGGGGGCTGACCCACAGGGATCCGGTGCCTTCCTCTGCAGAATTCCAACTTTTCAGTAAAACCCTATTCAGAGTCAAAGCCAAGATCCAGGAAGCTGCCTGGAGAAGGGGAAGTTTTATTTTTTTTTAAGCATTTACAACCAAGTATTTTCCACTTTCATGCTACCATTTGAAGTTTTCAAGTAAAACATTGAAATTGCAATAAGGACCATTTTAACTCAATCTTACTCACTCCCTGTTTCCCTGTTAATACCAATTACTCACTATACCCAGCAGCAAACCTCCCTTGGGGATATTCCCGATGGATGTACAGATACTTCTCCTCTCACATTGCTTCTGCTTCCCCCCACTGCCGACCTGCAGGCAGGGGGACGGGGGCTTCTGCGGGTTTTCTCAGGGACCCACTCCTCCAGCCCCATGGGAGCTGTTGCCGTGCTCAGATCAGCAGCATCAGGGAGATGCTTTTCCCAAAGCTTAACGTGGCAGCAGAAAGTGGTGCCCATCAAGATGGTTACCCCCCGGAGCTGGGGTAGCAGCAAGGCTGGGGCTGCGAGGGGGCCCCAGGAGAGCTGCCTGACAGGGGACGTGCTTGGGGACCCGCTGGAGTGCGTCACGAGCAGCAGGGGTTGCCTGAAGATTTAGGCCAAAACCCATTTCACCAGCTCTCATGTGCTGCCAAATACTGTCATGATCCAAGTGTCCGTGGGGACCTGAAGCGTGACAACATCTTCCAGCACAAAGGCACGAGCGTCAAACTCCCCAGCTTTGTTCCTCCCAAGGGATGCTGCGGGGGGAGGCTGTTCTCAGCCCAGCTGCAGTGTCCCGGATTGATCCAGGATGTTCCTTATGCACTCCAGGCCCACGAGACCCAGGGCCTGGGCATCAGACCATACGTGGCAATGTATAAATAAATGCCCTGTGATGCCTCCGCCGTGAGAACAGGGCGCAGGCTGCTCATCCCTGGCTTTTGTCCCAAGAAAAGGCAGACCTCCTTTCCACACGCTGCAGCACGCAGCCCCACCAGTTCCGAACAGAGGTGGATCTGGAGCACGCATGTGTGCTGGGTGAGCACGACAGCCCGCACAGCACCCTTCACACAGGCGATAAGCAGCCCGGCTGCACGGCAGCACACAGGTGAGGGGTAGGAGGCATCCATTTCCCCGGGCTGTGCCGTACGGAGCGCTGTAACGCTGGTAGAAACTGACATTAGGGGATTGCCAACAACCCGGTTGAGCCACGAGGCAGAGCCACCCTGCATGGCTGCACCGGCCCCGAGCCCGCAGGCACCGTGGGCTGTGTTTCGGGGAGCCAGGGCAGCCTGACGCCCCATGTAGGAGGGACAAGGACAGAGCACACCAGTGAAAATGCACTGAGCGCCTCTGCCCTGGGTGTGTGGGAGCTGGCACGAACCAGGCACTCCCAGTTTCCTACTGTTCCTACTGGGAACAAGCGTTTCTCAAACCAGTGAGCGCAGATCATCAGTGCCCAAGAAGTGGCAGAGAAAAGCTGCCGTGCCCATGAGGAGCAGAGGGAAGGGGCTCACTGGGAGCGCAGCCAAACCCAGCTCTCGCCCTGGCCCGACTCTGAACTGGGGTTCGCCGCCAGCTGATGTGAGGCTGGCTGCAGCGAGCCGGGACTGGGGCAACTGATGCAAACATGAGGAAGCGGGAATTGCTCCATCTCCCCCTCCCCTGAGGGAACAGATCCATTTCCTTCATTTTTACAGAGAAATAGCCCGGTCCTCCAAAGCAACACAGTATCTCCAACCACAGCTTCCCTTCTGAGCTAAGTGATCAGAGAAGCAGAAGGCAGCGCAGAGCCCCAGCCCTTACTGGGACCCGCTTTCGGGTGGGTGCAAAGCGGCAACCCTGCGCCATGGCAGGGTGGCGGCCTCGGCCCCAGGGAGATGCTCTCAGCCCTGAAGGTGAAGGGCACAGGGAACCAGCCCAGGGCTCAGCACTTTTGGGAAGTCCCGTTGCAGACTCAACTCCCCACCACAAGATACAGCTCAGGTGGGCCACAGGGGATCAGCAAAACAAAGCTGGAGCGCAGCCTCCTGCCCCAAGGCAGTGCCCACCGCTCCCCTGCCCACCCTGGCCTGGCTCTTTGCTCCAAGTATGGCATGCAGTGACTGTGAGAGTTTCCCTTCTCACTCACCTCACCAAACCCTGTGTTGCTGCTTGTCTGCCGCTCAGCATTTCCTTATTTGTGCCCCACAAAGAAAAGAGCAGCAGTCATCTCTGGTGTAATGGGCGTTTTGATTCTTCAAGGCATCTGAGCCTGCCTTCTCCGTCTGAGTTACAGCAACTGATCCCTTGTCCCCACTGGCTCTTCACTAAGAGTTCTTGCAGCTTTCCCCCTAAGAATTACATCCTGCTGTTCCCCAGATCAATCATAATCCCCTGCTCTTTCCAATCTACTTATAAGAACGAGGATCCCTTGTGGTCCCTCCTCTTCTTTCCTACACGGAACCAGGAGCCGAGCCCCAGACTGCATGTGCAAACACCCGCACACTCTGCACGTGAGGGTGTTACAGCCCCACACCACACAGCCGCGGGTCCACTTGGGCTCCCACGATCTCTTGCAAGCAGCTGGTAACCCACCGCAACCATCCCTGTCACCCAGGAGAGCCCCACTGCCACCGCTCACCAGCAGCCATCTCCGCAGCATTAGGAGGGCTGCGGGTGCTTTTTTGGCTGAGGGAGGAAGCGCGCTTGGGCCTTGCACGTAGGAAAATGCAGATCTACAGAAACAATGAAGGGAAAATAACCCTCTGAAAAACAGGAGGAAAAAAAATACTCATGAGTTACCATCAACCAAGATGTTTTTTCACACTGGATTTGGCCCTGTAAGGCACATTATCCACTGGTGCTACAGCAGCAAAAAAAAAAAAACCCTGGCAACAAAGAGCCCACCGATCCCCCAATTACAGATAGCAGGGGCTGGACTGCAGCAGGAAGCAGAGACCAGACGGTACAGCAGGCGTTACAGGAATAGCCCATCTGAAGAGCACTACATCCCCTTCAAGAGATCCAGTTTTAGAGCATTTCAGTGAAAATAAATTGCATTCCCAGCAAACATGTGAAGGCCCTTCAGTCTGGCAGAATCGAGGCTGTGATTTTAGTAGGGCTGTCTAGGTTAACGCACTTGAGGGCGAACACAAAACCAACACCGTCCCATAGGATATTTAATGTAATCTGCTTTTAAGCATGAATTGCACAACATGGAACTAACCATTCTAAAATATCACATTCCCCCCCCCGTTATTCCAGCTACATCTTGGTATGAGCACAACCAGTTTGAAATGCTGTGAAAGATGCACCTGCCCCGCTCCTGATCCATGTGTACACCCCATCCACAGTCCCTCGAACACTGCCCAGCCTTTATGCCCATCCCATGCCCAGAAGAGAAAGCTCCAGCACTCAGCAAATGGGTAGGAATCATCTAACAAGGTGATCAGGCACCGGGCTTCACACACACACACTGATCACAACCTGCTTCCGCACATCCAGTCCGCGTCCCAAGTTCTCTCCATGTTTCTATACTTGTTCTTCTCTAATATCTGTCTCCTCCCAAAATAACTCTACTCTAATTACTTTTTCCCATTGGGCCCAGTCTTGCTACATCCATAGCCAAATTTGGTGCTTCTGATACCTCTCACTAGGTCACCTCCATCTCACCAGGCTCCACGCCCCACGTGGTCCCCGTGCTCCTCAACCATCTGTGAGGCTCAGCCATTTCCCCGGGTGCTCTCTGTAGTGTTCCAGCAGCTACGTGCTGCATCCAGCCATCTCTCAGGTCACATCTACTCCTTTCTCCTGGTCTGTCCAGTGACCTGAACTGCAGGCCAGGGCCTGACCATCTGCCTGTGTACCCTAACAGAGACGTCCTACATTTCGTGGAGATAAGTAGATTGAGTGATCATTATGAAATAAAAAATTAGTTTTTAAAATTACCCAAGAACTTCATTGTTATTTAGCCAGTTCAGTCATTAAAGAACATCTCTGAAAGCACAGAAACACTAGTAAATGGATTCCCTGTACATTCATTCATGAGTACCTGAGAATAATTTTTTTTTGCCTAAAGAAAAAAACTTAGCCTTCAGTTATTTCTGAACTAAAACCAAGAAAAAATTAGTAATTTCTTGCAGTCACAATTCCTAGCAATGACATTTCAATCAATTGATTTTTACAAGGTGCACTATAAAAAAATCGAGTCCCTTGGAAGGGTTTTTCAGAGTCAGGGACATGAATTTTGGAAGTGGCAGTGGAAACCGGGCAAGAGGAAGCTCTCCACCAAGACAAACACAGCGTCAAACACCCCAGACCTTACAGAAGGCTGCAGGAGCTGCTCAAAGATTTGCGTAAGATTTTCCATGGATGTTCCCTGGGTAGAACATCAGCTGGTCATAGCAAATGTCAAGACTGCCAAGTGTTACACAGGCTGCCTTGTACCCAGGCGTGGTGCACGAAGTGTACACATCTGGCTACACCTGCTTCCTGCTGAAAGGTGCTCAGTGCTCCTCCATGCTGGATCGTGCCACACAAGTGCTCATGCCACACTCAAAGGTCAGCTCATACCAGAACAACCACAGCTCTGAGTGTAAGCTACGTATGGTTAAAACTGCTCTTTAGGGTTTTTTTTTGGCTAATTGTAAAATTTAGCCAAAAGTTTCAAAAAACAGGAAGAAAAAAAACCCAACCCCCCCCAGTCTGGCTATCGGAAGTACCACTTCTGTTCTTCAGAATGACACTGTCATCCAGGGCTGGTAGAGGAAGCAGGATTGTCCCTAACCCCTGTGTTGTGATCATCAACATCATCAAGTCTTGGGAGTCACACACATGGCAGCTGTAAAAACAAATTTGAAAAAGCTGAAATCAACACAAAACAAAGAGCCCGGAGGCTGATTACAGGGAAGCAATCAACATGCAAAACAGTAATCCTCTGAGCCGTTCTGAGGAAGGTGTTGGCATGAGCCCTTCTCAAGAGCAGCAGAAGCTGGAAGTCAAAACATAACTCTCCCACTGAGTACGGGTTTAAGAAAAAGCCAGCTGCAAAGCCCACAAAAGCAGCCAATCTTCAGAGCTACAAAATGGAGGGGCTGGATGAACAACAAGGAAATTAACTTAAGAAGCCAAATCCTTCCCCTAACAAGCCCATGAAAAAAATACCAACCCAAAACCAGTTCTTGAACACAGCCCTGATGAAGACAAGAAAAGCAGCAACCCATCCCTTTTGAGGAAAGCTGGCAGAAGAGTAGCAATGCCACCGTACACCAGAAGCAAGCCCACGTGGGGCTTGAAAGATCATCTGAGGCATACAAAAAGACGACAGACAAAATTTCACCTGACTGACATGTGAATAAATATAAAAAGACTTAGGTACATTTTAGGAAAGAAAACTATTTAAGTGACTTCCATGTTAGCAAAACTAAATATAAAGATCATTTTATGAAGAATGCAGAGCACAACCGTCTCTCAGCCACTTGATGTTTTGCCCTGGATGACATAATCTCATAGCTTTACACTGAAAGATCCTTCCAAGTGCCCTACGCAGGGGCAGCTGCCTGTGACATCACACAGCAGCCAGCACCGGGGTGCTCACCGGGGTGCCCACTCGCCCACTGCATGAGCACCAGCGCAGCCACCATGGTGCGTGGGCACACTACCTGCCACCACGCATGATGTGCACCAACACGCGCTCATGCCGCTCCCCCCAGCTCTCCCACCATGGATGATGCTGTGGTGCTTGGAAAGAAAGGCTATAGCCTGAGCAAGACGCTAGGAGAAGGATCTTATGGCAAAGTGAAATCTGCCTACTGTGACCAGCTGAAATGCAACGTGGCCATCAAGATAATTGACAAGAGAAAAACTCCTCAGGACTTCCTGGAAAGATTTCTCCCCAGGGAAATAGAGGCTTTGAAACGTTTGCACCACCCCTCAATCATCAAAACCTATGAGATCTTTGAGACATCAGCTGGGAAAGTGTACATCGTGATGGAGCTGGGGGAAAAGGGAGACCTCCTGGACTACATCAAGATCACGGGAGCTATGAAAGAGGACATCGCTCGCATGAAGTTTCAACAGTTGGCTTCTGCCATCAAGCATTGCCATGACTTGGACTTTGCTCACAGGGACCTGAAATGTGAAAACATCCTTCTCGATGAAGACCTCAACATCAAGCTGTCAGACTTTGGCTTTTCCAAATCCTTGTCTCGGGATGAAAACGGAAGAACAATTCTCAGCAAAACCTTCTGCGGGTCTGCTGCATATGCAGCCCCTGAAGTGCTGCAGGGCATTCCTTGCGACCCCAGGATTTCTGACATATGGAGTCTGGGTGTCATCCTGTATACAATGGTCTACGCTTTAATGCCATTTGATGATTCCAATGTCAGGAACATGATCTGGATTCAGAAACAACACAGGATTCCCTTCCCCAACTCAAAACACCTGACTGTAGAGTGCAAGGACCTCATTTACCACTTGCTCCAGCCCAACATGTCTCAGAGGTTGTGCATAGATGAAGTTTTGAAACACTCATGGTTGCAGACTCCGAAATCCACAGTCCCGTCCCCTCTGCCTGCTGCAGAGGAGGGTGAGTGTTCCCAAAATCTGCATGAATGAAAGCCTGAGCACAAGCTGCAAGCCAAATCCCATTCTGCAGAAAGGGAAGAAGAGAATGAAAAAGGAGCTTTTTAAGGATGGAGAACTGGTGGTTTTCAGCTTCAGCTCCTCTGTACCCTTTCAGAAATAGCCCTCGTCTTTTGCTTTATGAAGTACAGCAACAGAAGACACAGTACATCTGCTGAGGTGAATGAACAGCTTAACACTACTACTATTCTCAAAAGACCTGTCTCTGATATGGTTTGCGGGGTCAAGAAGTTACTGTCAAAACACATTGGAAAGTTTCTTTCAGTGCTGCTGACATAACAGCTCTTACGCTCACATTTCTCAAGTTCCTGACTACACCGGCTGCAGCGTGCATCAACCACATTCTAGATTCAGTAAGTAAGAGGGCAGGTTATTAGGAAGTGTGAAATGATGTCTGAAACTGTATGCATACTGTTTTCATAATGTACCACCTCTCTTGACAGGCCCACTGTACGTTCAAGAGCACCAGTTTAAACTCCACTTTAATTAAAGAGAAGCCCTCTAAAGTTCTGGGTCGTGTCTCAGTACATACATGGTTTTATCCCCTCTTCTGCAAAGTACAAAACCAAAGAAGTTTGACAAGCTGGAAGAAAGTCCAGTTCAACATTTTAGGAAGGCTTACCACATTTTATAAATAGACATATCTGTACAGAAAATTATTTAAATGCATGGCCATCTTAAAAAGAGAAATATATCTTTAAAAAATTATCAGTGTTTTCCAAAAGTCCAGAATCTTCTCTGCCACTGCAGGAAAGATCCTTTTGCTTCAGCAGCCCTGTGCATCCCACCTATGCAGTTCAAAGGGAAGTTATACCACAGCAGGAGATACTCTGCTTCCAAAAAGCATATCACAGGCTATTTTAGCTATATAGTCTAGAGTAGTGCTGGTCCCAGATCTTCTTCTGGCTTCCATTCTGGCAGCTGTATCTAGACACCCCGATGGCTCACAACGTCCAGCTGGCAGACAGCTGAGCACAGCCAGTTCACTATCACCTTGCTGGTGACCGGAATATTCAGAACTCGGATGCCTTCCTTCTTTTAGGAAGCTGCAGTAAGTTGTCTGTGATCGATGTAGTATCCTGAGATACCGGCGTCTGAGATACTGTCCTAGATTGTGGGGTGCTTGTGGGTGTATGAGGCCCATTTGCCAGGGTCTTGTAACCAGGAGTTCCAGTGTGGGCAGGGGAAGGAGTATAGCTGGCTCGCAGGGCTTTGTCAGTATATTTACTTGCAGTCCTGTTCACTAGTCTTTGCAAAGCTGGTGACATTGCTGGGCTTAGTCCTTTTGGAGTGAGGCTGGAATAGAATAAACACTTTTAAAAGATTTTACAGTAAAAATCTGCCATTTATCAGGCAGAGCATCAATGCTTCCACAGGCAACCTCAGCATCTATTTCCCCCACAGACCTGCAGGCTCTCTCTAGAGAGACAAGCGACAGAGACAAGTGACTCCTACATCCCTCCCAAACCTGAGTGGCACTGTCTGCCTTTTCCTTCGAGCCTGTTCCATCCCCCCTGTGACCCAGCCAAGCAAGCCTTAATCATGTCTCCCCTCTGCAATGAGGCAAGACACCGATCCAGACGCATTGCTGGGTGGCTATAGGGCAGAATAGTACTGCTGACAAGAGGGAATATCAGGGACAGCCACCAGTTTCCAGAAACTTTCAGTTTGACCATACCTCTTCCTGCTTCCGGTACTCTTATCATTCCTCCCTTCCTACGTATTTTGATTTAAATCTCATCAGAAAATACCCATCCCCAGTTCTCCTGTCAGAACAGACGTCTCACCTGGCCAAGTTTTCTGTGACTTTTCGAAGGGCCTCCTGCTTCTTTGCTCGGTTTTTAGCTGCCACTTCATTGGCCATCTTGAGTCCTAACCTCTCACGGCGCCCAGGCTCCAGAATCTATAAATGCATCACACAGTTCACTCATCAAGGCACTCATATAAGTGCTGCATAAATGAGCCAAAGCACCTTCACAGTTGGATTCCAGCCTACAGGGACCTAAACCGGGGAGAAGTGGGGTCATCCCACACCTCTCTGCTGCTATATAAAAGCCAGAGAGGACACAGACAGACCTTCAACTTGCCTTAGCAAGTAACAAAAATGGTAAAACCAGTTCAGTGAAGGAAGCAGCCATTATCTCTGGCATTTCCTCCTGCTGTCTCTTCTAAGACAAACAATGTCACCTGTGTCTTGCCTAGCCTGGCCTGTAGCCAGCCAGCTCTCAGGCAAACACAGACATTGCTAAACAGCAGGAGAACCAGTCAAGGGCTTCGCAGCCTGACAAAACAGAGGCTCATAGAGCAAATTACACCTTTCTTAAAGTAAGAGTCTCAGACAGCTCATATTCAATGACACCAGTGGGAGATAGGTGGCATGCAGGGTCAGGTGCTATTAGCAAAACCAGAGCACTTTTTCTACTCTCAAGTGATACATCAGCCTCAGGCTGTGACAGCCAGGAGATCAAGACAGAGGGAAATCCTAAAATTTCTACCCATTCATATATTAAAATCAAAGAAATCGGGCATCTCTTCAGCTTCCTCTGAAAGTCCCTCTGTCTGGGCCCTCATCAAATACCAAGTCTCACTCTCCTGCCAACAGTGTGTGCTCCACCTCAGGTATCTCCACCAAGCAGCTTTCATGTGGAGCCACGTCCACCTCCACCCTCCAAGCAGAACCTAGATTATTAGTCTCAAGGACTGGGAACACAGCCCAGAGATGTGTCACACTCCCACAACACTATTAATCTATCAGTTACTCACTTGTCTTTCCCTATTATTCCTTTCCTCCCTCCCCCCAAAAAAAAAAAAAAATGACATGCTCACTCCTGACATGAAATACCTTGAAGGCTGGTCCAGGTGTTCTGTCCACATATGGCGTATCTGACCCTTCTAGACGCAAAGGGGTGCTTTCGATTTCACCCCATGTCATAAAAGGAGACTCATTCACACCTAAAACAAGTTTTAAAAGTCATGCTCATGCAAAACATTTGATTATTTGATCACCACAAAAGCCCAGAGAAGCAAATTATGAAATGCAGCAAATTCATCAACACACAAAGGAGCCCCTTCACTGCAGAGGAAATTATAGCCAACGTTGAATAGTAACATGTGGTTCCCTTTAAAAGGGCATGACCTTAAACTCACAGGATTGCCTGTGGCTATGTCACCCTCTAGGTTACAACACCCACGCACTGTCCTTTCCATGTGTTTATTTTTCCATTTGGTGAGCTTTTGCTTAGTGACACTTTCATTTTTTCCTCTACGATACTAGTCTTCCCCTCTGCTATTGTATGAAAACTCCTTCAACATGGGGAACTATTTAAAAGCAGGGAAACAGGCAGAGGACTTAAGATACATGTAATAGCCAAGTATACCCTCAATTCATCTTGAAGCTAGCCTGTACCAAACAGTGACTGCGTCTTGTCTAACAGCTACAACTGCAGAATAGATTCGAAGAGCCCGATTAAGTCACCGGCTAGAAAATCGTGCTGCCCAGGCTTTGGAAAAGGCATTTACAATGGAGAAAGGAGGTGCGCTCCGAACGCCACCTACAGGTTTCCGAAGGAAAAGCCTCAGTATGCTCACCTTTTAGCATAACAAAGACAGGGAAACATAACGGCTGGTGAAAAACAGCTAAAAATTCAGATACCACATCTCAACTGGAAGAAAAATAACCAATTTGTTCTAACTCAAAGTATCGTGTGGCTAATGCATCCGAGCAAAAGGACTTTATAATACATAAGTGTATTCAGACAAAGGAAGAACCTAGAAAGCAGGAGACCTGGAGGAAAACAGTAGATTACACTGTCAAGGAAGTGATATATGCCACATCCCTATGTGTCAGGCTGTACCATCACTCAGCAAACTACTGGACACAGTGACATGAATGCTCCCTGTTTTAAAAAAAATTAGCACCTGAACTCATCAGTAGGTGACTGCTTGTGAAATGTTTGAATTCTTATCTTTAAGCTCTAGAGAAGCATCACCCAGGGATAAAACAAGCAGCCACAGCACCCCAGTTGCCTAGGAAGGCTCATCGCCCTCTAGATGATTGCCAAGCAATGGCACAGCAGCTTGCTCAGAGCCCCTTGGGTGCAGCATGACTTTTCTTGCCAGTGCAATGGACCAGCAGTTAAGCACTGCATCAAGCTGGCACATGTGGCACTCAAGAAAGTCACCAGCTCATGAGACATACACAGCTTACCTCCTTCTCTAAACCAATGATAACCCAATGTTGAACAAATGGAGCCTCAAAATAAGTGCAGTAGCAGTCCTCTTACATCAGAAAAAATAAAAAAAAAAAACCCTTACCAGGGGCAGGAGAGGGGGTAGCCACAAATCCATATCCATTCACTTTTGGAGACTCTTGGGGTATCAGTTCTTTCCCATCTGGTCCCACTTTGCCCTGTTTGTACTGAAATAAAAAAGACAACGTCATTCAGTGGAGAAAGGTGTGAGTGAGTCACCTGTATCTAGCACACATACAGTTCTCCTGGTTGATGAACAATACCAGGGGGAAGAGTCTAACAAGTCGGAAGAAGTAAAATTATCCAACCTGAGCATTGAGAGCTGCAGCCTGTTGGAGCTGTGATTTGCTCACAGCTTGGCTAAAAGGGTCCTTCGCAAAACGGGTGTTTCGATGGACAACTTCCCTGGGCTTCTTAAATACATCTTCCTCATTGGGTACACCTTGAAAAGCAAGAAGTCTTTTAAGGAAGGGCTCAGGTAACGCTAGGCAGCGTGCTCTGAAGTTCACAGCCAGCGTGACACCTGCCACACATTCCTACACAACACAGAATCCGTCAGCAATTGCAGTGTGTATCCCCAGCAATTTAAAAAAATATTTGTACAAGATATATGCTTTATATCATCTGAAATGTATAAAATGGGATCAGGTTTAATTTCATTTTAGAAAACAATCAATATGACTTTCTTTTCTCTACTTCACTGGTTTGCAGAAATTATCAATTGTACAGAAAACTGCATTTACAAAATGATGTTGGTCCCTTAGCTGCTATAGAAAACGACAAGGCCAAGGAGTACTCTTTGAGCAGAGGCAAAGAATGAATAAAGATCACAAAAAAAGTGCTCATAAATAAGACAGACCAAACTGGAACAAGCTTTGGCTCCTGGAAAGAAGTGCTTCTGTAATAAAGATAATGCACTTCTCAATGACAAATAGAACGTGACCAAACTTTGCAGTCAGATGCAAAGGAGCAAGGTTCAAATACAGAAAAGAAAAAAACCAAAAAACTTAACAACTTGATATATATATGAACTTCACAGAAGAAAAAGTGCTGTAAGCACTGTGTGGAGTCAATCCACCTAGAACCAATGCCTTTCCTAAGAAACCTGCACACCTCACCTGTTGGGTAATACATGAGGGTGTTTCGAGCTGTGTACTCCCAGGTCTCCAGTCCAGCTTTCACATTCTCCAGAGCTTGCTGCTCTGCTGAAGGAAGTGCCAGGTTCTCATTTCGTCGCTGAAAGGGCAATGGAAAAAAAAAAAACCACAACCAACACCACATTAAAAAGGAAAAAAAGTATCAGGTCTGAAAGAAATTCCTGCAGTTTTTCAGTCAGACATACACAACTTGGAGAGCTCACTCACAAGCTCAGCTACCTGCCCTAGCACACCTTGCATCTGACATGGCACAAACACTCTCCAGAAAGTGGCATTTGAGAAACCATCCTGTTCCCAGGTGAGCTTGCAAACAACAAGTCCATATGCAGTGAGAACGGAAGAATTACCTTCGCAGAAAGATTATGTTTATGACTGTTTTTATTACATCTTGCGACAACATTCGTGATGGCTCAAACTTCTGTTTTTTTCTCTTATCTACTAATCAAAATTCAAATGAAGCATTCATTGCTAAATAAGGGAAGAGTAACACATGACGCTTATATCTAATATAAAGGCCATCTACAAGGCTTTGGCAGGTAACCTTGGGAGAATATTTGTACATCCTAGTCTCATGCAAACTGCATTAGCTGAGGCAAGAAGTAACAAAAGGACAGACACTTCCTCAATACCTAGTCAGAGAGTTTTCAAACATTTCCGTATGCAGCACAGGCATGGAAGCACTTGACATATTTGCACAATTACTTGTGTGCTGTTGCCAGCATACTAGTATCACTGATACCAACAAGAAACTAATAGAAGACAGTCAGCCACCAATAAACTACTCCATTTTAAAATTCTCACACTAATTAAACTAGACAATTACTGACAGAAGCTATATATTAAAGACATCAACTGATGTTGTCTTTAATAGGTATCATCCATATACATTTACATAGCAGTATTGTCACTGAATACGTTAAATGAGGCGTAGTAAAGTTGTCTGCTACACAAACGGGCATGCCGTGCAGGGAAATGCAAGGTCTGAACAGAGTGCTGGCTGACAGGAACACACACAATATCAGCACAAGACCAGCCCCAGCAACTTCCCCTTGACCTGAAACAACCCCTGTGCTTTGGGAATGTTCTCCTGCTCCCTGCCTTTTAATTCTGGATGAAAGCATTTGAGCAAAGAATATGCATAAGGAGCCACAGAGGGCATTTTTACTGTAACAGACTCCAAGGGTTTGCATTAGCTGGGATAAAAACACTCATTCACAACAACAGCAGTAAACACTCATGCCTCAGTGTCAAACTTCACTAAAAGGCACCGTGGCTCACATCCATCACTGACACAGCTGGCAACGGTGCTAGCTGCTCACTATTGATGGAGAAGGATTGACATGGCAGCCTCAGAACAGCTCCTGAACTTCCCACAAAGCTAGCCAAGGAAGACAGCACAGCAGCCATACTGTGTACAGTACTTTGGCAGCTGAATGGATTATTACGGATTATAGAAACAGAAAACTGAGATGAGAGAAACAATTTAACTCCAAATAATAAAGGGCTGACAGATAAACAACAACAGGAACTGTTCTCAGCCATTCTCCTTGGTATAGCTGCTTATGGAAGAGACTGCCAATAATAGCAATACTTGCACTTAGTGCAACACTTCAGTCTCAAAGCTTTAGGAAGCGATTATGTCAATGCTGTTCTTGCCTTACAGATGAGGAAAAAATAGGACTGAAAAAGGAAGCAATGAGCTGTCACAGGACCCAGGAAACCCAGGATTAGCTCAGGTTTAGATGTGATCACCCCATGCACTTACTATTCAAATTGGAATCTTTCTATTCTTCTTCAATAATATGAGTAATTCACCAGCCTAATGCAACAGCCCCATGCTCAAAGCCAACTAATTCTCACCTGTATTTGTAGCAGGATTCGAAAACAAAAGGTAAGACAATATTCTATTTAATCAAACAAGAAAAAAAATACAGTAAAGTGGTATTTCCCTGTTGTGTCACTTTGGAAGAGCAAAGGTACAGCTGAGCCATTTCCCTACCTGCGCATACTCCTCTTCTGCACTGTACAGCCAAGCATGCTTGACTTTCTCCTTCTCTTTGGCCACTTCCATGATCTGCTCAAATGAAGCATTATCTTCACTCGTGTGTTTTGCTAAGAAGCTGTCCAGACTGGGAAGTGTGTCTTTATCACCTTTTTCTGCTTCTCCTAAAAAGAGGGAACAAGCCTGAGAAAGGTTAATATCTCCCTTTCTATGACAGCACTACACATAACTCTTAATCCCTAACTTCCAGTGAGCCTTCTACAGACCCACTAATAATTAACATGAAGTTTGGTGAAAAAAATATATACATGCAGAGAGGTATCGTAATAAATTCTTTTTTGGAAGACATATAACAAATTTTCACATAAAACCTTTTATGGCATTTACAGCTATTTGTGTTAAAGGGAAAATGCATAAGTGGCCAGCTGCTAGCAGACATTTCTAATATACTAAATGAATAGCTCTGCCCCTACAATCTTTGCTTACTTATAGAATTAATTTCAGGTGACACAGGAAAAATTTTCTGCCTTCAAAGAGATCACCTGAGTTAAGAATTTACACAGCTATAAAGAGACCCATAATTGAGAACTCACACACATGATGTAAAACATTACATCAAGTTCAACTTCAGAGTGATCGTTTTCACCTACTAAAAGGTTAAAGGAAACTGCTTAAACATCTACTAAACACCCAAAACCCTTATAGGAGACATAGCTCACAGAAGTATTTTCCTGCTGCTGAAGAATTCAGCTAGAGAAACATCATTCTCCTACCTTCCTCTGCAGCTTTGATACCAGCTTTGGATTTATTCCCCAGTGGAAGGCCACCTGGATGTACTTCTGGGGTTTCAAACGTGGCCGGAGTAACATCTGTGACAGAGAAAAAAAGGCTCACGTGTTTACTAGAGCACAGAACAAGATGCCTGCTGTGACACCTTCCACCATAGAAAAGGTCATGTACCAAACAAGTCACAGAAAACATACCAAGAGAAAAACAATTTAATTAAAAAAGAAAAAAAAAATTCAATAATATTCAATTGTCTCAACCACTGAACAAGATTATGCTCGAATCTAAGACATTATTTTTCTCCTGCTAAGAAAAATTCACAGGAGAGCTACAGTCCAGTATATTTGTCACCCTACCTACAGCTTTTGCCAACAGAAGCAAGCAGCCAGCATAACAATGCTAACCTAGGCCAGGGCCAACAACTTCAGCAGGAGAGGAAGGGAAACCACTTTTTTTTTTTTCCAGAACCATTTCCCGAAGAAGGAATTACTAGACATGATCAAAGAGAAATTCAGCATCATCCATCAGACACTTGCTGCTGCCCAATCTGCTATATTAATTCCCATGCAATGTCAATCTTGATTCTTTAAGATAAGCACTGCCTGCACAAAGATAGATAAACCAGAGCAGTGATATTAGATATAAGATCTTTATGCCTCAGTAAGCCAGTTCTTACAGGGTGCAGGTGTGTCTCTTGATGATTTGCCCAAGGAGGAGCCAAACTTGATAGCAATTTGTCTCATTTTCTCCAAGTCACCATTTTCTTCAGCCTCCAGATATTCCTTCTGCGCTCGCAACTTCTCCACGTCAGGAAAGAAATCTCGCTGAATGATTTTCTCTAAGCCCTACAAACAGAGACACAACTGCAAGGCCACGCTGGGACACCTCGGAATGCCGGCTCAGCTTGGGGCCAGCCACGGGCNACGGGGAGGACGGGCGGCCCCACGGGGAGGACGGGCGGCCCCACGGGGAGGACGGGCGGCCCCACGGGGAGGACGGGCGGCCCCACGGGCGCTTCAAGCCGAGGCTGGGCCGCGCTGATAGCTGGCGCCGCAGAAGGTGCGGGAGGCCGAGGGGCGGCCCCAGAGCTGCCTCGTCCCCAGGCCTGACCCCGAGCCAGCGTTCCACCAGGCAGTAGCCGCGGGCGGACCCGAGCCGGGCGGACCCGAGCCGGCCCCCGCCACGCCAGAAGCCGCTCGGCCCGGCTGCCAGGAGA
>VZSZ01010727.1:310710-324811 GCA_013398815.1 Ibidorhyncha struthersii | reverse complement strand
AAGCCGCAGGTAAACCATGCCCGGGCTTTCTTTCTCCTCCTTCACCCTGCCATGTTAAGGCTGCATTCGTCACCGCTGATGGGGAGGGAGGAGGGATGGGGCGAGCCCCACCTCCCATGACCCCCCAGCTCCTTCATGGGAAGTTTGGCACAAATCCTGCGGGGCCGAGGCCGGTGCAGCACAGGGCAGGGCTCTGGCCCCATGGTCACGGGTGTTAGTGGGTCAGCGTGAAGCTCCAAAAGCTACAGGATTACCTACAGGGCCGCAGCAAGGCGGCGGGAGGGCAGATGGGGGGAATGTGGCAGAAGAAGGGGTTCACACCCCCGGCCGAGGGGCCAAGTCTGTGGCACAGGGCTGTGTCTCCTCGCCCCGGCTCGCACACGCGTCTCAACTGTAAACGGCAAGTGACAGTGACACCCAGCTCACCCCAATCCCGGCCCCGCAGCGAGGAGATCTAAAGGCCTGGCTGCATGTGCAATTTTGGGAAGCGCCTGCTCAGCAGCTCAGAGCTGAGTGGGACCTGGAGGCTGGGATCCTGCACCCCGAGTGGTCTCAGTGCCGGCAGGGAGGAGGCAGGAGGGAGCCTGAGGCCACACCAGCGGGTTGCTGCCCTCTCATCCCAGGGGGTACAAGGCTGATAGGCCCCCTCAGAGCCACTGCAACACTTGGTGCATTGCTCCCAGCCGGCAGTGTCAGCC
Source organism: Ibidorhyncha struthersii (assembly GCA_013398815.1). Classification (NCBI taxonomy): domain Eukaryota; kingdom Metazoa; phylum Chordata; class Aves; order Charadriiformes; family Charadriidae; genus Ibidorhyncha; species Ibidorhyncha struthersii. The sequence continues at coordinate 324,113 of VZSZ01010727.1, read as the reverse complement.
CCAAAAGCCTCTGCCAGCTCGGCCATTGCACCCACATGGCTCTAGGGGACTCTCGGCATCCCCAAAAAGAGCTGACCCCCCAGGGGCACAAGGCCACCATCCCAGGGGACACCTCACCCTGGATAACTGGCGCTCGCAGGCGATGCGGGACCAGGGGGAAGTGTCACCAGGGGATTGGGGCGGGCATAATCGGGATGCTGGGGGTCTGGATGCTGCTCCCTCCCCGCTCCTTTTGGCACACAACTAATAATTTTACCTGCTCCAGAGCCTGATCCTAAACATGAAGGTGGCTGGGTTTGGGGGGGGAGGGCACCCGCGTGGGGCAGACTTGGCCCTGGGCAGCACCGGTGGGCCGCTCCGGGCTTGGTCACGGCTCTCCAGCTGCAGCCCCGCAGGGCGAGGGAGGCGGGGGCGCCCTGGCCCGGCCCCCTCAGTCCGTTTTCCACACCTTGTTGAGGAACTTGACCACCTCATCATAGATGACGAAGACGATGGCCACGTCGAGGCAGACGCGGCCCAGGCGAGGCACAGTGCCCTTGTAAAACCTNTGGGACTGGGTGCCCTCGTAGCTCCCTCCCTGCCAGACCCCCCCCGTCCCTGGCCACCCCTCGCCCGCCCCCACCACAGGGCTTACGCTAGGGGTCCTTCGTATTTCATGATCTGGTAGGCGCAGTCCCAGGTGCTCTTGTACTTGTGCGCTTCCAGCCCCTGTGGGATGGGAAAAGCAGGGTCAGAGGCCAGAGCCAGGGATGCATCCGTGAGGATTTTGTTGGGGACGCAGAGAGCTGGGGGTGTGCCGGGAGGAACCAATCCCCCTTCACCAGAGGGTACATCCCCACCTCTGTGAGAACACCTTTGGGAACCCCCACTGCCTGGCTGCGAGAGGGCAGCGTCCCCAGGCGTCTCCCAAACCTTGTCAGCATCAGGCACCTGCCCCAGGGGCTGCACAACACAGCCCCCAGACAGCAGGTGACCCCAGACCACCGCAGGCAGAGTAGTCCCACACCATGCCCCAGTGCCGTACCTGCATCCTGGTCTTCACCACGTCCAAGGGGGTGTTGCCAAAGACACTCGCAGCTCCGGCGAGGGCTCCAAACACCCCCGTGACAAAGGGGTTGATCACCTTGTTGGGGTCATCCCCTGGGAAGGAGGAGAAGTTGAGGGCAGAGTGGTGGTGTGGGGATGAAGCACGGCATCCCCAAGGAAGCCCGTGGGCGAGGTCCCAGGTCCAGCTGCTTGTGGCCAGGGCTGGTGCTGTGCTGAGTGGTGGGGCCAGGGCGTTTGGAGGGGACCGTCCAGCAGCACCAGCCCCACAGAGCCCACGCAGCACCGGGGAGCTCAGGGTGAAAGCGGAGGTGATGCTCTAGCACTGGGAATCTTCAAACCCCCAAACCAGACCCCCCCCACCTACCCTGGGTTTCATCTTCCTCCATCACGAGAGTCTCATCCACAAGAAGCAGAAGAAGCGGTGGTGGAAAACCCAAGCCCGGCTCCCGAGGATGGGCTTGGGGAGCGGCAGTGCAGCCAGGGTGCCCTGGGGGGACGGGGGCACCGTACCTTTGTACCAGTTCTTGAGGGAGGTCATGACGAAGAAGCGGATGGCCTGGTTCGATCCTTGCTTAAGGACGGTCGCTGTTAAGCCCTGGTAGGTCCCCTTTAGTCCTGCAGCAAGAGAAGACATTGGATGGTAGCACCAGCCTCATCCAGGCAGAGAAAAGACTCCCCAGGCAGCTGGTCCCAGCCTGCACCTATCCCCCACCTCCCACCCTGCCCCCACAGTATGGGGGTACCGGAGGGAAACAGGGTATCACCTGGACTCACCCTGTTCCCGAACAATCTCCCGGACGCCATGGAAGAAGCCACGGTATTTGGGCTTGGGCGAGCACTGGTCATGGATAAACTTCACCTGCAGGGAGATGACACGCTCATCCAGGCTGAGGCGAGGGGGTGATGCACCCCTGAAAGGCTGCCGGACGCCTCTCGCCTTGCTCTGGAGACGGTGCCGGGAGCGGAGCCAACCCCCATGGCCAGGCAGCACTGCGTGAGACCACAGGGGAAGCCTGCACCCATGGCCAGCAGAGCATTTTGCAGAGGAAAACCTGGCAAACTGCCTCCGCAAGCGACCACACGGGTTTTACAGTACTAAAATAGGTGAGGGGATGGCTCCTGAGTGGGGGGCTCCTCCCCAGAGTGGGGAAGGGGCCATGGCTGCCGGGCCTGACCTCTCCATGGGGCTATCCAGCATCAGCTTCTCCCCTACAAAACCAGCCCGAGCAAACCCACGTGGCCCTCAGGTCCCCAAAAGCTGGGCATCCCTGGCTCCCGCCCCCTCCTGGGGAGGGGGGATACTGGCGGCTGCCTCCCACCTTTACGGTCTCCATGGGGCAGACCACCACCACGGCCTCGGCCACGCCGGCGCCCAGCCCGCAGATGAGGCCCCGCGTGCTGTCCAGCCGCCCCTTCTCGTCTCTCATCTGGTTGCTGAGGAACTCGAACATCCCGAACCTGCGGAGGAGCCGCCATGCCAACCCCCAGGCACCTGGCCTGGGGGCTGCACCCCCCTGTTCTGGGTCTGTCGCCGGCCGCAGCCACGCACCCTGCGAGAGGACCCTCCCAGCCCAGGAAAGCACCCAGCTTTGGCAAAGTGTCGCTGGGGACATCGAGGCCAAACCCACCCCCTTGTTTGCTGCCACCTGGGGTCCCCTCCACTCACCCTGTGCCACAGGGGACACCTACCTGACAGCGGCTTTGGGGATGGAGCCATACACCAGCGAGCTGAGTCCCCGGTACAGCCCCCGGATGCCATGGTCACGGACTGTCTGCTTCACGCAGTCCCCTGCAGCAGAGCACAGTAGCGCCACCGTCACCAGCCACACCGAGGGCCACCATGCCACCCCACCAAACCCCGCTGCCCACCCCAGACCCAGCCAGGCTGATGGCAGCATCCGAATCCGCCTGGCGGGTCGGGGCAGGGCACCGGGCACACACTCACCGATGCCCTTGTAGCGGGGAGGGTTTGCCTTCTCATCCAGCTGTAGCTGCGTCTTCACATACTCGGTGGGGAATGTGATGCAGATCTCGATTCCTCCGGCCAGGCCACCTGGGCGGGAGAGAAGGGGACGCTGGGGCCGGGAGCAGCGGCAGTGCCGTGCCCATCCAGCACTACGCAGCTGCTGCCGGCTCCACGATGGCTGAGCCCGGGACTTCTGGCAGCCAGGTCTGGGCTGGGATGCGGTGTCCCTGTCCTCGCCAAACCCCTGGGGACTTCCCACGGCAGCGGGGCCCCACGCCAACCTGGCACCCTGCACAGGCACCACTGCCTGGCCATGGCAAGAGCCAGTGAGGGGATTGGCCAAAGGGGTGGGAAAACTGAGCAAAGCACCACACCCATGGCCGCTGTTTCAGCATCGTTTCCCCCTCAAAGGTACCTCTCCCTCTCCGGAGCCCTGCACGTGAGCTGCCCGCGCGGGGATTTATAAACCCGACAGAGCCCAGGGGTGCTGCACGAGGCCCGGCACCGCTCCGCCAGCGCCGGCAGGAGCCCATTTGCAGACCCGGCCATGCCAGCGCATAAGTGCAATTATCATCAAGCCTGTCTGGCCATCCCGGGCTCACACAGCGGCGGCTGCTGGGCACTGATTACACTGGCTGAAGCCTTTCCCACCAACGCCTGGGGATGCGCCGGCACGCCAACAGCGAGCAGCACCAGCTCTCGGTGGTTGGGCTCCCCACGCTGCGCTTGAAGCGCCTGCAGCTGGCCCTGTCACAAGCTGCATCCGGGCAGCAGAGCTGAACCCGGCTGGGCTGGAGGACCCCGGGAGCTGGGCTCACCCCCGGCCGGACGGCTAACGGCTGTGCAGCGCAGGGCCCCGCGCCAACGTGCAGCGGGAGCTCTTTGTGCCGGCGCAAGGATGAAGCAGCGCGGGGCTGAGCCAGGCTCCCCCAGGGATCACGGGGCCAAACCCCACTGCAGCCCAGGCCAGGGCACAAGCCAGCACCGGGTCAAAGCCCATGACCAGCAGCCTCCCCGGGATGGGGCGCTGCACCACACGACGCTGGGGAGCCCCGGGATGCTGCTGCTGGGGCTGGGCACCCACCGGAGCAGCCCCCAAAGGCCTCCCGGCTCCTGGCCCGAGGACTCAGGCCCCAGCCCCACGGGACATGGTGCGGCGTGGGGTCAGGTCGGCTGCCAGCTCCCCATCGGGGACAGGTCTCCCATCTCACCTCCACCAGCCTGGCCAAGTCCTCAGCGTGACTCAGCAGCGCTGTGTCTCCTGCCACAGCCAGCCCTGGCACACAGCCTCACTGGCACAGCCTCGTCACAGCCCAGGGGACACACTGGTGCTCCTGGCGGGGGGGGGACATGCTGCCATCGTGGGAAGGGCCAGCGCAGGGGCTGGGTGCAGCAGTGGGTTGTCCTGCCCTGTGGCAAAGTGCAGCCCCAGCACAGCTCGGCTTATCAGCACCCGCCAAAGCACCCTGCGAGGGGACACTGATAGGGGACACCACAGCCCACAGGACAGGGAGACAGGCCATGGCTGCTTCCCTTGACAGCAGCAAGCGGCCCCAGGACCAGGGGGGTTTCTCACACAGTCTTATTTCTTCCCTATGGCCTCCAAATTTACAAAAGAGACCCTTAATCTCTCTGGCGCTGCCTTCAGCTCCCCTCTGCAGAGTGCCACCAGCAAAGCCAGTTGCCCAGTGCGGGGATGTCCCGGCGGGCAGGCTGGCAACCCCTGGGGCACCGCTGCCTTCTCTCTGCTGCATCCTTCTGGAGAAAAAGGACAAGAGCCTTGCTGTGCTCCCTCCTGCAGCTGGGCAGCACCCACCTTAAAACAGCCTTATCCTGGTTTGTTTCCCCGCCGGCACAAGAAGCAGGGGGCTGCACTTGTCCTCTCCAATGCAGCCAAGAAGCCATGACAGCACTCGGCACAGCCCGGGCTGACGGGAAAGCTCAGCCCCATGCTCCAAGAGCACGCCCTCTCCTCCCACAGGCCCGTCAGGGATAGGGACACCGCAGCACCCAGTGCCAGCCCCCCAGCCCACGGGCAGACCCGCCAGCCCAGCCTGGCAGCATCCCGGCCCCATGGGACTCCGAGGACAGAGTGCGAGGCCAGCCCAGCTCCACCGCAGCAGACAAAGGCCCCTTGTTTTCCCCTGCGTTCCCAGAAGAGGATGGAGCTGCTCAGCCCGTGTCAGGCAGGCGCCTCCCGGGAGGCAGCGATGGGCGACCACCACAGGTCTTTACGCCGCCCCAGCACCCTGCGCTTGGGCAGCGTGGGAGAAGCTGCTCGCAGCCACCTCAAGGCCAGTTCACGCCACCACGGCCAGTTGTCAGCTTTCCCTGGGGCACCGCAGGATGACAGCCACCATTCGCAGGGTCCCCAGAGCTCTCCTGCTGCCACGTCAACCCCTTCCCATCCTTGGCATGTCCCTCAGAGATGGCAGACGCTGCCAGTCCCGTAGCATGGGGGCTTGCCAAGAACTGTAGTTTCTCCTGCTAAGCCAAACAGCTCCTGTGGGAGCAGCTGGCGGGTCCCCAGTGAGCAGTGTGATGAGGAACAGCGTCGTCCAGCTGGGTGGAATGGTCCCCAGAAAGCCCAGCACCGGCTGACACCTCTCTGCGCCACTACACACCACCGTGCCACCAGCCTTGCTGCTACCACAGCCACATGAACGCCCCAGGTGCTGCCAAGGCCACTGCTCTCCCTCCTACACCGCAGACATTTCAAGAGCCACAAATGTTTGTTCCCTCTCGGTCCCCCAGCACCAACTGCTGCTTCAGCACCTCCAGGAGCCACAGAGCAGGGAAACACCCAGGACAAGCAGCAGTCCAGGGGCAACCAGCACCTCGGCTCACANCGTCGCACAGCGTCCGCATCAGACAGCACGGGGAGGGACGCTGCACCTCCTGCAACCTGCCCGCAGCCTCGGCAGTCACCGGGATTAATGACGTTTGTCTGTGCAGGGGAGGCAGGGAGGCTCTGCTCGACATCCCGCAGGCAAAGCCGCATCCACAGGCATCCTTGAGCCCACAAAGAGCCCTGGCAAAGGGACAGCGTGCCCCTCCTGGGAAGGAGGGGGAGGTCCCGCCCTGCTGTCGAGCATTCTCTCCCCACATCATTTTATTCCAGTGGAAACCTTATTCTATGCAAATAAAACCCCCCATTGCCTGCGAGCAGCAGCTCCTTCCCCCCCCCCCCCTCCCTCCCCAGGGCTGCCGAGGGCTTTGCAACCTGTTTACCCGGACTTTAACCGGCAGCTTCAGCTCTTGCAACACTGCGGAGTCAGCAGCAACAGCCGGCAGCGAGCGCTCAGGAGGTGAAAGAGCAAGCAGGGCAGCCCAGATGCCGGGCCAAGGCTCTCGGCTATTAGCTGGATGCAGCAGAGCCAGAGGAGAGAGGATGTCCTTCAGGGAAGGTCGCTCTGCCCGTCCCCAGAGAAGGTGCCTCCGGTGGAGGGATCCCGCTCCCGGCGCCAGGAATGGCTCCTTGCCTGCAGCGAGCCTGCAAGCGCCCTGGCTGCCAGCAATCCCAACCCCGCAGGCCAGCAGGGAAGGGAGAGATGGGAAAAATACCTGTTTGTCAGCCACTTGGCAGGGTTTTCCCAGAAAAAAGTTTAGCTCGCCTTTGCAGAGGGGCCAGCGGAGTTATTCAAGGACGTGGCCGCAGCCCTTGGGCACCGCTGGGGAGAGCTGGCAGGAAGAAGAGGGTTTTTGGGGACAGTGGGAAGGTGCTGCCCCTGCGATGCTCACGCAGCACGTGACGGCATCGGCGCATGCAGGTTCAGTTCATGACCTCAAACCCCATTAGCAAGCAGCTTCTGGGGACACCACTAGTTGCCCCCCGGACCAGCTCATCCCAGGGACCACGGCTCCGGCACCCAGGACGGGGTGGGTGCCGAGGGCAGGAGGATGCAGCCGTGGCGGGGAAGACGAGCAGAGCTCAGGGGCTGACACAAACCAAGGCTACGCAGCTGGGGCTGGCACTGCCACCCCCTACCCAGGGACGAGTGCCCCAGCGAGCACCCACTGCCCTGTTTGGGAGCCACAGAGGGGCAGGAGGTGGCACTGGCCCTCTGCCACTCCTGCAAGCGACCGTGCCCGTGAAAGCATCCTGCTCCTGCAGACGAGACAGCAGGTCTCTGTGCAGCTCTGATGAGAAGTGAGCACCTGGAGAGCAATTTCAGCCTCTCCATTTTAAGGGTAATTTCACATGCAGATACACAAGCACCTGATTTCCATACAAAAAAAAGCTCCTTTTAACTTCAGATTTGGCAGGATCCTTTCAGGCCAGAGGAAATTATTCCTAAGGGCCTGGAAGCAAAGCAGCAGAGTTCCCACAGGACCCCCGATTGTCCCGCCTGCCCGCTGCACGGCTCAGGGCAGTGGGAAGCCACAAACAGGTTTCCAGCTCCTCTCCAGAGCTCCAGCAAAAGCTGACCCCCACCCGTGCTTCCCCCTGTCCCAAGGGCACCCGGGTGGGTGTACGGGGGGAGCTGAGCAGCCAAGATTCGTGGCATGGACCACACGCCGCAGGCACTGCAGGCGATCCTGCCTGCCTCCTGCATGCTGCACTTACAGCTTCTACCCTCATGAGGAGACTTGGTGCCCTTCCCCATTAGCCAAGATAGTTTTCAGAGCTGGGGAAATAAATAAAATAAAAAAAAAAATAAAAAAGATAAAAATCAGGGAGGCAGAAATACCCACCGCCAGCTCATGACAGTTCTCTGCAGCCCAGGTGCCGCCCCATCAGCAGCACAGACCTCTCTCCCCACTGCCGAGGGATCGAGCCACGCTTGGCAGCCATCCACGCTGCTCTTGAGCCATGCCATCAACACAACCCAGCGAAAGGCAGCGGTGGAGAAATCCTACCGCGCCTGCAGTGGTGAAACGGGTTTAACGGGCTCCACCCTCCCCGCACCGTCCCACCATGGGCCATCTTATGAAACAGGATTAGGGGCAGAGCCCGGCTGCGGGAGCAGGGAGGTGCCTCGCTGGGGGCGGTGGTCTCCCTCAGATCTTGCTTTCAGCAGGGCGAGCACCGCGGTCCTCGCCTGGGCACTTGCTCCTGCCACACACAGCCCTTCACTGCCCATCCGCAGCCTCATCCTTGGGGAAAACCACCATGGGGCTGCTCCGCAAGGAATGGTCTTATATGGCACGGAGATCCGGGAAGGATGCTTCCCCCAAATCACACTGCCAGAAGATTACCCATGTTTTGGTTTGAAGGGAAAAAACGCGTCCTGCAACAGGTCAGCCCCTCTCAGAGGGCGTCCATCCCCCGCGCTGGGACTAGGGCCCTTGGACGGTCTCCCATCTGATAGGGGCAAGGCCGGCAGGGGGCACGGGGGTTCAGCATGTCCATCGGTAAATACACACGTGGCTGCTTTTGTCACAGGAGCGTGCTGCGGCCAGGCTGGCGAAAGTCTGATCCCCACACCGGGGATACGTAGAACAACAAACATGAAACACGCCTCTCTGTACCCCATGCCATCGGGTGGGTAAACAGCCCCGTGCAAACAGCACTGCAGATAACGCTGTGGATGGGATGGAGTAATTTGTCCCTAATCTTACTGGAACCGTCCTGTTTCAACAGGCCATCCTTTCACAACCCGCTCAATTCATCGCCCCTTTGCATTTACCTCTCAATGGGCCAATACTGCCATAAATCATTATTATATTTCAAACTTCTTGGCTGTGAGGATGATGGCATAAGCCATTTCCCTTTGCTCACAGCATCATGTGCCTTTGGTGCCGAGATCACCTTTGGGGACTGTAAAGTCCCCCATCCCGGCTCAACTCACCTTCACCCGGCTGCCCTGCGCACCCCGAGGCCCCGGCTCCGCTGCTGTGAGCCGGCTCCCGGCCAACCCATCACCCCGCTTCGGACACCTACTTTTTAAGTGTCGAAAAATCTTTTAAAGACAGGCAACAGGGAGCTGACGTTGGAGCCCAGGGCTGCTGGATGCTTCCCCCAGCACAGCCCTGTAGTTGCATGAAGGAGCCGTGACCGAGGTTTCCCCGGGGACAGGCTCTGGTCCCCCAGCCACCAGCACAGGGCAACGACTGATGTACCAGGCCCTGGAGCACAGGGAGAGAGAAGAGATGGCAAGAAATCAAACCCTGCTGTCAGGAGGTGACCCGGGACCTCAGGGCACAAGCACAGGGTCACCACCGCCCAGGCAGGAGCAGGGAGGCTGCATTGGCATGCACCACACAAGGCCGTCAGAGACGAGAGACGCTGCAACATCCCTGAGCTGTCAGCTCACGGTGCTTATCGCCTCCGGGAAGATGGATGTCTCCTTCCGATCATTCACGTCAACCCGAAGAAAATGGTCGTCTGCAGAATGTCAAGCAGAGCATCACACATGCAAAAATCTCAAAACCTCACATTTCAAAGCCCGGGGTTAACCCCAGCTCACACAGAATTCATTCAGACTGAAGAAACTGCGCACCCCAATGTGGTTTCCCAGTCCTGGGGCTGACAGCCTCCTCCCACCACAAGCCTTGGGGTTGCTCGCGATTTCTGCAGCAGCTGCAGTCCATGAGGGCTCGCAGGCAGGCAAGGAGGCACTCATGGCCAGCGTGCTCCTGCCCACTCCCCAAACAGACGACAGCCAGGGGAGACAACCCCAGGGGAAACCACAGCCAGGTGTGATGCATCGAGGGCCGGCAAACCTGGTGAGACCAGTTCCCTCCACGCTCACCAATCCCGCCCTCGACGGTGTTCAGCCCACCACCCAGCTCCCCCAGCCCAGCATCGAGGGGGGAACATCCCCTACTCTGCTGCGAGCACCAGGCATACATCTAAAAGCCAGAGAGCACACTGGACCATGGCCGTTCCCAGCAGCACAACCTCTCTCCCACCCTCCCAGAAGGGCAATGGCCCTGGAAGCCCCGGCGGACTTGGGACTTTTAGGAAAGAAGTCCTACTCTGCGACAAGCAAGTCTCAGCTTTCACACCCAGTCCCCGACTCCTCTCCTCTGTAGGTACAGCATTTCCTGAGAAAGATCCTATCAAGACATTAACAAAGAAACTGAAGCTCTAATTACTGCTTTGTTTCTCACGTGATCCTGGGCTCCCTGCTGAATGCCCTACCCTGCAGGTCCTTCCCTCTCTCCCTGCAGAGCCCCTGCTGCCCACACTCCTCCCGGGACCCTGATGCACGTCACTGCTATTTCCCAGTGGTACTCCAAGTTTGTAGCAAACATCAGAGCAACAGCCACGACCATTGCGAGCTCTTTCCAAATCCAGCACTGTGTCAGACAGCATCCAGGCGTCCCGCCTCCCTGACCAGGCAGCATTAGGTGTAGGCAGGAATACCAACTGTGCGCCAGCCCCCGGGTGAGCAGAGCTACCATGCGAAGGGCAAGGCAGCTGGGAGCTTCTCTGTGGGAGGGAGCAGACCCCAGGCTTCAAAGCTGCCTAAAAACAGAGTAAGGCCGTACTTAACTCTGGGCAGGGCAGGCAAAGCCTTTCATCAAATGGCCGCTGCTAACCAGGAGCAAAGTTCTCAGGAGGAGAGCAGGGGATTGCCTGGAAAATGGTGAGGGCCATTTGCACTGAGCTCTAAATAGTCCACCACGGGCTGGCTCGAGCCGACCTAACAGCCCCACGCTGCCCCACAACCCAGCAAGGAGCCCTCTGGGAAAACACAGGGCTGACCACCTCTGCAGCCCGCACTCCTGCCTCACCGCACGCTGCCTTCATTTCGAGCTTGCCCACCGCAGCGCGGCCCCATGCTGGGTGCTGCACAGTGGTCCGGCAGCAACCGTCCCTGCAGGAGGGACTGGCGGGCTAAAGGGTTTGTTTGGAAACCACGGCACAGAAACTGAAAACTGGCTGTGGGGAGGCTGGAGACGCGGCTGGACTCCCGGGTCTGCCTGCTAATGGGTTATTACCCAGGAGAAGAGGCAAGAGCTGGTCCTCAAACCAGCTCCAAAGTTCACAAGAAAATTATGCCAGCTCTACTCATCCAGCAGATGAGTTAGAAAGACACACATAATACCCATTTCCGCATGAAACCTCTAAATTTACCAGTCTTTTAACCAAGTTGAAGCTAAGCCACGTTATGCCAAACCTTAGTGTCCTACAGCAATGCCACTTCTGACCCAGTGCCAGGTCCCTCAAACCAACTTTGTACCATGAGTTCAGAGCCGCGAGGGGCTCTTCCCCTTGCAAAGGCGGTGTCGGGGTCGAACGGTGGCAGAGACCCACACCCACTCAGCTCTGCCCTCTGGAAGCCCAGACTGCATGCAGCGCCCCCAAGACCAAGTCCCAGCAGTGACACCCACCCAACGGGCCAGGACGGCCAAGCTGCCTTCGTGCGCTTGGGTCACGCACGGCCGCAGCACCGGCAGTGGCACAGGCTGTGTGGTCACAGCAAGGTGAAGTGCTGCCTTGGCACACAACAACTGCTTGGACAAACGAGAGCCCATTAGCAAATTAATTTTTAACTTTGCGTTTGTCTGTTGAGACAATTGAAGGAGAAGAGCTCTTGGCAGCCAGAGCTTCACTTGTGCCTCTTCAGAAGAGCCAACCCCAGCCTGCCCGGGTCCGGGGAGCGCGAGGGAGCTGTGCCTCCCTGGCAAAGCACCTCAATTACACACAGGGTCTGGGAACAGATACGCATCCAGGATGGGATGACGGCTGCTTATTTAACTCCAGCAGTACAAGGCTGATGAAGCACGCCTCTCCAGAAGGTTGAGCTTTGGAGCACACACCCCTGTTGTGCAGACAGATGTCAGATGAGAAACCCTGAGAGCATCAGCAAACCCCTTAAAGTCAGCTGAGATAGCCACTAATGGCAGCGCATCCCCCCAGCAAGGGGGTGGAGGGCTGAGCAGACCGGGACGCAGGTGGTTAACAGCAGCTTTCTCCCAGTTATGTGGTTCTCTAATACAATTAGATGCCACAGAGGCTTGGCTGGACTTCTGCCCATTAACCAATTACTCCGATTTGCTGCGTGCAGGAGAAGACCAGCATCTCAATAAGGTCCTTCTTCCACCCCTGCAGCCTCACACGGACCCAGAAGGGCTCCTCCAAGCGGGGGCACGTGCAGCTTTGTGCTATGTTGCCCAGCCTGACACCTGGCAGAGGCCACAAGCACCACGTCCCTTCCTTTACACCAGAACAGCTTCCAGGCACACCCACGGCAACTTTCCTGGCATGGGAGAACAGGGAAGTCTGCTGCACCCTCCTTCAGAGCATGCCGATAAGCCATCCACAGCTGATGATCCCCGATTACAGACCTACGTAAAGGCTACAAAAGTCCCCTGGTACGCTGGCCCGGGCAGCGAGTTGGGAAAGACCAGGAAGGCTGGATGGGAAGCAAACTGCCCGTCTTTCCCATCCTAAGCTTGGATTAAATCCCATTTAAAAGACCTCTAAATAAAAGGGGATAAGAGGCCTGAACTAACAACCCACTTTGAGGGGGTGGCGGCACAAGTCTGGAGAACCCCGAGGAGCACAGAGCTCTGGAGGAGCCTGGCCTCATGGAAGGTCGCATTTGAATAAGACGACACTCTGTCATTTCCTCCTCACGCCCCAGCGCACTGGCCGGGCAGCCCGGGTGACACAGACCCCTCCAGGGACGTGACACTGGGAGGACTCATCACCCTTTGCAGGCTCCAGCGCTCGCATCCATTTCCCGCAGCGCTGCCATCTCCAGTAGTTTTCCAGAGCTGCGCGACGGGTGGCCGACTGCCGAGGCAGGGGCCAGCGGGGAAGGGTGGAGAGACACGGGCTCGGTTCCCTGCGCCCAGCCGGGGCGGACACAGGCTTGCTCTTCCCGGGTCCCCGCTACGGGAGGCCGGAGCTCTGCCCTCGGAGGGGAGCAGGGACTTGGACAGAGGAACAAAGCCACGACCGTAGGAGGAGGAACTGGCTGGAAAACACAAAAGCTCTGAACACACTAATTGTGTGGAGACCACGATGGCTCATTTTAAAGGGAAGACACTAATCTCCACTCTGGGAATTGTCCTGCGAGTAGCAGGAGAAACGAGGCAGCTAACGAACGGCTACAAAGGAGTTTAACAAGCCTTCGACTGTCTTGGACTCCTTTCAGCTCGAAGCTCAAACCAACCAGAAGCAGAAAGAAGGGCATTAACTCTGCAGTTACTGCTGCGCTTCCAGCCTGCTTAGATCCCGTGGAAACGGTCAGAACTGGATGGGAAAACACGCCCTGATCCATGGGGACTGCCACCGAGACACAAAGGAGGGACCAAGAAGCTGTAAGAGGAGCTGTATCAAAGCAGCGTGCCAGATGTGGCTGGGGCAGGCACAACCTGCGCGCCGCCGCTTCAGCTTTCTCCCTTCACATCCTCAGGGGGTGCAGAAGGAGGTCTCCTGCCGCTGCCTCTTCCGCCAGTTCCACTCCCTCCTGCTGACATGGAAATCCAG
>VZSZ01010727.1:287308-306268 GCA_013398815.1 Ibidorhyncha struthersii | reverse complement strand
AAAAAAAAAAAAAAAAAAAAAAAAAAAAAAAAAAAAGAAATAGCCAGCTTAGAAACAAGGGACAAGCCAAACCATTCACAGCAGAACAGGAAGGATCCAGAAAGACAGAAGGAAGATCTACAGATGGGAAATACGCCCTGTCACAAGGTAGTACACACACTTTCTAAACTGCTTGTTATGGGAACCAGGTATATGCAGTGCTACTTGTTCCAAGATTTACAAGATTTCTAGCCTCTTTTTTTTTTTTCAGTAGAAATTGGAAAAATTGGTTTAATCACACTAAGTTTCTCAGTGGCCAAGTTCCAGCCTGCGAATGAAAGTGTCACCCATTGAAGCATAAACATTGACAGTACAGCAGTTGAACAGTTGGCTTTGCCTGGGTCCATCACATGTGCCCAAGTACAAAAGTTATCCACGCTCATCTAAGTGGGCATCAGACAACAAAGGATTTGTTTGTCAGTTTTAGAATTCAAAAAAACAGAGGAAATATTTTATGTTTCTAAGTAACCGTTGCTGGTTTTCCTAGGGGAAAAAAAGTTGTTCCTTGTTTCACGCAGCCTTATTAAAGGATCCATGTCATCCTCTGAGTGCCAGCTCTCAGCACCGCAGTTGCTAAAAAAAGAAGCTATTAAATCAAAATTAAGTTTTGGACCTTACATTTACTACTGTCATGCCTGTATCATTCCCATAATTTGTACTAACTTGAATAGGCTCCACTGCTTATAATTTTTATTTTTTAAGGAGCAAAATGACTTAAGAGCATTTTCTTCTGCTATGCTGCCATTTAATTATAGAGCCCTAAAAGGGGGGGGGGAAAGGGAAACAGAAATCTTGTAAAATGCCACAACATTATGTAGCCAATAAGAAACAGATCTTACCCCAGTGATGCATTCCTCCTGAGTTTAATTCCTCCCGAGTTTATGGGGCTGGCTCATCTGGCCCAACAGAGCAGGGAGCAGTAGCCTCCATCAGAATTCTGCTTCTAGCAGCAGCTTTGTTAGACATTCTTCCTCCCTTCTCCTTTCACTTGGTGTTTGTACCAAAAGAAACCAGTAACCTTTAAAGATGTGAGGGAGAAAAGGATAGCGTAAGGAGCTCAAGTGCTAGCAGAGAGCAAGCAGCTGAATACAGGTCAGAATTTTATGCCAAGAGGAGCACATGTCCTTGCAGTCATTTGTGGAGAGATCGGTTTCCACCTAGCTCACAAGACATTAAAGCAGAGGCACAGCAATGCTTGCAAATTGCTTGTCATCTCCGATGCCAGATCTCTAGTTGCACAAGGTTTGCCAGATTGGGGAAAATCCCCCTAAGGTCTGACAAATAGCAAAAGCTATTCCAGAAGGAAATCCGTACTGTTTCTCATAGGAAAAGTATGAGTTGGTAAAAGCCTCTATGTAGGTTCAAGCAAGTTACTATTTGACAGTATCGTAAGACCAGAAGTTAGCCTCCAGACGCTGCACTCCGCAGCGTGTGCCTCATGAACAGATCGTTCTACATGATAGCACTAGCCCCATCTCACTGAAGTGGTGGGAATTAGTGAGAAGCTTAGTTTTAAAGGAGGTTTTCTGCAAAACAATCTTATCCAAGTTTTCAAAATCTTGGATGGACACTACAACTTCATAAACTGGATTAAGCCCTCCACTTAACCCACTAAGAGGTTATTTCCTGCTGAGAACAACTTAACTGTTAAAGAAACAGTGAAGTACTCTGGTATGCAAGAGTTTGTTCCACGTTTTAGGTACAGCTGCACTGTAATGGCAGGGAGTATGCGTTTCCAGATGCATTTTAGCATGCAAGATCACAAAATTTATAAAAGCCATTATACTAGCAAGAGCTTAAGATACCAGGAGAGCAACTAAAGCAAGACTGTTCATCAGCGCTGGCAGCTTTGCTTTCCTTGAGAACTCAGTCATTCCTGTAATTAGATTTCTAGTCTGCAGCTATTAAAGATCCCCAGGCTAGCTCAATTCTCTACAGGTCATGAGCTGTTCTAGTATTTAATCCAGCAGACTACTGTATTCCACCATCAGCTTGTAATTGCTGCTATGAAGTCACAGTAAATTTTCAAGTTGAGAGGAAGGAAACTCCTACAGTCATACTAATCCTAGAGCTGGTCTTCAGTTGCGGCTGCCTCACCCAAATTCCTTTTGACCCACAAGGAACTAGTTACAAAATACAAGTTCCATTTGTCTGGAAAATAGCGTGCTACCTGGCTAATTCCTGCTAGGAATAAGTCTGGACAGAGTGCGGATTTGCTTGAACTCATTAGCTGCTCAGTATTTCAAGCTGAGCTGTTGAGTGCTGATCAGTACAAAACTGAGGGTAGTATCAACACTCGGAGCATTCTGGCCTGCATCAGGAAGGTGGATGCCACATCTCTTTGCCATTGCTATCGCAGTGCAGTGACCAAGGGAGACAACATACCACTTAGCATTGTGCCAAAACATAGTCTGCTGTTACTGATTTCACAGCCCTGGCAGTCTCTACTGGTCGGCATTTAAAGATGTTTTGCCCTGTTCAAGTAGAATTCAGTATGAAAAAGAGTAGCTTACCACTACTGCTACTACGTTAATGTATTTTAGTGGAGAAGACACTACCTGCAGCATCTCCCTCAGCACAGGGCTGAAGCTTTTCCAGTGCTGTGAACGAAGTCATGTAAGCATGTGACTGCCTCCTGCAGCATGACCTCCACACGTGACAGCGTGCTGATGTGCCCAGTGCAGAGAACGAAGCTCCCTTTTAAGTTAACTGCTAAGCCATCTGTGTTAGGTGCTTTGGCACAAGTTGCCCCTCTTCCTGCCTGGCATCCTTAGTTGTCAGATTAAGAAACCTGATGCTATTAGTGGCAGCGTATTACTACTAACCGGTCCCCACCCCCAAGATAGTAAGACTAGAACCACACAGTGGATACTGCAGTTTTACATTTATAGCTGGACTTTTATAATAGTCAAGATTAGCACAAGATTCATAACCATAAATTATACATTGTTATCTAAGTACATAAAACGTTAATGATACATGTATTTGAAGAGTGGCACAAAGTAATAATACATCCCTGTTGGCATTCTCAAAGAAAGAGGTGGGTGCTGGAGACACCATTGATACTACTGCGGCATAGCAGAACTGAGTCACTGCACCCTGTTAACTCAGGTGGTGCTGACTCTGCCCACCAGACAGGGTCAGAACATGGTGTGGCAGGAAGCCAATGCCAGAATCGGTTAAAGGTGCAAATAAAAAGTCAGGATTACAGCCCTCCCTACTGCCTCAATATTTTAGCAGTGTTTCCCCCTCCCCAACCCCGACACTGTGCTCTTCCATCTCTAGTACTTTGGCAGCCCATGCACACTCCTATGTTCACTTGCCACACATAGCTGAGGTTTCCTTTAGTACCATTTAACATTAACAAGTAACATGCTCTCTTGTTAAACAAAAAGGATCTGGGAAATGTTTGCTCTCTGGCATGAGAAGATTTATTTTCTTCAAGTCTCAGATCTACTCCAGAAAATATAGAACAGACTCCAACAGCATTGAACCCCAACAGCATTATTGTCCAGAAAAGGAGACCTTCCCAATATTCCTCTAAACATTCAGAGCACAAATATTAGAAAGCCCATTTTCTTTTGCACATAAGACTGCAAATAAAATGGGGTAGTCAGATGTACACAAGCTTCCAACAATTCATTATTAACGAGATGCTTCACTGAATTGTTAACAACCCTGCTACTTCAGTAGCTTCAGCTAAAGCTTTAACAACTTGGTGCCAGGCAATTTCCCAGCTGCCTTCAATAGGCTTTGCAAAAGAAAGAAAAATATGCTCTCTTCCCCCTGGCCTCAAGCAGTTATTGCTATATGAGTTAGTGAAATAGTGCCTTAACTTCAG
Organism: Ibidorhyncha struthersii; assembly: GCA_013398815.1. Taxonomy (NCBI): domain Eukaryota; kingdom Metazoa; phylum Chordata; class Aves; order Charadriiformes; family Charadriidae; genus Ibidorhyncha; species Ibidorhyncha struthersii. The sequence continues at coordinate 302,388 of VZSZ01010727.1, read as the reverse complement.
ACAAGAGTCTCACAATGTCATTAACAAAAGCTGCCTTTCAGAGGTTGAAATGTAACCGGACAATAATCAATAAATAACAGTAACAGGCATCCCGCTGAAGTCTCCTCACTGAGCCGGGCAGCAAGTGTGTTCAGCCAACAGAAGATCATCTGTGCCTTTAGGACCATTGTACACTTCTTGGAGAAGTTAAAAAGGGACGGGAAGGAAGAGAACAGAGACAGTGAAGGTCTGTCAGAGAGCTAGTTACATATTGAAACCATAAACAGGCGGCTGGGTGAATCCTGGTGCTGTGTATCCATATGGGAAGTTTGCCTGGGGAGGCACTGCACTGGGGCCTGCTGTCAACATCAACTGCTGGCCTAGAAAAGCATGAGAAAAACGACAAAGTTAGTTTAAGAACCCAAGCTTCCCTAATGCGAGCTGTACTATGGGACAGGATTATGAGGCTTTAGCTAAAAATCAGCCACTGTGCAAGCATACACAAACAAGTCACATTATTACTCAACATGCACCACAAAGTGGGCATATAGGCCATCTGCTCTTGCTAGCAGAAAACTACAAAAGCAAGGCAGAACTCAGAGGGAAGATGAGTATCAATTGATCTTGAGGGCATGATAAACCTGACTTGTTTTGAAGAGACCATACTGAAAGCAAACTGATACTATTTAATGCATGCATGGTGAGAACTGAAGAGAGTAAAGCAATTCAAGCGAATAGTTAGGTCTGTTAGGTCTCACAGTCTGGAGGGTGCTACAAAAGGCCCAAACATACCTCGACAGATTTGTCTTCTTCATTAGGAGCACACATGCCTCATGCATATGTTAAATTCAGGTTAACATTTATATCAGACAGTGAACCAGTCACATCCTTCCCTTACCAGCCACTTCTAGGTGCTCATTAGCAGAATGCCTCTTCAGAAGGGCTTCTAGAATAGCAGCGCACTCGAGGACAGCCATGTTTTTTTTGGCTGCACATGTCTTAAAATGGGTGAGCTAGAAAGCCAGTCTGCCTTTCTACTTGGAAGAGCAGAAGGCAGACACATTCCTCTTAGACAGGAATAACAGGAGGAATTTGCGTGCTCTGTAAGTTATTCCTGGGGTTGTGCACACCTTGGTGTTCCCTGCCCTGTTACCATACTGAAAGACTATTCCTAAGCTAGAGTTCTGAGCCACGTAAGAGGAGCAATACTTTGACTGAAGAGTCAAAGTACTGTAAGAGCAAGATGTCACTTCAATAACTTATGCAGTTCATCTAGCAGAGACAACCATTTTACTATCTAGTTGAAACCAGTTTACTTCAACTGGAGGTAGCTGATTAAGTTGCCTCCACAAAAAGAGACCAGAGTGACAATAGGTAATCAATTAAAACCAAGTCTTTCACCTACCAAATACTATTGGAGTGGGTTCAGTTACTTGTTCCTCTTCTTTTCTTAGGCTTTCAGAAGCATCAAGTTTATCCACCTACATTGAAGCGAACAGGAGATGTATGAAGGCCTTGTCTAGGAGTTGCACCATCGTGTGAGGCTTATCATGCCTGGTACCTAAACTATCAAATGCTCATTTTACTAGTCCAAGTTGGAGCCTACGAAAGTCTGCGTGTTCCCAGCAAGCTATGGTGTAAACCTGCCCGCCCAAGTGCTTTAGGTTTATTGCAATAAACAATAGCTGTCAAACGCAGCTGAGGTCATCTTTACCTTCAAGTGAAACACTTTTTGGGACCCTATTCTAGTCACTGTTAACTCTATGACCCAGACAACAAGCCCATCAGATTGCACTTCCAAGCACCATCTCAAATGGGCATAATCTACACTTATCTATTAACCTGCAATCCCACTGCCCTTCAACAAGAGGACCCAGATATTTGCAAATATTCCAGACCCATGAAGTCTGATCTTATCTGGGACTACAACCTAACCTGGGCTGCAGAGTAGTGGTTTAACTGTATTAGTATTCACATAGACTCCTTTTAGAAGAAACTCTAGAACCATCATGGAAAGTGGTCTAGTAGTATCAGCTTTATACAGATCCCAGTGTTGTGCCAAATAAAGCTCTGTTCATGCTAAACACAGTTGTGAAAGTGCTACAGTAATGCAGGAGTCCTGAACACAACTCTGAATTGCAGGGTGGAGAGTAATCTGAGAAGACAACAGCATCTTCCTTCTCTCAGGTTTAACAAGTTACATCTTCCATAAGAGAACCATTGAGACTGAAGACTGCAGGGCATAAAAATCACAGCTTCTCATCCAGATACAGGTACTACTAGCATCCTGGGCAAACCTACATTTAGCCCAGTGCTGTGTTTCAGCTGCTCCTCATCCTCCTTTCCCACTGCGAGAATCGTATCTGGTCTGAGAAGTGCTGCAAGAGGGGTCTCTATTATACTTTAGAGGTGTTATTTAGGTGTGGTGTTTAACAGTTTCCTGGACTTTTTGAAGTTTGCAACTCTAATTAATAACTCGAGTGGCAGTAGGTCTTCAACTGGTTCATTTATAGCCGTCATCCTAACGGCTCTTCAGGATAACACCAAGTATTTGTGTTACAAACACTATCCATATTACCATTGACCAAAGCAATTGACAGCTATCAGTTTCAAACTAGTTGTATGGCTCTACTTATCACCAGGGATTCCTGCTCTCTCTTCGATTAGACTTTCCTCTTCACTGCCCCTAAAGCATTAAGGAACTTGGAACAAAAGTGCAGTTACTCCCTCTGTTGGAGAAACAGCAAGCATGCTGACAACAGACGTCCTGAAGAAGGGACAAGAGCAGCTCTCCAGGAAAGCCTAAACATCTGTGCGATTTCCTGCCTAGAACTGAAGTTGTTCAAAAGACCCCTTCCGGGACACAGACTATTCTGTGTTTTAACACCTTTTTATGCATAAAAGAAGGATAAATTCTGGAAGATGTACACAGCCCGCTGATAAACTAGTATATTCTTTTGTACTTTTGAAGTTAGTTACGTGACAATTTTAGACGTACCACATTTATAAAGCCCATTCTCTAATTCCATGTTTTGCAGTTAATTCAACAGACTAAATTAGTTCCACTGTAAACCACTTTCACCATGCAGATTTTCTTTCTGGCAAGTTATCCCGTATTTAGTACATGTGATTACTTGTAAATCCAACCAGCAGTTTAAAACCCATGATTTCAGACCTAAACCTCACATGGAAGAGTTCAGGTGAACTTGTGTGGCAAGTTTCTCCTCAGTGGAATATGAAGAGGCAGCAGCATTTAAGAGCTGTATAAGTACTTGCATCATACTAACAGGCAAGAAGTTTACAGAAGCTTTACGCTACTATTCAAACTCACCATGCCTGAAAGATTGCGCACTTCACTAATTTGCAGCAGAACAAGTAATTTGCACTTAGGACACATCCCATTACATGGTAACTGCTTTTGTTTACTAATGAACGACATCCTCCCTGCCACACGGTATCTGTAACATAGTGAACAGGAGCCCGAACACTCAAGTCCTCCTCAATCACTTGCTTCTGTTTCCCACGATGAGGAGCAGAGTCTGGTTGGATTTTCAAGTTGCTTGTGAATAGTTATCCTTTTAGCATTAGAAAGTGAACAGGAAATGAGTTAGAGCTAAATTACACTGCTCTTCTGGCAGAAGCTACAGCTAGATTCCTGTAAAAGAAACCTAGGATATTGAGCGACACAAATGAACACAAAGAGTTTGAAATCAGAGTGTCACCTTATAGAACAGCCCATCAACCTGCAAGAAAATTCAAAGGGGAATACTTAACATGACTTGATTAGAAGCAATCTGAAGCAGTCACTTTTAAATTGCTCATTTTAACGAAGTTCTTTACTGTGATGTCCTATGCAACCCTACAGCCTTCTAAGGAAGGATCTTAGCTTAGTATCTTAGAGCTGTTTGAGACAAGCATTTCAGGATGACACACAATCGGAATCTCTTTTCTCTCAGTTGAGGGCTAGCTGTTGGTATCAGTATTGCACAGCCAGACTATGCATCTAAAGTTCTGGTTTCCATTTTAAAGAGTCATCTTCAGCAGTCTATTTCTCTGGCAGATGTAGGACTAGTGTGTACTATTAGTTACTCCAAAGCTATATTCTTTGTAACAAGAAAACAGAGTACTTCCATAGTTAGACAAAGTAACAGTGATACAGGTTGTCCTCACCAAGTTTTCAGCTTCATCAATTACGAAGCTGCTCTGAAAAGCACACAGTTGCTTATGTCCACTGTTAAAAGCAAAAGTTTAACTAGACCTCTTTCAAGTCCCAAGGCATCTATTTATAAATTTTGCTGGCTAGCCTGAAGTGATTAAACCCACAGAACTTCGCAGAAGACTTAGTCTATGAGGAACAACAGTATTCCAAATACACGCAAAGAGCTCTGGTTTGCATAATATTAATCATTCAGCAGACTAGAAGTCTTAACTTTTTAGCCTATGCAATACTCACTTTGGTAAGGTACTCTCTCATCACTTGGATGAAATAAGGCATTGCAAAGTCCATGATGTTATGCCTCCACGCCAACTCGAGCACTACATCTGGGTGCAGCAAGTCATAACATGTGAAAAGGCAGGCTGCAAAGCACTCCTGCTTGCCTTCTTCCAGGAACCACTGAAGCAGCTTCTCAGCTAGCTCTGCATCTTTGGACTCTGCAGCATACTGCATAGCATCCTGCAGAAAAGAACAACAGTTAAGCTTGACCCTTGTCTTGTCAGCATCTTGCCCTACACCTTATGTCCGTGTTATTGCTAGCTAGATAAGCCAGGTATCTAGCATACCTTGAAGTCAGTCTTTAACACCAGGCATGTTCTGTAGGAGCCAAGCTATAGTACGTAAGCTCAGTTAAGTCATCTCACTTTGAGGCAACCCAGATACTAACATTATCCAACAGGCTTCCCTTCTGTACGTGAAGTGACCTAATGAGATTTTGCTTAGTTTTGCAGCACAGAAGATAAACAGTCTTTCTGGTATCCCATCTACCTCACCAATAGATATTAAGGATTACCCAGAGAAGAAGAGATTATTGCATCTACTGCTTGCTATGTGGCAAGACAGAAGACTATTTGCCAGGTCTCCTACAGAGTAGGCAAAAACTGGCCCATGTGAACTCGCTACAGGCTTGAAGTGATCATATAATCATGTTTCATCTGTAGTCTTACTGGGGTGTAAGTCTTCAGTTCTACGGAAGATATTCCATACCGATACAGAAAACTGTTCAGATGCCATTGATTGATATAGACAGATCTCCAAGTACAGGATAACATTATGAACTCAGATTTAAGATATGTAGTTGAAATTGCAAGTTCTTCTGCTCTGAGAGTCCTTCCTTAAAACTGCTAATGAAGAGCTAAGACTAATTAGAACTCCAGATTTGAAACTAACGAAACACATTCAGAATCCAGGAGATCTACGCTTCAGCCTTCTTTTTGACAGTCATGGAGAAAAGCTGCATTAACTCACCTTATACAGACGATCTTTCTTGCATAGCTCCACACTCTGTTTCCAGCGGTTATTACCCTTGTACAAGTATGCTGCAATACGCCTAAATTCAATTAGTTCATGCTTTTCCAGACGCTGAGCCAACGTTATGTTATCAAAGTTGTCATAGGCATCAATGGAAGCTCTCAAACCCTGTTTGAGAGAGAATTATTACATGTGATTCCAGATGGTAGCAGGTGAGAGCTATAGTAAAGAAGCATCTAAGCATGGTGGACAAGTGTTTAGGTTCTGCCAGCTGGGTCTTGATACTATGGCTACAGCTTGCTTACCCTGTGTATTTTGTGCATCTCTCCAAAAGATGATTTTTAACAAACCAAGATGCTAACTTGGTCATACTGACTTCACTTGACAGAACAGGAAAGCTTAGAAGACAAGGCATGTCTTCCAAATAGCAGCCAATGGGGCCAGAAGCAAATCTGTTTACAGAAGTATTGCTTGTGAAGTCTGTTCAGGGAAAAATAACTGTGGCACCTGCTTTGTTTGCAAATCATCACAGTCTTAAGATTCCTGCCCGCAAAGGGCTCAATACCACCCCCACTACTACTGCACTGCAGAAGTTATCTTCCACTCAAGGGAATTACTCTGTGTCAGCTGGGGAACAACCAAACCATGGCCTCCTTTTGTTGAAAAAAGAGAAGCATCCCTCAGGTCTAGCAATCTATTTTGTGGAGCTCACCTGGTAATCTTCCTCCTCTGTTAAAAGGTCATTTAGAGCTTCGTTAACTCCTTTGTTGTTGTGGTTCTGGACTGAACGCAGATAAGGCTTTACTAGAAGTAACTGATTAACCTGAAATTAAGATGATTCCAATACAAGATTAAGTATACCAATTCTGACACTTCGTACTCCTGAAACAGGTTCCCATTTGTTATTACAAGAGTTTGTGCTTACTGTCAAGACCCTTCGGATAAAGCATCTTGTATTGCCAGAAGTAAAATAAAACAGCCTAGGCCAGTTATGCTAATTCTTCCAGCGTTTCCCATATCAAGCCAGGATTGGGCTGCTTCTCAGTCCTTTATACTGGAGGCAAAGCCACCTGACGGATGTCAACCCTCTTTTTCCAGCCAGAGACTGAAGTGTCTTAACGTGAGCAAGAGGATTTCTTATTCATCTACCATCTTCCAAACTCACCTTTGAGAAAAAATTGACTGTCCTGGTGTGATCCAGTCGTGGAGATAATACAAGCAGGAGATCATTGATCAGCAGAGGTTTGTAGTCCAAGTAGAACTGCAAGGCTTTGTAGTACAGCTCCACATTGGCCACCTGCATGGTTAGACACTAGTTAGTACCTCAAACACAAGCAAGCCTAAGGTGCTTAGTTTGGATCACTTAACTCAGCACAAGGTTTATCTCACTCTTAAATAAAAGCGTAAGTTTCCTTCTAGAGGCCAGAAATGTTACAGTTACATGCAGAATTCTTATTCAATCTCATGACTGCTTCTTGTGCCATCTGCTTCCAGATAGTGAAGTCACAAGCTACCAGGGATACTACAAACCAATTCTAAACCATCCACAGTTAGAAGATCCTGGCACAGACAGCCTACTAGAGTTAATGTGACTGTTTGTTGAACTCCTAAAGCCAGTAAAGGCTGTAGTCTTAACCAGTCTTTAAGTTGTTGCCTTGAAACCCGTAAGGACAATAAGAATGTGTGCAGTGTCAAATTTTGACTAAACTATTCATCAATTCACTATTCTCTGCTGCATTCACGGGACTGCCCATTGCAATTCTCCCACTGAAATAGCTGGAAACATTTGTGGAGATCTTTCAAGAACAGTCACAGCCTAAGACAGCAGACGGCTCGAAGGTATTAAGGAGGTTATGGCTCTTGGTTGTGACCTATATGATCTTGAGCAGTCTCTGAAAACATCCTGTGCTAGCTGCTGCCACTCAAGAGAATGTGCTGCACAGCAGAAAACAAAAGGTGTAAGATTAGATTAATTCTTGTGCTAAACTGATTGGAAGTTGTTTTAAGTACAGCAGGAAAAACAAGCAGTAGCTTCAGCAAACTCATTTTCTAAGCAGCAATTCTGTTGTGTGTTGTTGTCTCTGTTCTGAAAGAAACTTTCAGCACTTTGATTTAGTTAACTAGTTACTTACCTTGGCAATTATGTCTTTAAACTGCCCTTCTTTCCAGGCATCAGTGGGATGATTCATCATAGTAATTATTGCATTGTCATACTCCTCGTACTTGTCATAGAGAAATACAAGTTCTGCCCAGAGATGAGCCTGTTCTGCAGCTCTCAGCACCTGATAAAACAAGTTGTCAGTCAGTTTGATTCACTGACAGCTTCCCAACTTCATGTCGTCCAGTGTAGCTACCTTACTGCATACCTTTGGAATATTAACTCTAGACCAGAAAAGCTCCAGATGTTCCCTCATTTTCTGAGGCTTGAATTTGGAGTATAAGATGGCAAGCTCAGTAAACATTCCCATGTGAGCACGCTCTAGGCCCAAAGCAGCTTCCAAAAGGGCAATCAGTTCTTCAAAGTAGCCACGATCCTGTATGTTAAGAAAATAAGGATTAATTGCAAATTCACGACCAACTGGCACTGAAAGCTTGCTAAAATGCATATTTAATTAAATTCAACATGCTTTGCTTTTCTTCAAGTGAGAGTGCTTAGATTTGCAAGACGTGATTCCAATGAGACAAGAGAATTGTTAAATAAGGGACAGCAAAAACTATCACCCTTCCATTTATTACAGAAAAGAAAAAATATGTATACAGCTATTAGGAAATAGAGATGGAGGAACAATGAATTTAAAGATTAGCCCCCACAGGGTATCATGGTTTTATCTGTGACCACTTTACTAGCAGACACAAATACGCTGTCTAAAGTCTTCTAGGATATTAAAAGTGATCTAACCTGATAGTAACTGATCAGCTCTTCAAGTTCATCAGCATGGATGACTATGTGTAAGCCACAGATCTGTGCCAAGCGGAATTCTTTTCCATCCACACAGGCGAAGCATACCTGTAATGAGAGCCAGCAAATAGTCAGTTAACGGGAGAATACTGCAATGTTTACTTAATCTCCTTATACTAAAGGGAAAGTTAATTAGCAAAGCTTTACCACATTTGAGTCTTACATACAGTTGCAAATAGGTAGTTCCATAATGCTTGCTCTAGAATTAAAACCTCTGCCATCCATTTTACACGGTTTTGAAATTAAGCTTTATCATCTCGGGGAAGAGGACAGCTTATAGCCAGAAACAGTTAGCAAACTACTATGAGAGCTAACTGTAGGTATTTATGAATTAACTCTTCTTTAATTCCCACATTACTGACAGAGCAAAGGAGTCTAGTTATGCTCTAGAGCATCATGGTCAGAAGCAGCAGTAGAGGACATTCTGCAGAATATTAAAAGCATGAGTTTAAGTTACCTCTTTCCAAGTCCTCGTGCTGTTGGCTTTGCGGCCACTGTCCACTGCCGCCTGATACTCTCCAAGGTGCACCAAGGTAGATGCCAGGCGAGCAAAGTTAGATACGTTGTTATAGAGAAGTTTTGCAGCTTCATACATCCCCTCTTCATAACAGCGATCACCAACCTGGATTAGGAGTCCAAGGTAAACAAGGGTAGCAGCACGAATCGGGAGTCAGCTAAACAGCAAGTCACACATGGGAACTGTAGATCGAGACATACCTGTTGTATATGGGCATTATTAGGGCCACTAATAAACTCCTCCAGTTCTGACAGACGATTAGTTTTTGCCAAAGCAAAAATAAGTTCTGTCTCTACATAAGACTCTCTAGCCTTCTTCCTGGCCATCTGCAAGAACTTGACTAGGTCTTCCCAGTTATCTTGAAGAGAGAAGAGATATTTAAGATCCTCTGTTTAGTCATCTTGTATTGCTCACCTTGTCCACCTTAGGAACAGTTTTCACTTGTAGTCTCAAGGATCTCCTCCACTAAGCCATTTGCATTTGAGTATAAGGAATTCCCTGCCAAACACGAAGTCACCTCCATGTACGGATAAACTTCTTGCCACTATTCTACAATCCATTTGGCGAGAAATTCTGCCACGTACAGCTAAATAAATGCATTATACTTGGCTATATTTTAAATGGTAACAGTCCAAATTATCTCCACATGAAGGTCTATCTTTGGTGTAGGAACACAGACAAGCTTGTTGACAGGAATCTCACTAAACATTGACTCATCCATTCCACGTACTGACTGCTCCCATTTCCTCTGAAACAGAATTCATAAGCCTCAAGAACCCCTGCTGCTCGATGCAGATGCAATAACCTAGCTCATATCTAAACAACCTTAAGTTTGAGGATGCTTTGCCTTACCATTTCTATTAGCTGCTTGAACAACTTCCATGTACGCAGATGGATCATCTGCCTTTATATAGGAGTCAATGGCTTCTTTCACCAGGTCCTTCTGGAGCTGTGCTCTGCCTAGCTGGCTCCATACTGCTGGTTCATTACACCTCTCTGCAAATTCATAAGCACGGTCTAAGTTGCCAATGTGCTCGATCAGCACCTGTTTGAAATAGAAGTTACAAGTTAAAAATCAAAGCTTTATAACATTGTCCTTTCTAACAAAACTCCCTTCAAGTGCATATGCTGTTCTGTGTAAGCAGTATGAAGCTAACTGCTTTTAGAACAGCTATTGCTGTCTAATTAAGTAGAGGCATTGCGAATAAGACTTCTGTTGCTACTGTTTCTCCTCTACCTTACAGAAGTCAGTGATGCTGGCCTAAAGACAATGCCTAGTAACATTTACTTCTCCTGCACTTTTGCAGTATGAGTCTCCAAGGTAGCCACTCAATCAAATGCAACGCACACAGCCCAAGCATATAATGCAGCACCACAATGTTTTTTTGATTACTTTGACCAGATCAGCCTCTGAAGTCAATATTTTGACTTTGTTTTGCTATTCATTGGATGTAATCCCACTTCTCCCTGCAACTTGATATCATATGGGACCTGTACTCATAAGTCTCAATGATTTGACAATTACTCCCTGAGAATCAATTTAACAATACACTTCCCATTCTATTACTAGTATTCTATACCTTCATGCAGGAATCACACCTCACCTGAATTGCTGAAGTATTAACATCAAATTTTCTGAATATAGCAAAGGCTTCTTCATATAGCTCATTACTGATGGCAATGTTTGCAATATCCGGGGCATCATAGTTATCCAGCCGATTGATGTATTCCATCACACGAGTGCGGTCAGCCTTAATGGCAGTCAGGATCAGCAGATTCTGGAGATTCCTTTGGTTAACAGAAGGCAGAGAGGCTATAAGCAAATTCATGGTAACACCCGCTTAAGTGACATGTATTGTACATGCAAAAAAAATACACTTGCTTGCTGTCACTAGCGACAACCTTTCATCCCCAGATTGAGAAGCACTGATATTTGCCTTCAAAAAGTATCAGTGTTCTCTTCTCTCAACACATCACTGCAAACTGCAGAGTGTGAACTAGCTCTGTTCTTAAAGCACAGAGCACTTTAAATTTTGCTTTTCTCACCTGATTATACACATTTAAGAGTGCACAGGTCCTGCAACCAAGAGGCCCACAAATAACTTGGGTTGCTTACCAACCTAATGAAAAGCATTAAACAGGCTAAACTTGTGGACAAAGCTCTCCTCTTACCTGTGTTCACTGAATACAGAATTATCCAAGACAATTTTTTCCAATAACTCAATCAATTCATTAGGCAGGTCAGCAGTCATGAAAGCTTTCACAGTTACAGAAACCTCCTCTGGATCCTGCGTCTCTGATAAAGCTGTCTGGACAACCTGGATTTGAAGGCAGGGAAGTATTAAGTGTTTTCCTCAAACAAGACATTTGCCAACTTATTCCAGTGAACTACAAATTAAGACTTCAGAACTTTGAGAGTATTTTGTCATAGACAGCAAGAAAGAGCTACTTCTATACCAGATACAGCTATAAAAGTCACAGCTTGGGTCTGTATAGGGAGCAAATTCACTAGAGTTAGGTCATTCCACAGGACAGAAAGTGTATCTTCTGGTAACTAAATTTTCTGACCGTGAAGGTCAGAGTTAATACCTGCCACTTAAACTCTGACAAGCTTCTGTATGGTTGAGATGGGGAGAAGACAGCTACTGTAATGCTCCATAATGTTTCTGAGACATCCTGAGGTCTCCTCCAGTTTAGCATTTGTGCTGTACCTGATCAATAAGCTGCCGCCTGAACGGGTTGTTTTCTTCCAGAACATTTGCCCAGAGCTCAGGGTCCTTCCTGCGCACCAGATAGCGAGCCTCACTCTTAAACAGTGAGTTCTCATTGCAGACCTGAAGGAGAAGTTACAAATATTGGTGTTGATGTTAAGGGTTAGTATCACAAGACAGGTTTAGCTAGCTATGAATCAGACAGTCTAGAAGACTGACTAGAACTAATTGCTGACCAATGCTAAATGCCACAGACAAGTTCTTACCCAACCTCTGATCTGGAAGGCTCATGGAGAAGGTCTCCAGCAGAATTTCTATAGCTTCTCTTGGTTTTGCCCGACACAAATACTGTGACAGTGGCTTCACAGTAACTATTTGCTTCTGTTTGAAGTGCAGACCTGCAGAAGCCTGAAGAACTTAAGTTTTAAATCTAGAAAAGGAGCCACTTGCCTGGGCAGTGTTAAGTAGTGAACTGAGGAATGGTGCTGGTGTTTAAAGCTAGAAACAGGTTACATATTTGGTGTCATTAACTTTAGACTAGAAGCGTTCAGAGTAGCAAGTGGCTTGGATTCCCTTGTTAAAATGTCAAGGGTACAGAATAAATGCGAAATCTCCTATAGAAGTCCAGCAAGGAAGAGTTATGATCCTATTAGTACCACTAGCTTCAACTCCCAACTAGAAAAGTAGAAACCTGAAGGGTCTGTTCAGTCTTCTACCAACAGGTCATGTTTTGTTAGTATCCGAATTAGCTCTTGGAATCTCCAGTACTTTGTTGGAAGAAAATTAGTAGTAGCGTAATTTTGCTTTATGTTGTACATTTATTACTTGCAGGAGTTAAGCCCTCTTCTAGGAGGCAGTGTCTCAAGAATAATTCTTACAGGAGGAAGATCTTTTCTCCATGACCAGAAACACCTGCTCAGAACATCAGTTCAAGGAAGAAACTGGTACTGATAGGTTTTTATGGCTGACTATAATGTTCAAGCTTATCCTAGCAAAGTTTCCTAGCAAAACAACAACTCAGGGCCACCTTCATATCCTGAAATGAAAAAGCCAGATGTAGCCAGCTGGGTTTGTTGGTTTTTTGTTGTTGTTGTTGTTTGTTTGTTTGTTTTACAGCTACAGAGGAGGTATTGCTTCAAAAATAGCTGCTTCAGGTTGGAAAGCCATCCACTTTCAGCAGCAAGCCTAGATCATACCACCATTCTAACACTCACAGGGTACGCCTTGTCAGGGAACAGCATTTACTTCCTTTCAAACAGGGCAAAACAAGTTAGTTCTTACCCCTACACAGCTGACATTCTTTGCATATACTAGTGTGGAAGTGCAGGTAGGAGGGAGAATGTTTTCTTTCTCAACAGCCACAAGCACTACAATCTGGCATTAAGCTCTAGTGTTCAGTGTGAGACTAGGATGTGTTTGGAGAACCCTGGGAATTTCACTTGCCCTTGAACTTCCAAGGGAGGTTCTAGGAATCAACAAGCTTAAGATAGGAGAGGAATGCTATCAGAGTAAGTCCTTGCAGTTTGACTGTTAACATTTATTTTCCTCATTTCTAGTTAAGTATTGGAGCAACTGTAATGGTCACCCACAGAAAGTGAAAATTACAAGGCCCGTTCTAGTTTTAAGGAAGCTTTTCCTCCTACCTAGGTGACAGCCTGTCCCTTCTGCCAATCGAGTGCTCACGGCTCAAAAAAAAAAAATTAAAAAAAAAAATCAAATTAACAAAGGTTTAACAGCAGGCATACTCATTAGCTGGGCCAAATAAACAATTTAATTTTGAGCAGAATCAGTGGATGAAAGACATGAATGATACCTTAAAATTGCAGAGTTATATGATTTTAGTTCAGACATAAAGCATAAGAGTTCTTCTCATCAACATAAAAATTACTGCCTCTCTATAGAAGAATCCTGCCTACCTCAATTCCTGAGTGAGGTTGCAGGACAGGATTCTGCAAGTGTTAGACAAATAGCCATCTAGGCTTCCACTTCAGGCAGCAAGTAGTACTTTAACATCTTTATAAATGCAGTTTTGCTAACCTTTATGAGTTCCAGATCACATTGCCCCCTCTCATAAGCAACGCAGGCCAGATGAGGGTCCCTCTTTTCACAGTATTTGCCAACTACACGGCTGTCATAGTAAGGATTCTCACGAAGGAACCGCTCTGGATTATTATTACTGTCAATGTAGATTTTGGCCAAGGCATTATGAGTCGCAGGTTCTTCACAGCCTTCATGAATCCTTGATTCAAGCCATGGCAACAGCAACTTAAGCCTTTGAAGAAGCAAACATTTTAGGTTTGTAAGTCAGAGTGAGGCATGCTTGACAGCCATCCATTAATACCTTCTCTTCCCTTCAAGCAAGTCTGCTGGTCAGACTTAAAAGCAGACAGAGACCAGCTGGTAATTTTTAATGAGTCTTAAATGAGCAGAGGCCAGATCTGCAGTTTAACATCAGGGAAGGTTGCAGATGCCACTAGTTTTGCAATCTTTCCTTTCAGCTCCTGTTCTATTAGCTGGCTCTTCATGCTTAAGCCATTTGTTTATTCCACAGGTAACTACAAACTAATTACAAGCTGCTGTGTGCCTACAAGACTGTCAAGACAGTTTTATCCAGATTTACTCCAAAGGCACATCCCATGGTTGACTGTACAGGAAGCATTCAAAAGCTATATTTATTCATCATGCGGTGCAGGCAGGCATTCCTGTGTGGCCCAAATAATCAAAAGACTGACTAGCAAATCTAAGCTGCTTTTCTATAAATAAACATAAAACAATACTAGTATTGTATCATTCAACAAAACTGCATCCATTTCAATTTGGGCATATACCAGGGTCAGGAAAGCCCAACACTGGTGTCTACAGAGTCATTTTCATTACCGATTTCTTTTTTCCACTTCAGCCACCAGCTCATCTGTTGAGAACTGGCCTCTAACCACCATGATCAAATTCTTAATGACATCTTCAGAACAATCCACATCAAGAAGCCCTCCAACCACTGCTGGTATACGGCTAGGATTCACCTAGAATAAGCCACCATCATTAAAATTAGTTATTAGCATTACTAATAACCCACCCCCAGCCTTCCACATGGGAAAGCTCTAGTTAACAATTTAAACTATGCTTTAGAGCAGCGAGTTTCAAGTTACTAATGTGTTTGCATATACATTCTAGGAAAAACTATACTTGTAGGTTTGTAATAGACAAAGGCTGATTGAAAAGCCTCTGCACTAGAAGCGTGAGCACAAGAGACAGCAGTTTCGGCTTTAGTCTACTGAAAGGTTAAGTTCCTTCTAAGGAAGGAAAGAGCAAAGAGCTAAAAAACAGATTCTCCTTACCTTTTGTACATATATCTCTATATACTTCTGCAGGTTATTGCGATATAAGTAGAGCACCAGGTCATGAACAAAGTCAAATCGATCACAGACAATGATCAGAGGAAGCTGGTCT
>VZSZ01010727.1:266900-287288 GCA_013398815.1 Ibidorhyncha struthersii | reverse complement strand
ACAAAGTAAGCAACCACCATTTGCTGAAGCGTTTTCAGAGCAGGAAAGTCTGACCAAGTTCCCTTAGCACTAGAAGCCACAACACATTCAAATTTAAGACTGCCAAGCAGACAACTGACCTCAAAAGCAAGTTACCCACTATGAATACCATGCAGCCAGTCTATCCGTTGAGTTTTAAGTTTAGGCTCTTTGTGAAGTGCCACATCAAGCCTACACGTCTAACTTCAAAATGACTATCAATTCAGAAGACAGTTGCTGGGCCAAGAACTTAACAATGTAAAACGAAGTGATGTTAAAATCCCATTTTACCAGTCACAAAGCATGAAAAGCGCTGACTCCAGTTTTAACAAGCTTTGTCTAGCCAATATCCTTGAATACTTCAGCACAGTCTTTCCTTCTGCCAGCCTCGATTCACCTATTGTTAGGTGACAATGCATTCATGAGTTTGGTTGTATCATACATCCTAGTTTCAAAGGAAGCGTGAATTTGGGCTTGTTTTCCCAAGGTAGCCTAGAATGACCTATTATATGCGTGGAATAGGATCAGACTCCTATTCCAGCTACACAGTAGACTACTCACAGCCATGCCAGCTAAACCTCGAGTTGGTATTTCCCTCCAGTAGAAGGCTGTAGTTCTGCTGCTAAGCAAAATGTACAGAGAACTGCTCAATCCATTGGATAGAATATTTACCTTCAGAAAGTTCTTCACCCGTTCTGGGTTATAGCAGTTACTTTCACGGCAGATTCTTTCTACTTCCTTTATCTGACCAGTCTTGCAAGCTGCCTGGATGTACTTGAAGTGAACATCTGGATCCTGGCTGAAGTTTACAATGGAACCCAAGAAATAGAAGAGTCCTAGAAAGAGTCACATGTTTTTAACATAGTTAGAAGCGTAAGTGAAGCAAGTGCAGACTGTTACGGGCTTCAGCTTGTGACTTAGTTCAATCCTGCTGAGAGAGTAGCTTTCATTCAACTGCAGGAAAAATCAGAAAGTTTTTTTTCCCCTCTTTCAGGTTTCATCTTTCCTTCTGATCTTTACTCAAGAAACTATCTAGAACAAAGCTACCCATAGAATTCACTGTGATAAATGCATCCTAAGGTCCAGCCACGTGACCTTAGCTACAATCCTTACTATTAACTTCAATCATGTAGTGCTTCCAAGTAAGCTGCTTCCCTCTAATACTGTACCTTCATAGCTTTTGAAAGATTCAAAAAGCTCCACAAGAGACTGGGTACCAAGCTGCTCATGGTATTTAGAAGCAACTTGCACACAGAGCTGTAGGTTTTGCCTAATGTTGGCTGACAGCATGGCACGCAAACACTCCACGGAGTCTTCAACTGAGAGAGAGCCAAAGAAGTTCACAAGCCACTGCAAAGAGAAGGAAATTTTACTCAGTAACTTATACAGGATTGGAATGACTTCTGAAATGTGGCAACTAGCCAGAGTTTCTACCCTAGCTACTAGAGAGGTCTTCCATGCGCTAAGACCAAAGACTTTAAAAGAAACACACTCACCATCTTTACAACTACAAAAATGCAGTTTGGAAGTAAGATTTGAAATGCCCACCTGAGAAACTGAGGTCAGATCTAAGCCATTGAAAGTACAGATTATGGTTTAATCATTAACTGGACAAGTGTTCTTGAATCACAGCTACACGTGCTACTTTGGTACCTACAAAACCATCTTATAGCAGCTGCAGGAATTTTAGCAGCTACAGCAGTACTAAAGAATGTTCACTTTACTTAAGTTTTCACTTTCTTACTCTACAACAGACTTACCTCAGGATTCAAGAGGTGAGTATGAACGACAGCACGTTTAATATCATAGAGATCCGTGTAGTGTTCCAAAGCTCGCTGGAGCAAGCCTGCCTTTTCACACAACTGGGCAATATGAGCACGATCATAGTGCGTAAACATTTGGTTTCCAAGAATGGCATCTGCAACCTAGGAGGTTACATTTCACATTCAGACTGTCAGAGAATCACAGCAGCTCACCCTAAAAGTTGTTGAAAAGTCAGACCAGTGACTCACTAGTAGTCTTTGACATTGCTAAACTACTTGTGGATATCAGTATCAGACATCATATTCTCGTGCAAGTCTACCACTGTCTCTCCTTTACTATTTGGAGGAACTAGGTTAAGAGGTCTTACCTGCGGGGCATGAATCAAATTCATTTCCAGGAGACGAGTCTGAAGGTGGCCTTCTGCAGGGCGGTTATTTTTCAGGGCATCTAACAGAAAGGATGTGCACTGCTGAATAAGACTGTTCTCCATGAACACATCCACAATCTGTTGAGATTCATCCAGTTAGAGAAGGGGGTCTATATACACATATGCACATTTATCTGTATGTACTAATGGCCTGGCTAGAAAGGCAGCTCAGAGCACCTAGCATGCTATATTCCCTTTGTTTTCAAAGGATTGCTAACATGATAATAGACAAGTTTCACATTTCGTTTTCTTCTTCTCTAGAACTTAAGAAGCACATTACTTTGAGCTATTATGCCAGATTTTGCAGCCAACTCTATTTAGTTTTAACACAGCACGCAAATCCTATCCCCTCTTTTTTGTCGGGATAGTTGCTAAGACTTTTTCTAAGTAGCTTCAATTACCTAATAATGCACATTGTTGCCTCATTTCTCTGTCCATTTAACCAAAGTGGCCACTGGCAGTCAGCACTCAACTTAGGTTTATTTGTTCATCTTCCCTTAAGTTCTCTGCAAGGGAAGAGTTAATCTATGCTCCATTAAAGCCAACAGTAGGACAGTAACACTCTATTGCTTAGACTACGACTGTGACAGATTCACTATCAATATTACAGTACTAAGCCAGAAAGCTTCCACAAGAACTTGAGAGCACAGTTGCCTCTAAAGACTTGATGGTAACCAAACTTGATTAGAATAATTTAGTCACTTTTAACCAAGTCAACTAGAGACCTGAACTGGCCTTACCAGTCCCCAAAATGGTACTATGCTATTACCTCTGTCTAGACAGAGACTAGTACTCTTGTTGTAGGCATCACCTGGTTAATGTTAGCCAGTGGTTCCTCATCCTGTACCAGCATCTGAGAGAACTGCAGGCCTTGCTCTGGATTGACTCTCATCACACTTCTCAGTAAGAAGATCCAGTCTGGGGTATAGCCAACCTAGAGATTTCAGAAACAGTCACGCATGTCTGGGACCATTTACACATCTTTTAAGCCTTCAGATTCTTTAACATAGGTACTATGAACTGCTGTGGGGTTGCCACGCCCATCCCCCATCTTCCAGGAATTCTCAGACAAACATTGCTTGTCTGCTAACACAGAAATTCAGCATTCACTCAGTCAGTAACTGAACTTGCACGAGGGCATTTCTCTGGCTAGGTACAAAAACTGCTAGGAACAAATGTTTCAACAGTCTTAAGGCACTATCTATCAACCAAGGTCCTAAACTTACAAATGGACATCACGCAAATTGTTTTGCAATCTGTCCAAAAAGAAAGTAATTATGAATTTAGGAAGAATCTTATCTTTACTCTCTAGAATAACCTTGAGCCAGTCCATTAATTTGATAGATTTGTAAAAATCTGGCTGTTCTGAATTTAATTTTTTGCAGACTGCTCTGACCTTAGTCATACACCATGATTTGCACTATGACAATGAAAAAAACACTGTTTCTCAATCTTACCTACTTATGAGTTTTAAGGAATCAAACTTATCTCAGGGAAGATAGCTTGAGAATGTACACATTAAAGTAAGATAGTCTAGCAGTTTGTAACAAACAACTTTACCTTTTTAGCATACAGCACTATTTTCTGGAATTGACCAGTTTCAGCAAAGCACTGAATCACTTTGTTTGGCACGTTAGCACGAAGATAGACACTGAGCGCAAGGGTTGGGTCAGCTGTCTTCACCAAGTCTCCCAGCTCCTCTGAGCACTCCAGCTGAAGTCAGAAATTGTACTTTGTCAAGCAGAAGAATTCAGAGATGTAGTATCAACAAAAGTATTGTTCACACTCAATTGCTACAAGGCAACAGAATTAAGCTAATGTCATGATCGAGCCTACCTTGTCTTCCTTCAGCCACTTCTCCAAAAGCTGTTTGCGGCCCTGCTGTAGGACAGGGCGACAGAGCTCCAGAGACTCAAACTTGTTCAGCTGTCCCTGGTCAAGCAATATTCCAAAGTACTGAAGCAGGGGAGAGGCCTGCCCAGGCTGAGCTGGTACACTCTGGAACTTCCTGATTGTATCACTGGTACGTAGAATTCCCTGAAGAGACACAAGATAAAGAGAGGCAATGTTTAATCAGTGAAGGCTGAACAGTATTAGTCAAAAAACAGGTGTTAAGCTATACACTGAAGCATCTACTCTTAAGCCTTCAGGGTGGAGTTCTTCATCAAACCAATGACGTTCCAGCAAGAAGCCAGTGGCCGCTGCAAGTCCAGTTGAAAAAGCATAGCAAATGCTCTTTCATGGGATACAGGAAAATATATTAGTCAGAACAACCACCAAACTGCAGAGAACTAAGGCTAGTATTGCAGCTCTTTAGTTTTTGAATGTCAAGTACTGAAACGCAAGTGAGCTAAGCAAGTCCACTAAGCTAAGGCAAATCCCCATGACTTTACCTTTGGAGTTTTTTACCTTTGGTGCAGATGCAGCTACTTTAGCAGCATCTGCGTAACTTCCTTGAGCAAACAGTGTATTGAACTTTCTGGCAAATAATTCCTCTGCCCCAGCTAGATTACTACGTATAGCCATACGCAGTCCCAAGTCAGGATTCTGGAGAACATTCGTAGCATAGTTCACTATGTTGTCTTCCTCAACACACACAGAAAGCACCTGGAAAGGACAAAAGGCATACTGAGGAGTACTGTCCCTTCCACAACTACTATGAAATATAGCAACCAAAAGGCTATGCAGCCCATTAAAAAACCAAGTTCCTCCCCAAGCAGTTCTGCACTAGGAGAGGTTAAAACTGGCTAATCAAATAGTTACTTGCTCCCTTCCATGATGTTTGTTGCATCAAGTCACTCATTAGGTTTGTTACATTCCATCTGAGCTTTAGAAGGCTCAAAACCAGAATGCTGGATTTGTTACCTGTCCTTTTTTGTTCACACCAATAATGCCCGAGGTAGGTTCGTGAGGTGCTGTGACAAAGATAGTATCAGCACTAATACGGTTCATGTAGATGCACACTCCAGACTCCAAGTCATACATGTGAATATATCCATACTTTGTGATCAGGTAGATAACACCGTGTTTAATTCCAATCTGCCAAAAGATAAGTTTTTATTAGTCAAGACCAAGACTGTAACAGTTAAGACAGCTGCCTTTAGCCTAGTCACAAGACAGTACTGCAGTGACATGCCTTTGCACTGACACTAAGAACAAATATAGTTTCAGATTTCCTCCGTACAGATTCAAAGCAATGAACAGCTTTGCTGGCCATTTGGAGCCAAAGCTCCACTGAATGGAGAGCCTGAAGATGAATTAAAATTCATCTGCAGCAAAGGACATACTCCTCATCCTAATGAGTCAGGCTGAGGGAGAAAGTTTGGGCATAATTAGCATTCTAGTCTAGATATGTCAGTACAAGTTTCTGTTCAGAAATATTAATGAGATAATCCCACTCTTTTCCAACAAGGGCCACCCAAAGCACCAGCAGAACCTAAACCAAGCACACCAACTGAGTACTCCAGTTTACTTGTCAAGTCACTTAAACTGGGGAGGCTTTCAAGCCAAAATGGTCTTCAGACAAAGAAGTACTTTCGCTTTGGAACAAGATGTTTTGTTAATTAAGCCTCAAGCTGAAGTACAGAGCCACATGTAGACAGCTTGCTTTACCTTACTTTAACGCATCTCTTGGTTTATTTATGAAGCTGGTCTACCAGACTGGTCAGTAGATGCATGCTCTGAGATAGTTTTTATTACACAATTTCTAGTCCTGCAGACATGCTAAGTGAAGTTTGGTCTGTCAAGGCAACCAGCTATGTTCTTTCCTAAAGAACTTCCCAATAATGTCCCAAATTGCCTTTTCTGTGCTGCTACACGAGTCTCCATTCCATTTGTCTCTCGTAGTGACATTACTGCAGATGAAATGACACTTTCATGGGAAGCTACATCAAGCACTATAACATTCTTATCTAGAACTCTGAATGTTAGTAGCCAAAGTTATGTCTGAAACATTATACCAGAAGACACTATTGAGGTTATTTTTGAGTCTGGTTTTCTGTTGTTGTTGGGAGGGTGTTTTGGTAGGGGCTTTGTTGGGGCTTTTTGTTTGTTTTCTTCTTTTAACACAACCTTAAGCTGACATATCTGGACAAATACTGGAACAGCCTCTATATTTGTGTTTGAGTTACTGTTTTAATGTCCAGGTTACCTCCCACAAATCTATTAACACCCCTCCCAGAACTAAGAGGAATGACAGCAAAGCCCTAGTAGAAAGCATTCTTTACGATAGAGATGGCAGCTACTTGCCAGGCTACAAAGTTCATTTTTGGGGGGTCAAACATTTACCTGCATTGCCACAGGAAAGTCTGTCTGTGCCTCAGGTGGGAAAAACACATCAACAGCTTTCTTAACAAATGGCTGATTTCCAGTAGCTGGCTGACCTACTTCAATTATGTGTAGCTAGGAAGAAAAGAGTACATGTCACAAGATTGTCTGCAAGTACAGCCACATGAAAGAAGTTCCTCTCTTCGGATATGCTACTGAAGTCATCTACCACTCTTGGCTGATGAATATCTGCCCAATCCTGAACGAACAGAGTCTGGGGAGCTGTGCTCCAGATTTTTATCAGATAAACAAGTTCTCCAGAACTTGATAAAGTAAAAACCAGAAAAAGCTTAAAAACATTAAACCATGCTTGCTACAAAAGCAGACTGTATTTCTATTGAAGACAACTTGTTCAGGATGTTTTGAGTGAGACTTGTCAATTCATCAACAATTTGTGCAAGACAAGACTAGAAAGCTCAATACATTTTAGTGTTACCTCAGCTCTTTAGAGGTTGCTCAGCAGTTGTAGCATATTCATCTGCTACTGAATTCCACTATCGGTTTGATGCAAACAATATACCTACAGCATTACGGTTTATGTAGCCTCTTTCTGTACTGGATTCAAGATGCAAGCGGCCGCTTAATGACTTAACTTCATACACACAAAACACCATGTGGGCATAAATTGATACTTTAACACCCTGAGCTCAGTTCTCATTGCATCTACATTTGTTCTTATGTCTAAGTTTCACCAAGCAACTCTGACTTTTTGCAGTTTTTATCCTACTGAAAGATTGAGGCTGACCAAATATGCTGCACACACGGTTTCCAAGCTGTTCTTCAGAGAGCATACACCAGACTGTGTGATCACTGAAGTTCTATTAGTACTAAGTTCTGCTACAGCAGAACAGGAAAACAGCTGCAGACTTTACCTTGCCCCCTGCAGGACTCCTCACAGCAAAACAAAACAGTGTAGAAGGTTTGGCATTTCCCTCTATTTTGAATTCTGCAAAAGCTGCTGCATGGCCTTCTATAGGTTGGGAGACTTTTCTATCAACTGAGTACAGCTGCATTGCACCAACCACACGATTTTGCTAGAAAAGAAGAAAGGTCACCTTTTAGCGATAAGATTTCAAATGTTTATTGCAAGACCTTTGGGACAGTAAACTAAAAAGCAGCAAATGCCTCTCTTCCCCTTCTCCAATGCTTTAACCACATTAAAAGTCAGGTTATACCTAGACAAAAGACATTTTTGAATTCTTGATCTATAGAAACCAAAGTTAAGAAACTATAGCAGCTATTAAGTGAAGTGGGGCCACGGCTCTCCCAATTGTTTTTGTAGCATGTATCCAGGTAACTTACCTGTGCTGAAATTCCTATCAGCAGTAGCCACTTTTGGTGTTCATCTGTTCTGTAATTGATGATTTGGCAGCCCGCAAGACTAGCATGCCTGTCAAACATCTTTTGGGGTTGCGATTCTCCCTCCATGCTCCAGTGGTAGACTGCTGTCTCTGTCACCAAGGCAACTGTATTCACAGATATCCATTTCCAGAAGATCACTTCCTCTGCCATTGTGTGGGCTTTCATTTTACTTTTCATCTCAATGTTAAAGATCTGAAGCGTTTTCCCAGCTAGTATGACAAAATCCAAGAAACATCACAGATAGATTACCACAATCACCATCCTGTAGTCTGCCTATTCACAAGCAGCCCATTTAACCTACTATTCCAGTGACATTACAGACAGGGTTAGTATCCTGTCACATTTGAGTCTCCTTTGGTAGTTGACTCTTATCAAATAGAATCCCCTCCCCACCCCCAATACCTCTACCATCCTTGAAGCAAAAAAGTCTACTTCCTACGGACACTTACATGGACATTCCAACAACCGACAAGCACAGACATTTTAATTAACTATAAGCTGTAGTTAAAAGACAAGTCTAAGCTACAGAGCTTGTGTAAACTCTGGTTTAGGTAGCAGCACTGGTATACCAAGCTATAGATGTCTAGTAGATGTCATTAAGTATGATTAATAGAAAGAATGGCTCCAGTTTGTGTCAGTTTAGTGGGTGCTGTAGATGACCTGGACTGAGTTCAACAGCACGAGACTTGCAACAGCTCTTGATAGCCAAAGACCATAGCTTCCATTCCATTTTTCTGTGGAAGAAACTGTGCACTGAGCTAGGAGATGGATGGGGTCTGTACAATAGTAATACAACAAGTGCCTACTGAAGAGGCCAGTCAAAAGTTCAGAAAGATTATTGCAGAAAGGTTTGGAGCTTTAGTTCCAGTTAAGGTTACTGTTTCATGATTTAGGTAACTATATTGCAGGTTTAAGCTTGACTTTAGTGTTCCTTTTAACTACCAGAAGCAGCTAGTAAGGCTATACTTAAAACTAATGTTAATTGAACTAACCTATAAAGAATATGGAACTCTATTCCTTTCAGGAAGTCAAAGTGACATTTTACTTTACTACAGATGAGACGACTCAGCTCCAGGAATATTGTTTTCTGTTCACAAGACACCCACTCAGACTGCTAGAGTATTGGCTTGTAATGCCATTATTTCTATCCACATTTCAGAAGTGTTTTCCCTGCTAGTAACACTTCTGACTGTCAAAGTGGTAGATGTTCCTTCTACTGGGAAGTTTTGATTGATGAAGGCTGCTGGCCACTGAAGATTCGTTTTCAAGAGGTACTAACCCTAAGTTAATATGCAACTCAGACTGCTCTATAATGTTTTAGCATCATTTAGACAGTAAATTGATCATATTAGCTTAATGCAGTGCCAAGAGACAACACAAGTTTTCAGAGCTACACCATGCAGCATTTATGCTCCCTAGATTAACTGCATAAAGAACTGTTAACCTGATCAACTACTGCCCAAGACAGGTTGCTAGCTTCCCTGGGACCAAAACCAGCCTATTTGACGACCTTGCTCTGCACGTGCAGTTACTGTATTGTACAAATGCAATAAGCCCAAGCCTAGCATCAGCTGTAAACTGATAGTTGGAAACAGCATATTTACTATATTAGACAACAATTTGCCCAGCAGTGGAGTGGTGCTATCAAGGGATTGATTTTTGGAACTTCCACAGTGTGCAGCCTTGCATGCAGAAGGCACATAAGTAGTTGTGGAAGGGCTCTAATCACCATCTAAACAGGAATACCAGTATGTGCATATAGAAACTGCTCTCAAAGTCAGTCTTCCTGAAAAGGAAGCAGGATGTCCTCCTTAGTTTTAAGAACATAGAAGAAACCAACAAGCTACTAAAATGAGTTAAAAGCTCATGCTTGTATATTTTCTAGACTAAATTTGACTGCTGTGTTACAGTTGGAAATGGCTTTAAAAGCTTCATCAGGCAGCTAGCTCTGCATGGTGGGTGCCACAGGAGCCATAACAATACAATTTAAGTGTGGCAACATAAATTCAAACTTCAGAATTCTAAACTACAAAACAGTCCATTATTTGGATTAAGAAAGCAGAACCTGCTACAAAGTCACAGTGAGGGCAAGTGTGAGTTTGAGTCTTATGTCTACTTGAATGCTTTCTTAGGCCAAGATCCGAGACAAAAAGCCAGACTCTTATGTAGGTTTTTCTGATCAAGCTACCAGACTGATCAGTCTACTTAGACTATTCTCTACAGGTTTAGTCAAGTAAGCAAATTCATTTTTTGAACACTGGCATGAGAATTTACATTTCAGTTCACTGGAGCACAAAGTTTCTCCATTCCACAAAGAATGGAAGCACCCCCGAGCGCTGCATTCTCCACTTACACCAACTGGGGAGTACTCTCAGTACAGAGCAAAGCAAGAGAGAATCATGAACACAAGGACAAAGCATAAATCTTGGTACACCAGGAGAATGCCACATGCAATCCAGAAATGAAATTGTGCATACTGTATTTCAGTTTAAATCAAGAACCATTTCATTTCTTTTTCTGAGGGTAGGTTTGTATGTTTATTGCTCAATAATCCTCAGATTATGAGCAACTCTCAATCATGGCACACCGAGTCACAATATGCAACAGTTTTGACTACTGAAGCCTCAGGCAATCAGCAGGGAAAGTCTGGAGTGACAGACTGACTTAAACTGTATCTTCAGTGCAGTTCACTGTAGTTCTGCTGGTTATCGTGGGTAACAACATATTGGTTAGGTAGCTTCTACCCAACCCTTTGGTCATTAGATTATTGATAAAAGAAGAGATCATTAAATTTGCAATACCTGACAACACAACTTTGCATGTCAATGCAACATCATTCACCCAACCATATCTCTTCAGATAACAAGCTCATTCACTCTTCCACTCTTTGTGGACAGAACAATACTCCTTTTGAGCAAGTCTTAACACTGGCAAGAATAAAGCTATATTCTTTGAAGCTGGTAATAATCCATTTAGTTAGAAGGTTAGTTTTAAAACCCAATTACATAGTTTCCTTTTAAGAGCTAGACGAAGCTCTGCTAGTGTAGAGAAGGCACTTTCCTTGCCAATATGGTTTGTTTAAAGGGGTCCAAGATTAAGGACAGTGAACTCTCAAGAGATCTGAAATCATTTTTTCATTATTGTCTTTACCCACACCCCAGGTAAAGCAGTCCTTTACAAGATGTATAAGCATCTTAGCTGAATCTGTGATTCAGCTGAAGTCAAACATTAACACATTAGTTTTCCCCTGGTGTCAGTATAAGCTGGAGATCAAAGACAAGAAGTTACAGTTTTTGTACCAGTTCTAATGACAGTTATTTCTTGGACCCCTAAGTAATTTCACCATGATCTTTCACAATTAAAAACACGCTTAGGCAGAAACGAATAGCACACAGGACATGCTAGTAGAGGTCTCTCATAAAAATATTGCAACTTGGTTTTGTCTATCAACTGTACTTCCATCATATATACACACACACAAACATTATGAGCATACTCTTCTCCTTCACTTGGTACAGTCAATAGTCAAAGCAGCCAAACGTTTAGCAACAAGCCAATGGAGAATGTCTTCACTATAATACCAGCTGAGGATTAAGATCCCCCACCTGGCTATGAAGTGAACTGTCAAATGGCTACCTTAAAGTTCAGTGCTTTTTATGAGATCAGACCATTCTGTACTACAGAACATGAAATGTCATGACAAAGTTCACTCACCATCTGTTTAGATAAGATGCAGGAAGAAAAGTATATAGTCAGTAACAGTTATTGAGATTCAATACCAGAAGTCAGTCATTTAAGCAGAGAGCCAGAGATGTATTAAAAATTATTTCTTTGAGCTCAGAGTGCTACGTAAAGGCAGTATCAACACCACAAGTACTGGTAAGCAGAGGTCTTCTACGTGCAAGGTCTCATGATGACCAAACTTAACATGCTTGTATATTCAGACTTTCACAGTTACTAGCCATCCTTATGACATTTTGTTGGTATCTAGTAAGCTCTTCAGAGCTACAAGAGCGAGCCAGGACAGAGCAGAGCTTAAGAATGGCTTTACACTCCTATTCACCTTTACAAGTATCCATTACGTTTACAACACCTGTTTAATGGGAAAGTATACCATATGTTGACCTGGTCTTCAGTGAGAATAGGAGGCTGCAGTGCCAAGCCCAAGCATCTCACACCTACTTGGAGGCAAATCATCCAAAGATTACTGAAAAATCCACTGCCAAAAATACAGCATGCAAGTTCAGGCAAGAATTCTTATCCTCATATACATTCTTCTTAGAAAGTTTACATAAATCTTAAGCTTAAGAGCATACATAAACGGTAATACAGCTAAACAGTAGGTTTCATACTGCAATAACAAAGGGTTACTTACCTTTTAGGGCAATTACTTTAGAGGCTGGATTCATGATGGCACTTTCGGCAGAAATTGGACGTCTGATGGGTGTTGTTGGATCGCTCATGTCAATTATCACTACTTGTGCCTGCTCTCCCACTTTCTCCCTGATGCAGATGAATTTGTCAGATTCCATTGTTAGGGTACTGAATCCAATGTTTGCTGGGTTAATGCCCAAATTTTGGAGCTAGAAAGATAGAAGAGAGTGCTTTATTATCCTTCCCATGTTGAAGGTCTAACTCAAGCCTCTATGTCTAAAGTCTCTTCCAGAAGGAAATGCAAGACTGGTATATTTCTCTGACAAGACTATATATTATGGAATTATGAACTATCTTCTGATTCTCTTTGTTCCATAGGTAAAGAACTACACAATTCCCAGTATTCAAGTACTAAAGACTCTCCAAAGTTGTGTCACTGATGCAAATTAAAAGGAGTTTTAACTTAAACATTTATAGCTTAACCTGGTTCTAGTTATGTGATAGGCTGTATACTATCAGTAGCATCACTATTCCAGATTTAGCAAGGCTGGTAAATTTGGTATTAAAAACTTATTAAGTGGCAGAACTACAAGGTACAGCAGGAGTGGGTCCTACAGAAAGAACGAATTACTCTTATGCAACTCACTCCTAGCAACATTATGGAATGAAGTCTACATAGCAGGTCTCAAATGGCCTGTTTTTACAAGTGGACTTGTTCATCTTGCTTCTTAGAATCTAATTCTTACCAGTGAAAGCTAAGAAAGATGCGTTAAAATAATCAGTCGTTTCACCTCTCCTTGCCCAAGATGTCATGCCATTTGGCTTAACAACAAAAGCAGGGATTTCAATGCAGCCCCCCTCCAGCCCTATGTCCAACTCTCAAAACATAACTTGTCCGCAATCATATGACAGTGGGTACAAAGCAGTTACTCTTAATGTAACTTCAAGTCATTTTGTGCCACTGAATAGACCACCCTAGAAGATGGTTATTTCTCATTTTCATCCTTTTGTGTTAACTTTGTTTCCATTCACTTCCGCCAATTTCAGGCTAACAGAAGGAGGTGGCTGTGAATGAGTATCACTGTTTCAATTGGTCTGCAGTACATCAGATTTACCTACACAGCACACCCCAGTTTGGTATGTATGCAAGCTGCATTTTATATAACAGTTAACTGTGACAGGCCTGAGCACCTGCTTTATGCCCCAGAGCAATGCTTTTCAAACAGAGGAACAGTATCAACTTCACCGAAGCTTCTTAAGGGATTAACCTATACTGCTTTTCAGTGCGCTGCAACTGAAAAATGACTGCTCTCAAGGAGACAGGATAGAAACTACCACCAGCATCACTGAGTCATTGGACTCCTCTGATACATACCACCCGGACCTTCACACAACAGGCTAAACCTCTTGGGCAACAAGTCCCATGATGGTGTCACAAACATTGTTTTAGCATGTTTTGATCTGGTTAACCATGGCTTGTTACAGCTGCCATAAAGCTACTCACTAAATCATAGATTGCATATGTAATGAAAATACCTAGAAGTGTGGTGTGTCAGGACTGTGCCCAGGAACACCTCAGGAATTGTTTGTTTTCGGTTTATCTTATTAATGAAGAGCTACTCAACTCAGTAACTGCTAATCTCAACGTACTCAAGTTTCAGTAATGCAATATAAGCCAAATATATGCACTTGTAAGAAGATGTTTACTCCCTCCCTCAGCAAAATTGACACCATTCAGCTAACACCTCACTTTATAGGTAAATAATTCAATACACTCTTGTAAACTTCAGTAGGTGCCATTAATTCCAAAAGACAATCAAAGAACGTAAGAAGCTGCTTGCAACTAGAGTTTTGAAAACAAGTCCACTGGGCATGCGGCTATTACAGGCTTCTGTGTCAGTAAGGAAAGAGGTTTCCATATCAAGACAACTCATGTATTTTTCATACGTAACTCAGAATGTTTTACTACGAATAAACCTGCAAGTTGCAGCTCCATCAACTTCTGTGACCTTGAACAACAGAGGAATAAATGGTGGGCCCTTAGTTCCACTGTTCTTGGTCACATGCTCTAGACCAGACAATGGCCACTTATAGTGACAAATTACATGTTCACGTAGTAGACACTTGAGCACTTTCCTGTTGAGCATGATCCGAGTCCATCTACCAAGAGACTAATTAAGTGTTACAAGACTGGTCAAGAGATTTAACTGCAGCATAGCAAAGTTCCTAACTTGATTTAATTAATCCAAACTCGGATGTATTTCCGGAACACTGAAGTAGAAACACAGCCTCTTCAAGGTCTCTTCTCAATCACTGTGCCTCAGCTTGACCTACTCTTCAAGAAACAGCCCCTGGCCACTCATTCTGCATGGTAAGAATCTCCAGGCATTAGCCTATTTGAAGTTCAGCTTTAAGCCCGAGGTTATTCACTGCAAAATCAGATCTATGTTGAAGAATAACACTTTTGGTATCTTCACTAAGATTTGGCATCAAGTTCTGGTATTAAGATTTCCCATTTAAACTGCTATAAAATCTAGCAAAGCTTTCAGAAAATGTAATGCTAAATTATGCAGGAGTATCACTGTCATCCTTATTATTAGTGAAGTCAATCATATCTTTTAAAGGCAAAATGTCCTAAAGGACGGTCATGTGAATACTGCAAGCCTCAGTGAATGATGACAAAGCTGCACATTTTAGCAGTCTAACACTGAAGACTGTTCCTGTGTAAGAGGCATATTCCTTGTGACTATACATAAGAACACAAACAAGAATCCCTTTACCACCAAACAAAGGGACACTAGCCAGCATCACTTCTATCCTGGATGGGACAAACCTGCCTTGACAATCTGGACTATATTGTTCTAAAGCACCTTCCCCCCCTTCCTTAAGCACAGAATTAAGAAAACTTTAGTACAGGTGGTAGCAAGCATTTAGCTATATATCTTAAAAGGCCTCAGGTGAAGGTGCTACAGGTTATTACTGAAGTTTGTATATGTTAACTAAAGATGTTGTAGTTTATTTTCATAAAGGAGTGAACATCAGGCCTCTCGACTGCTGCTAAATTTTCATTTTTTATTATGCTTCTTATGCAAGCAGTACTCTCAAACTAAGGTTGCCTTCTTCTGAAAAGGATTCAATATTACAAAGTCATTCCAGATACATTTACTATGGGGATAGCCTCCTCTCATGATTTTATCCCACACTTTATTTTTGGGTAATCCAGTTAAACACTACCAAGCACCCCCATGTAGCTTACTGTAAGCTTCGTTATAGAGGAAAGGATAACATTCTGTTTTATAAGTAATGGCCTAATGCCTCCCCTATCCTTTCATACCCTAATGCCCATTATCTACACGTACAGTGTAGAACTATCTTCACTATCAGGCAGAATGAACCAGATAAAGATTTTTGCTTCATATATATCTAGTATTACTGCAGGCTGGATTAGATACCAAACTTACTTTTAAGCATCTTACAGATACTAAGAATTTATCGACATGGTAAAGACTAACCCAAGATGTATTATCTGATTCTCAACCTGAATCAAGATAGACAAGTCCTACACATAGGATAAAATACAACTATTAATCTGAGATTTAGTCTTTCCCCATTCTACTTTACCAACATAGTACCATTTGCTAAAAAATGGAGTTGAGATGATTTTACATGAGTTCTACTAAATACTGGGCTTTCTAATGCGTTTCCCTTTCTGTGGAGTACAGTGATCCAGACTGAGCCAGCATAGACCAAGTCAGACACTGATGCTACCAGTCTTCAAACTAAGTCTATTTCTCTAATGGGAAATACTTATGCCTAACTTACTGCCTGTTCAATACTGACACTGCAATACTTGGGACCTACCACCAGTTAAATGCTGGAGTCAGAAGAACTCTGTGAATTTAAGATCGCTCCAGAGTTCAGTAAATATCCCACATCAATTTTATGCCACACAGCTCTAGTGGAAATGCTTTTTAGAGATGATCAACTATTGTTTTTTAAGCCCACTAGAGAAGAGTAAGGCTCAGACAGAGGCTGTAGGTATCCAAATATTAAAAACTGCCTGCTAAAAGCTCTGTAAGCACATACCATTTTAAGCATAATACAAACCAAGAACGCAGTAATACAGTTTCTCAGAATAGAAATAGCAAGAGATGAGGTGCAGATGGGCAATTGAGAGGGGATGTCCAACAACTATATGCATTATAGAGATGAGGATTAGATCATCTATTGAATGAGCCTCCCTACCGCATGTAGGGTGCTTTTCAATTCAGTGAGCAAATATGATAAACAGCTGAATCAAAACACAATATTTAGCCCTACCTTTTGAATACAAGTCCAAAAAGTCATTTACAGGTTGCAAATATCCTGAGTGCTTTTAAGTCCACATGTCTAGCCAAAGCAAACTCAGGAAAGGCATTACACTTCAGCTCAGTCATGCCTATTACACAACAGATAGCAATTCTTAACAAGACATCTCAGGCCATCCAAATAGAAAGTGGTTTTGTTCAGAAAATGACAGTAGTAAATCTGCATTCTTTATGTTTAAAACCAGAATACCTTAGCTTCTTAGTGCTGCACTGAGATGCATAAAACTTATGCGTCAAGAGCATGTCATGCACACAGGTTTTTTCACATTAGTTTGCTGTGCTCAAGAGCCTATATTAGTTATTCAACAAAAAGCAGAATCTTGCCTACAGATCGATGTGTCTGTCCATCTAAGGGATGAAGCCCCCAACCTAGGAACCTGAGACTTTGTATAAGAAACAGCTTTCTCTGCAGGCAAGCAGAGATTTTTTGGTAGTGAAAACTTAAAAAAAAAAAAAAATCAAAAGGGGATAAAGACAAGCTTTTAAGAGCAACCAATGACTAAGTAAAGGAGAAGTTTAATTTTAGATCAAGAACACTTTGTACACTGAATTCCAGTAGCATTGCTTCCAGTCTACATACCAATATATTTAGTCTTTCACAGCATTTCCATTGTAAACTACAATCCCCTTGGAAGAGTTCAATCTGGTAAATAAAACTGCCCCAATAGAAGCACTAGAGTTAAGAACCTGGTTAAATCACAGTAGCTTAAGTAGTGTGTACTAATACTTCACTATAGCAGGGCTGGCATAGTTTGCACTGCTGCAGCTGGTCAGCCATCAGACAGATAAGAAACAAGTCCTTATCCTATTCCCCTTCTTTGCTACAGGACTTAACTATGATATCCTCAGTAGGAAGAACGAGCAAAATGCAAGTTCTTTATGAATTTGTGAAAACTCATAGCTACAGAGTCCACGTCTAAAAGAACCTGTTCAATTGCATTAAATGAAGCTAAACAACAGGAAGACTTGAGTTCATTCTCAGCTTAACTACTACCACATCAAGACCTGGATGACTTTCTTTTACTGCAGCTATTCTCCATCTTTCAGCTCATGTGCTCATACAGGACTTGTATGTACAAGCTGTAACAGCTTCAAATTTAGCGTGCACTGTGACTAGCAGTCACTCCTCCTTCACAGGCTTAGAGCTACAGTTCAGTCGGAAGGATGATCAACATAAAGCAAAATGAGCTTCACAAGGAATGTAAACAGTCTGCTGATCTCTAGTACTCCTCCAATTTTACGTGGACCAAGATCCCTGTTTCACTTCACACTATCATTTATCCAATTCCAGCTAGAGAGAGTGGGAGAGAAGAGTTCAGAATTTAGCACTGCAACTTATGTTTAGTTCCTCTGCAGAGTGCTTTCTGTGTGCTTCAGTTCTTTTAGTTAAGTACATACATCCGTCTTGGGAAAACTCTGAACTTAAGTGAAACAATGTTTCATCAGCAACAGTCTGAATTTGGAATTTGGTAATTATAGCACTAACAGCTATTCTAACCACTTAAAGCCATATTAATTACAATGGCTACAGGTATAAACAGTACACAGGTTGACTTAAGGTGCAGAAAGATTTAATGCAGCATCACTGCAACACAGCAGTTATAAGGCATTGTAACTTTTTCGGATTTAACATCATAAAGCAGAGCAGTAGATCTGTGACATTAATTTTAAATACGACAGTGTCCTTAACTGTAGCCAAGCCAATTTCTTGGAAGTAAGGGGAGGGAAGAGGTTAAGCTGATAAAGCTGAATATGGGTGATAGCGAAGCATTATGAAGGAGTGAAGGCCTAATCTTTTAACGAATTCTCTACCGGTCAACAATGAGCATCGTGTATCATTTATGCATGACTCTAGATGTTTACAACACATAATATTAAGTTAGAGCTGATAAAACTGCACTGCAGATATCCACCCAGAGCAAACACTACCAGTTTCCACATTCCTTCTGATCTTCCTCCATGTTTATGCCACCACGTAGAGACAACTGCAGAAGCAGCACTGAGGAGGCTGACTGCATTCCTACTCCCAGCTACTACTAATCTCAGTATTTTTTTTTAGCAGAGTACTGCTTTGGAGGTATTGCACTCAAACTGGGGGGAGAAGCAGGAAAGAGTGAATCCTTAAGAAGAGTTCGGTCCTACATATTAGCAGCAGGAGTCCCACGGTTTCCCCTGCTCCTCTATGCTGGGAAAAAGTCCCTCAAGCACAGTATTAGCCCCTTTAATAAGATCAAATTATTTAAGAGCAAAAGCAGGTGGTAGCAAAAAATAGAATATGACTTCAGTACAAATCTCTTGAGAAGTTGCTAGCCCCTCACCCAAAACAGAAGCAACACAATGCTAATATTGGCAGTGTTGCAAGACACCCAACACTAGCCAGCACAGAAACAGTCATTTAATATGCAAAGCAGCACATTACACCTATGACATATTAAGTGTGATATTCTCTCATCATTGTTGTATAGACCAAACACAATCAGCAGGACTGATTATGTTTGCTAGTTTTAAATTGTAAGAACCATATGCTTCCAAGAACAGTCTGACATCAAAAACACTTTGATCCCAAGTTTCTTACGCAGACAGCTGCACTATAGCTCTTGGAATTCATTCGAGGTTATTACAATCACTGCTACACTGGACATTGGTGGGGAGGGAGGTGGGTGGAGTGACAGTATAATTCTTCTTCACTATGTTAAACTCTCTTAATCCACGCCAACTCTGAGGGGACAGGTGTGTCTGCTCTCTTGGGCACAGAGATCAGATATTTCTGGAGTTTGCTAGCCCTATTACTGTTTCTCAGGCTAAGGCTCCTTCTGGAGTGGCCAAAACCGTTAGTTCTTCCAGTCAAGCAGAAAAACACTTCTCAAAGAGAACTGGAAGTGGCAATAACCATTTCCCAAGCTGAAACGATTGAAGTGGCACAAAGTCCACACTGATGGATGATACCCAGTTCATATCTTGAAATGGATGCCTGATTTGACAGAAAGGGGCGGTACAGAGACAGAAGGATGACTTGCCAAGTCCACTTCCTGTTCTCTCATTCATTTAGCAAATTCCTTTAATTCCTGCCTCAAACTGCATGTTCACAGACTGCTGTTCTCTCACTCCATTTACAACCCTCCCTCATCACCAGTTCACAAGGAAACAGATAAACCGGTTTGTCTGTGTTGCATCCATTAGTCACAGATCTTTTCCAACGCTGGCATTATGGCTTTCACAGGCTATGAAGAACAGAACTATGACATTTTTAGGAACGTGGTTTTTTTTAATATTGTTATGCTTGGAAGGAGAGACAGAGGCTGTGCAGCTTCCAAGTCCAAAAGCGTTCTTGCACCTCATCTCACCAATTTCCTCCCAATTCGCAGCCGCACAGAAAGAGGTTCCCAGGAACCTCCGCGATCCGGAGGCTGATGGTCGTTTAGGTAAAAGAGAAAAGCCTCGATCCCTTTCCAAGATTAACGCACCCACCTAAACCGAGGCGGGGGAGCCCCCGCGGTCCCCGGGGCGAGCAGCCCGGCCCCGGCCCGGCGCCTCCCCCTCCCCGGAGCGGGAGGTCCCTCAGGCGCCGAGTGACTCTGCACAAATCGCGGGCGCTCCCCGGAGAGGCTGCCCGGGGGATGGACGGACAGACGGACGGAGGGAGGGAGGGGGGGAGGCGGCAGCCAGGGAGCCCGCACCGGGGGCGGCCCCGGCCCCGCGCGCCTTCCCGCGGCGCCCAGCGGGACGGCGGCTCCGCACCGGAGGGAGGGA
>VZSZ01010727.1:243599-266160 GCA_013398815.1 Ibidorhyncha struthersii | reverse complement strand
GCTGTGGCCCTTGGTGGGCACCGAAGGCCGGGAGCGGGCCCCGCGGCCTGCCCCAGCACCTGCCGTGGCGGCCGGTCTTGGCCCAGAGCGGCTCTTCTCCTCCTCCCCGGGGTGGACACCGGCCGCGGGGGAGCAGAGGCACGCGTGGCCTTTGACAGTCGTGGTCCCCAGCTTGGCGGCACAAGGCTCCTGGGAGCCCCAAGGGGCTGAGCCGGCGCTTGGGCCTGGCTGGGTCAGACGGTGCAGCTGCCCTCGGCCCACCGACAGATGAGAGCACCGCATGGGCTTTGCAACCTACTGCTGTGCCCGAAGGTAGGTGAGGAGTTTTATGATCAGTTATGATATAGTAGGTTTGAAAAGACATCCCACTGTTCTGCCCTGTTGAATTTCTAAATGGAAATAGGGTTCCTTCCCCGGAGAGTTGACATTGTAGATTGGGAAGTTATTAAACATCCAACAAGTGGAGAGTCCAACATGCAAGAGGTATATCGATACCTTTTTTTTTTTTCACCCTCACTCCTAGTCAGCCTATTAGCATCAGACGGGGGAGGTGAAGGTAGCATTACTGCTATTATGTTTCTCCTAAATTACAGTAATCCTTCAAGATGGAAACTGATTGCTGCAGTGTTGCTAGCTCCAGCAGTTTTAGCTGGAGCATCGTGGTGTTCAGGTTTCCCAGAGCACCCAGCTCTGGGAAACACAAGATTACAGGAGAATCTCTGATTTAACTTTTTATAAATGAGTTTCTTGTGCTGTGGGTTGCAAAGAAAAGCTGAACAAGGGACCCCTGAAGACTCAAAACCAGAAGGCAAATTAAAACAATTCCAAACATACTACAATTTAAAACCTCATTATTTTTACTTAACCTCATTCATTTTTAATACATGGAGCTGGGAATTACCAAAACTGGGTTAGATTTCCAAAGGGAATGTAGGCATGGCTCTGCTGAGACCCCTTGGTTCCTACTGGCACGCGCAATTGCAGGTTGCAGCCATGGGGATCCCTTTGCCATGTATGTGAGATCTGAAGGTCTGCAGCTGGACAGAGGAAACGCTGAACAGCCCACTGAATGGGTGGCAGAAGGTGCTGGGACTAAGGTGCCACCAAAGCCCTATCCCCAATCTGTATCTGGGATCTGTAGTTCTCCCAGAGGAGTCATGGTTGGGGTTAGGCACCAAGGTCTGTTCTCTCAAAAGCAAGCAAATATGGAGCTAAGGTGGAGACAGCTTTTCTTTACGTGGTCTCAAAAGGGGTTTGAGTAGCATCTGCTCCATAGGTTTGTTAGTAGCAGTTTATTTACAGTAGGTTAGCTATGTCAGTTTCTAAATGAGGGCAAGTTTACTGTGCTGCAGAGAGAGGACCATCAGTGGGAGGTCAGGACATAATCTGTAATCGGCCTTTTTGGTATAATGCACTTGTTCTGTGTTTTCCTTTGTCATCTGCCCTCCGTCACAGTCACTTTATGGGTGCTAATTATTTATATCCAGAGCTCCAATTGCTAGCTTTTGCTTTCTGATTTATAGCTAACTAGCTTTGTTTTAAAAAAATGAGCCACAGACTTTCATCATTTATTTCACAAATGAAGTAGGACCTCTTAAGTAATGTGCATTGTTATAGGAGATATATTATTGTATCATTTATATTTTAAAGAAAATTGTGAGAAAAGAAAGAAACAACAGGTTTGTCTCCAAGACATATTTTTATTAGCAAGAATTACAAATGCATAAAAATCACTGTGTACTGTGTGCAGTCGCTTTTAGTAGTCTGGCACTAAACTGCTGACACAAACTAGAGAGATCACTGGCAAGGAAATCAAGGCTCTTTTAAAGTATAATTAAAATAAAAGGGCCGTTATATTTCTTCAGTTTTAATAATATAATGCTTCATGCCCACTCCAAGCTGGGCAAATCCTAATTACAACATCCTATAATTTCTATAGTAAAAAAGGCATCTCACTTTATGTTAAAGTGCTTCACCACACTTTTGTCAGCTGATGTCTTTCTCATTTGTACCTTCTTTACGCTGTTCTAAATATCTGTTCTTTTTAACGCCTGGCTTTGCTGCTGACGAGTTAGATTCTTCGCAGGTGTGAACAGCTCTAAGAGCTAGCTGATTGTGTTTGAAATTTTGACACAAATCAAAAAAGTGGGAAAAGCATTTTGCCATCTTTTCTCCACTTTGCAACTAGCTGAGCTTCCATAGCTAAAGAAACTGACCTCTGTACAGTCAGCTGTGTGTATGGATGTTTTAACTGAGTCTTTTAACCCTGTTTTCTGTATTTAGTTTGGGATCTCTCACTGGAAAGGCACTACTGGCCTTATTTAAGGTATTTCTCCTACAGTCTGTAGTCTATTAAAAGGAAATGTAAAGAGTCTCAAGTCTGTAAATGTTCGCTGTGCTAGTACCCCTCTGATGAGCTCTGATTAGCTGCTACTCTTGCTCCTTTATAAAAGGTAGAGGCCACAGCACGTAGCAGCTGAGAAGGGTGTAATCCCTAGCAATCCTTTAACAATGCAAATGGAAAAGGTCTTGGTAAATGTTTCTCTATTTTCTCAGAGGTTGCTCTCCTCCAGATGTTTGGTTTTCTGGCTCCTCCTATGGATGGCAGCCTGATGCTCTTTTTCAGTATTTGAGAACAGCCCTGAGAAGACCTGCATTTTTGCCTTCGAGGGTCTGTTATTTACATGGAAAAATATTATATGTATTGTGCATGTTCCTAGTCATCTTCCCACAGAATCAGCCAAGGAAATCTCGCTGGAAAAGCAATGTGCATTTCTCTTAAGTTTTCCTCTTGGAGTCTTATTCCACAACATCAGTTCAAATAATTGTTTAATTACAAAAGTGTTCAATTTGCAAATGTTTGGCCATGTTACTGTTTTGATTTTAAAAGAAAATATAAAGGCACTAGCACATATTCTGGCCTGTATGAGAGCGCATCCACTTACTGACAGCAGACCTGCCTGAGTGTGAACAAGTAAAGCTCCAAGTGACAGGGTCTGTGGGTTTGACTCGCATGTCCTTGAGGCTGACCACTACAAACTGCTGGAGAGCCGATGTGTGTGGCACAGCATTGAGCACAGAATGTTTGATCCGCATCTATTCCCAGCTGTATACTGACTGGCGCTGGCTGAGTGTCAATGTTTTGCCTAACAGATAAATGCAAACCTGAGGAATGCTGTATCAGCAGTCACAGCACGAAGATGTGGTGCAGCAAAGACAGAGGATCATGACAACTCCAGAAATTCTGATTTGGCCTCTCACAGAGAAAATTGACATTTCCTGCAGCTCAAGGCCCTCACTGACTGCCCTGTTTGCTTCAGGATCCAGTTTGAAATTGTACTCCCTGTTTTTCAAACCACACCCTCACTCCTTGGACGTCTTTCCAGCTTGTCTCCTGGAGACAGTGGAGCCCTTCCCTTGCCTCCCATCTGTCTCGCCTCTCTTCTTCCAACAGACTCTTCACTGCTGAGTCAAGAACTGTCTTCTCTCATTGTCTCCCATCCAGAACTGACTCCTTGGACACGTCCCACAATCATTCTCCGTTTTTGTGCAAACTTCCATTCAAATAGTGTTCTTTTCCCCTGGAATTCAGTTCTCTTTTTCCCATCTGTTCTTCTTATTGAACGCATAACTCTGGGTCGAACAAAGCACTCTGAGGCTCTGTATGTTTCCTCTGTGGTTTTTGTAAGCCATTGCGCAAGCTCCTGAGAGCAGACTGGTAAAAACTGTAATGTTTTTGAAGAAATTATTTGAAATGTAAAGATTCTGTTGCAGAGTTGTTTAATATGTAACTGTTTAATGTTTAAATTCCCTCTAGTTCATTCTCTGGCAGGAGAATGTCATTGTGCACACACAGCATTTAAAGGAAATCCCCTGTTATGGTGGATTTAACTCCTGACATGTTCTTGATAAAGGTCACTTTATGAATTTAGTTTGGTCTGTGAAACCCCACCCTGTATTCCCTGTGCATGGAAAGCTCTGCTGGAGATGATAGATTCTGATGGCATTTAATGTCAGAACGAACAGAAGTGTTTAGAGGCAGTAGCAGTGCAGGCTGGAGGTCTTTAGATTCCCCACAGAGCTAATGCCATGATACACAATTTACTTGTAACTTGCAAACAATATGCCTGTCTTTCCTCCCAGAAGCATTTCCATTTAAAGAAGCCATTTCTGTCTTTGTGCAGTGCACTGACATTCATGCTCTCTGTGCACTCATACAGTCGTTTGCTTCTTCTCTGGACACTTGTGTTCTCCAAGGTTTGCAGCACAGATGCTGAATTACTTGCACGGTAGTATATTAGCTGAAATTTCAACTCCTCCAGCCCAGCCTTGTAAAAACAGAGGTCTACTGGTCAGTGACGCAAAGCCGAATAAAGGGCATGGGAGTCAACGTCTGTCTTCAAAATCATGACAGATGGGTCAGGGCTGTTTGCTACGTCAACCTTTTTAGACGCTGAATTTCTCCAGAGTGTTTTCTCTGGCAGTTCATCCATCAAGTGGATAGAGGGTGAACCTGTTCTTTGAAAACAGAACTAATGGAAAGCAATGAGAGCTAATATAAATCAAATGCGCACCTATTGATAATTTCACCAGTTCTGGAATGTCAGGAAACCAAGCTACATTTACAAATAGACCAAGTAAAATCTTAGCCTAAATGGTCTGAGTCGTTAAATACCATTTAGGAGCATAACTAGTAAGTGTGCATAAATAGCATATGAGAATAAAAGGCTGGAAAAGACCTGAACGGGTCTTCTGGTTATTACTTCTGTCCTACAGCAAGACTGAATGAACCAATGTTTCTTAATTGCAGATTAACAGGGTGATTTGGGAAATGCTGAATATATTGACTCTTAGGGCCCTTTAGTTACTTCCTTTGAAACAGACCCTTGTCAGGGAAACCTCAGTGTTCATTTTCTTAACGTTATTATATTATGCAGGAAATAGAACAAAGCCAAGAAAAGCAGAAACACCATTACATTTTAAAGTATAGTCATAAACCTTGCAGATGGTAAACAGACTTAATTTTCTATAGGGTCTTTACAATATATTTCCGTTTCTCTTAATCCTGGAAAGAAGCACTCTCTAAATTCATAAGCTATGAATTCCCCCCATCCCCAGAAGGAAAGAAATCTTTTATGACTATTCTTTCCCTATGTTTGCCTGTTTCCTTTTCCCCACCGTAGTAAGTTTTGAGACCATTGGCCAAATTCAGCCATATGTGATGGAGAGGAATAAGCTCGAAGATACTAGATTTCTGCAAATTTCATGAAAATAGGCAGCCAGAGAGTGGAGAGAGACTTTTATTTGAAAGGAATGGC
Source organism: Ibidorhyncha struthersii (assembly GCA_013398815.1). Classification (NCBI taxonomy): domain Eukaryota; kingdom Metazoa; phylum Chordata; class Aves; order Charadriiformes; family Charadriidae; genus Ibidorhyncha; species Ibidorhyncha struthersii. The sequence continues at coordinate 260,842 of VZSZ01010727.1, read as the reverse complement.
TGAAATGGGAGTTCAGCCCTTACTTACAAATCTATGAAGTAGTCAACCCAAATCATGGAAAAAAAAAAATCTTTGACCAAGGCGTGTACCTTCTTGAACTAGTTTTATTGTTCATGAAATATTTTTGTTCCCTTTCTTTATGCCCAAATTCCTGCTTTTGTATGAATCTGTACCTTTGTCTGCATTAACTTTAAAAATAGGTTCAGAAATCCCCTCCTGGAAACACCATTATTTCCCGAACTATGTTCTCCCCTTCAAACCCAGGTTTTTATTAGACCACATAATGCTATTTTATGTAACACAAAGGCCCTGGTGTTCAGGGTTTTTTTTTTTTTTCTATCAGCTTGTAGGATTTCAAGAAGCTGAAGATAAAAGTCACCCTAATTTTCTTACTCACTCTTGGCTTCCTCTCTCTTGAATTGTTGGTGGAACAGGTTTTTATGGAAGTTCTCTGCATTTCATGGTTCTTAATGACATATATAACCTGAACATAATAGACTGGCTTTTCTGGAACTTCAGTCTTAACTAGAATTTTCAAGACACAAACACAATACAAAGATATTTCCCAGAGAGGTTCAACAGCCATACATGTTTGCTACCTTTTAGATTTTTGAGAAAATAATAAGCAAGATGGCTGACCTAGAGTAAAATGTAGGTAAGCACAGACTTACATGCTCAAAGTCCTCATGATGAAATGTCTAAATTAGCTTTAAAAAAAAAATCCTACCAGTGCTAGCAGAAGCAATATATAAGCACTTTTGCTACCCTGTCACTAGAATGAGTTTAAATGACACAAGATTGAGACAGCTGTGCCCCTTTACGCCAGTGCTTTCAGTGTAACTGAGCCTACTTGTAAGAGGGATGTTAAATAAAGGGATAAAACCTCTTGTGCAGAGTCAGCCTTAACAAGCACCAGAGGGAATTTACAATCCTAGCTTTTTAGAGTATAGTTAATCTTTTTATAAATAACTATCTTTTCAGAAAGATCTTCCTGAATTTAAAAGAGTATTTGGTACTTCCTACTTCTCTAAAGGCCCAAGAGGTGCCCTGCAACATAAAAAGGTGACATCAATTTTTGGCAAACTGTGCTGTTCCAGATATGTAGAGTATCTTTAGCAAATGCACAAGCGAAAGAGGAAGCATACAAAGCACTAGTTAAACCATTTATTTAGTATTTTGTGGTCACATTTCCTTGCAGATTTTTGGTCCTCATAATGGAAAAATGAGATCTAATAAAGTTTTAATTTCAAAAAGAATGTGTGGTGGCCCAGTTATGCAGTAGCTTTTAGTTGCCTCCCTCTTTCTGCACCACACAATACTGCATCCAGGAAGCAAAGGAATGATTTCTAGTCCCAGTGTCAGAGTTCTCCCTCTTCCATCCTAGCTCTTCCCAAGTCATTTGCTCCAACTCAACCACAGCCTAGTGTAAACATGTTTACAGTTCTGGATTGAGTAAGGCTCTGTAGCCAGAGCACATCAGAAGTGAGTCATCTTTCTGTGTTTCTATCCATTTTCATTTCATGAAGACTGAAACATAACTGGTAAGAATAAAAAGCAGCTCTTCCTTTGTTTCTTTGGTTATACTGGAAGAAGAGAACTAAAGAATTAAAAGAAACAAGTTTAGTGTTAAGAAATAACCACTTTCATGGGCACTCCCAAAGATCAGTAAATATCTGCATGTTTCTCTTCTAGCTCAGAATGTGGCTGAGACAGCACATGATGTGTTGCCTGATGCAAGAACTATGTTCAGTTAATGCATATTGCCAAGTTTATGTCTGCAAACAGGAGCTTGACTTGCTATGTCTGGGCTGTGACTGATCATACTTATTCACAAAGCGAGAGAACAAATGGCTGTATAGACGTCTGGTAGAATACAGAAAACCGCCTTGAGCTTTTCAATCAATTATTCCAAAACAAGTGTAGTCAAGTATAGGCCACAGGATTAAAACACAGCCTGAATCCCTCCCAATTGTAATATAAAGTTAAACATTTTGGAATGGTCTGTCCCTTCCCAGCCCATCCACTCTTGTCAAAAAATGATGTAGTTGGATTTGCTGGTGATACCAAGATTCTGGTCAGCTATCAGTATGGTCCCTCTGGTTAGTCAGGGCTTCCTGATTGGTTTCACTGGGGTGTTAGCTCCTCAGCTGTTGGGTTACGAAGCAACAAGGCAGCATTTATTATACTGCTTATCTCAGATATCACTTCCTCCCTATTCATCTCCATTCATAGCTACATACGACATGCAGTATTATTTTCAGCTATATTTGGCTTGCATGTAATCCAGCTTCCCAGCTCCTCGCTGTATTATGTAAATACAACAGCAGGGAGAAGCAGCCTTTTGTCCCCCTGTGCCAGGAGGATATGCTGAACATCAACATGGACATGTTCCTGAAGACCAAACTGTTTTCTGGAAGTCTGCTCACAGATTTCATAATCCATCTGTTTTCTGTAGAATGCAGTTATTTAAAGCAACAAAGTTCACTTTGGAGACATTGTACGCTAGCTGCTGTTTATGCTGATATTTCTGATGAGGCTCAATATTGTCTATTTTCCATTATATCTCAACACTGCCTTTAATAGCCTCTTTCCACCAGATTTACATATTATCCCTCCCGGCTGTTCACACAGAGACTTCCCTTTACTTGGCAATCTTCCAGTCACTCCATACTACAGGCAGAGGTACCAAAACAGCACAGCAGTTGATAAGAGTCAAAATAAAACTACATTATGTTATACTACATGGCCTACAGATGACTGAACAATTAAACAACAGAGCATTCGAGATGGTCATCAGAAGTCCTCTTCCTTTTCTTAAGACTGCTCATTTTAAGTACTTTTGGGCAGGTATGTAACAAGGTTGTAGAGGCTTAACAAAGGTCTCTTCAGAGGTTATCTGATTCCATTATTTATCACTAACCCAAGGAAGGGTAAGTCAGAATTAATGATTCTCTGAAATACAAGATGAAGATTGTTCTTACAGGAATTGGCTTCATAACCCTGACACTTGAGACACCTGAGGAAGCAGAGACATTCCCTGGAGATAGATGCAGATCATTAACACAGTCAAACTGACTCAGCAGTGCATCTACATGCGCCTAAACGCAAAGATACAAGGAAGCTTAATGGTTTTAATGTGACCCTCAACATAGATATGCACCTATTTCTTAAGTAAGTACATTCTTGAATTAAGGCTCTGGCTTTTTGCGGTCTAGTGTACCCAAACCCCACTGCTCTGTCATTGCCACTAGCTGCCGGTGTCCAGTGATATGTGGAAACCAGCAATGTGCTGTTGTATCCCTCAGTGAAGAGCTGTTTTGGTTGTGTTCTTCATCTTATCTCATTTGGGCACAGGTGAAGCCCTCAGGCTTCTGGCAGGCTGCCACTGTAAACCCAGCATAGTGCATGTTGGCTTGAGTGGGGAATAGGACCTCAATATTGCATTTCAAACACTGATTAGTAAAGCAGGCAATTGAAAACTGTTTATTTAGCTTATAGAGATTGCGGAAAGGGGAATGAGTCCAGAAATTCAAAGCTAGAACTAATGCTAGAGCAGTCAGGTACCTCAGATTCCTGAGAATGAGCTTTCTTCCCACCACCTTCAGCTGCAAGGATGACAGTCCAACCACACAGTCTTTCTCAGATGCTGCACTGGACAAGCAGTTGAAATACAACTCAAAAAAAACCCAAAAAACCCACCAAACAAAAAAACAAACAAACATTCAAAAGGGTCAAGAGCAAGGATTCAGGCAATAAAATAAACACTTGGAGATGGAAAAAATCCTTCTCAATCTTTCCTCCCACATGCTTTGGATTCATTGTGCCAGGAAATTACTAAATCACACAAATTTCAATAATGAATGCATTACTTGGATGGCACATGAAATTGCTGAGGGATATGGCTAAGGAAAATAAAAACTTTTCAAAGTCAGTAGTGAGGAAAGATCAGATAGAGGAGCTGGACTACAACTTATATGGACTTCTGCAAACAGTACTGGTATGGGAGGATAATCCCGATTGATACAAGTTAGCATTAGGAGGAAGAGAGTGCATAAAAAGAAGAGCAATCTGCTTAATATTTTCTGCTGCAATTCAGCACAAAGGTTCCCCGTGATATTTTTGCTCAACTGGGAAGACTCTGCCACCTGATTAGGAGAGGGAGAAAGCAGACCCGCTAAAGCACTTCTGTATCTAGAAGGCCATTTTTATGTCTTTTTGAGAACAAGGCTACTTTTGCTGTGCACAAATGCCAGTCTGTAGCACGCTTAGAGTTGTTCTGTGGCTTAATAAGGTTGGTGCATTGATAAGGGGACCCTGACAAGCTAGTCTCAGCTGCACTTCGCTTAATGTTGCGGTTCAGTTTTAGTTCATTAGATCTTGCTAAACACGTACCAACAAAAATTAACCCATGACTGAATTACTGCAACTATGTTGTTTAGGAAAGAACATCCTTCTCTCCATATCGCGGTACAGTATGTTGTAATTAGTATTTTCTATCTGTCTCAGTTACAACTGAACACACAGCATGTGGAGGGGAGGTGGGAGGTGGGCACAGCCAGGGGGACTGCAGCATTGTCCCTGACTGTGCTTGTGTTGCCATTCTGAGGACATGTGGTGAGGTGGGGAGAATCTGAAAGGCGGGCCCTGAGGATTAGCACCAACAAATGCTGCTAGCTCCTATCTGTACTGTATTACCACATGCAGCTTTGGGAATAAAAATAAATGCCAGAAACATCAACGGCCTATAACACAACAACATACAACAAAGCAGATAAAATGACTCACGGGTCTCCTCTGCAGCGGTGTTAGCAGCCTAAATATTTTCAAGGCAGAAGGCTGCAGAACTTTGAATCTGGAATTGTCAGAGTCTCCATAAAATTCCTGCCTTTTAAGAGTTCTTGGCCTTCCACAAAAGTCAAGCTACAAGTATCAAGTCCTCAGACATTCAGTCCTGGTCATCCTGCATGCAGTATTGCAGTAGGAAAAATGACAGGCTGATGCTGTCCCTCCCTTGCAAAGCTTTCTCCATAGGCAGGTGGATACAATCAGGTTTTAGCCTTTGCTTTCTTACATGACAATTTTGTAACCTTACTATTTACATTATACTGCTGGATTTTTTGGCTGCCTCTCTGCCTAGACGTCAATCAAGGAAGGAAGGAACATCCTGTCATCACCATTCAAGAGGACCAGTGGGCAGATATGTAAACAGATTGGCCAATCCAGACACAAGGCAATGGTGAAAATAGGGCAATAAAGTTATGACTATCAAGATCTGACATCATGAGTGTTGGTCTGCAGTCACTTAGTACTGACCTTACTGTGGATCTTACTGGAAGCCAAGCGCAGACTGCAGCACCACCCTTTTCAGTTGCTTCACACAAGGGAATTCCTGCAGGAATTTCTCTTCAAAGGCACCCAGACATGCTAGCCAGTGAACACCACCTAACCAACAAACCTTAGTTGCAAACAAACACTGGGGTTGCACAGAAATTCTGAGCGAAGTCTGGGGCTCAAATCTTAGGGCAAGCAAGTGAAATTTTAGTCACTACATCTGAACTCAATTAGGACTGGCAAAATTAATACACTCACAAAACCGTATTGAAGAAAAGCTCTTCTGTTAGCTCTTTCTTTCCCCTGGGATGGAGAATGGGTGAATTTAAAGGAAGCACAAGGAAGAAAATGGTAAAAACATAGGAAATGCTCAGTGAGACAAAGCAAACTGATTAATGACTTGATTTAATGTAGGGAGAGACTAGAAGTCAAGAATGAAGAGCCTAGACTTTAGGTATTTTGTAAAATAGGTAATATCAGTGACAAATTTTAAGTAAAACCAAAGGAAAATAATTAAACTGTATTTTTCCCCAACAGCTCTAACATGCCTGTTCTTAAATTTATAAACATTTTGGACAGTGTCTCCCACTCTCTAGGGCTGTCAGCATGTGACATACACATTCCAAACTGTATCGTTTTCTTGCTACACTGAAGGGTTAATACATACAGCATGGCCATGGTGGCACACTTCATACTCTTGCTGCCTTAGCTGACCTTGGAAGGCTGTGACACACACTGGAGAGCTGGGCAAAAGTTTCTTCTTCCAAGTGACATTCTAGCAGCTTTTCAGAGTGCTGATGTGCAGGCAGAGCTCACCGTTGGCAAATGACTGCTATCCATTAACAAAGAACAGATTTACAATTAATGTGGAGGAAAAAGAAGGATCATCTAAAATGAAGATGCCAAGGAGGTCCTTTGTTTCCCCCAAAATATCCACAGCTAGAGCTGAAAGCCCATTTTCTAGAAGGTTCTGCCTCACCAACAGCAAAGTCACAATCCATCTAGACATTTTATAGCTGGGGCAGGGCTCCAAAGTCACTGTATTTAGAAAACCCTGCCTGGCATTCAGGGATCTTCTCGATTTGGCAGTCTGTTTATTCTGGGGGCACCTCCCTGCTTTCTTTCAAGTGAGCCTTACCAAGCCTTCAGTTCTGGCCGCAATGCTGCTGTTCTTCGTATTTTCCCATTTCAGGAATAGGTAATATATTTATTTGGAAGCAAACCAACCAACCGCCCACCAAAACAAAATGGAAACCGTAGAACTCCCTCCTAACACCAAACCTCTTTTCAGCAGCTGGGAAAAGGGAAAGAGGCAGGTAGAAGCATGGGGGTCTTTCATTCTACCAGCACCTGCTGTGCCCAGTTTTACATACTTGTATGAGCAACTTTTACCTCCCCTCTCTCATTTCCCAGAAAGGCAGGGGCTGAATTGTAAGCAAGGAAGTCCTTGAGAAAACACAGAAGTGTTGAAGTGCCTGACCAGCCATAAACAGAGTGGTGTGAAACACTCTCTTTTCTATGAATCTATCAAACACATTCTCCATGCAAGCAGAGCAAGCTGATGATACTCCCAGCAGAGATCCAGAGTCCGCTGCACTGCTCCATTCTCTACCAAATTCCACTGTGCCCACTACACTATTTTGATTTTTCTTTATGCAACAATAAAGTGCAGAGATGGAAGAGCTCCCAGGTCCCATTTGTTGAAGAACTCCTAGCCGAAAGGCAGCAAAACAGTTTCCTGAATTTAAAAAAAAATGCCAATATCTTTATATCATATTGACTTTACCTTTTCAGAGCTTTTGTAATGGCACTTTTGAATCTCTGATTTATGGTATCAAACAAAATTAAACTCTGCTACAAAAAAAATTTCAGAAGCCAAGTTCCTCCCTTTGTATACAGATAAGTTCTTAACTGAAGGTCTGGACATTCTGAAGTTTTCTGCCATCACCAAACTTGGGAACACACAGGAATATTACATACCTGTTGGGTTTAAGTTTTCAAGATGGTACTTTTTTTTTTTGCCTTACTCCTGTTCCACCTGCTTTGTTCACAGATACACCCAGTTTATGATATTCCTGATAATACCAAGCACTACGGCAAGATTACTTTTCAAGCAACATCTTGCATTATTTTATCATCACAAGTTAGAGTTTTTAAAAAATAAATGCCTGTTTGCATTCCTCTCTCAGGATCTAAAAGAATCCATTCAAGAGTCAAGTAGAAATGCAATACCCTCTTTTTATTCTCAGAAAACAAAACTCACCAGCTACAAACTTACTTCCATTCTGGCACAAACTTAGAGTAGGTCCAGCATTTTAACAGATCTTATTATAGGAAAGAAGCATCAATGAAATTGTAATCAAAGAATTTTAGGAAATAAATGCAAAATCTCTCCATTAACAATAAGCACCTTTATTGACTGTCTTACCATTCAACATTCATTTCATTCAATCTCCTAAATTGCTGAACTACAGTCTGGTTTAGCATTTAAATGAAAGAAAAAGATATTTCCATTTGACTTGTATAAAAAGTGTTATACCAGAGTGGCATAGAATTAAAGTACTATTTAAAAAGCCATAGACACAGATAATCACTACCTGTGATTTTGAAAATTAAGCCACATATATTTCAAATGCAAAATTAACACATATCCTCCATACGATGTTATGCTTATAAAAATGGCTACAAAAATCTGTTTGTTCAGAAGGCTGAGTGGTTGGAAAGTATCTTCTATTTCACCATTTAACAAATGACATCACTTCACAAAAACTACTAGTCAGCAAAATATTTCAGATAAGTTTCACACATGAAAAAAAACCCTGACACCATATAGTATCCCAACAATTTCAGTAGGCCAACGGAGTTCAGCACAGCAAATCTTTGTAGTACAGACTAAAATTCAGCTATGCATCATTTGTTACAAGTATTTAATTCAATGCTCAGGAAATTTAAAAATCAAATACAGCTAGGAATCTAGTAGTCAGATACTGGTTATTCCCACTTCTTTTTCCCCCCGCCTTGCTGCTTTTACAGTATGTATTCTCATATCCGTGCTATGAAGGGTACGCTACTTCTGAGGGTTTAAAACCTCTTCAAAATTTATTGGCAAACTCTTTGAGAAGCAGGAAAATCATCTTCTATAGAGAAGACTTAAAATATCTTTTTTTTTTTGCTATCTTCTTCTGACCTTAATATTAAGCTTCTACTCAAGGCAATAGGAATAAAAATTAACCTGAGCTATTTTGCTGGAAGGACATAAATTTCTATGCCAACATGAGTATTTAAACAAGATCATTTAACTCAAATTAGTGCTTAAATGTAAATTAAATTTCCTCTGAAAGTCCTATGCCCTACACAAGGTAAGTTTTTCAACAGTATTGAAGAAATAAAACTCTAGCTCAGGAAATAGTAAGAAAAGCTACTGAAGTAAGTCCTTCAAAACACATGCAAAATGACATTTCCTGGAAAGGCAAAAATCCTGTGGGTTTTTTTCCTTTATGTTTCCCCTTTCTGCAGGATGGAAACTTATTTTAACAAGCAAAAAAAAATTCACTACTGTTACAAAATAGTGTTGCCTCCTCATATCAGTTAGACTTAAGTTATCAGCATACAGGATCTGTATGAAGGCTGAGAAAGGGAATTCAGTTTGTAGCAGAAATTCATTTATACCCATGCACAATCTTTTTTTCCCCCACCCCCAAAAAAGAAATCCAATGTGGGAAATAATCCTTTGAAACAAAGAACATTAAAAAAAAAAAACGAACCAAAAATAATAAATAGAGCAGGAAAGCCTAAGCAAACAAAGGCACACGTTACTGAGACAGTGAATGGGATGGTTAGGAGAGATGTGAAGTTAGATCTCTGTGTAACTTCCACGTGGCTGAGATCCTGGGTTTCTAGTCTGCCTGGATCATGAGGTTCTCAAAGCAGAAACAGGGGTGGTTGTTTTTTTTTTTATTCCCCTTCCCTGCCTGTGTTTTTAAAGGCAAAGATATCCAGGATGCAGTAAACATTTCATTAGGCTAATACAACTAAAGAGTTGACCAAAAACTTGAGTTTGTTTTGTGAAATAGACTGAAAAAAAAAAATAATGGAATAGCTTACATCAGAAAGGCAACACACTTCACACTTCAATCAACACAAATTTTTGCTTAGATTCAAGCTCCACATTTCTTACTATATAACAACTAGATCCTCCAGCTACATTTTTCCTCCATTAGCCATAACAAGTGGACAAAGTCCCAGCATACATCCTAGTGACCAGAGTCCTACTGTGGAAAAAAAATTAGTAGTGAAATAGTTCCCTACAGGTGAAGGCAGATTTCACACTAGAAGTGTTATTAATTACTATGCATTTTTATGGTATTGTGTTCTGGGGAGAATTTATACATCCTTTCTAAGATGCAAGTGTTTCTGTTAACCAGCATTGGGATAAGAAAAAAATACAAGTCTTTTCACCCTTTTTATTAAAAGGAGAAAGTCAAATAAGAAACTAGAACAGGTATAATCAAAATTTCAATCTTCCTTCACTGAGGTACTTAGCATTTTTGAAAACTAACGATTGTATCATTTAATAAATAAATATATCAACCACCTTGAGACATCAAATCATATAGTTCATAAATATTCTAACAGTAGGAGAGAATTAATCATGGTATACACCAAAAAAATAGATGATACATTGATATTAATAAGGTTTTTATGGTTTCAAATAAGCATAAATGACAAAGTGAAAATTAAAAAGCAATTAAAGGTACTAAATAGCTCTTGAAGTTTTATGTTCCTGCAAAACATTTTTTTAGGGACTGAAATCAGTGACATCAGTAACATATGGGGAAACAGAGGCTCACCTTAAATCAACTTCACCACTCTACTCTGGTAGTAATCCCAGGAATATTTTTTTCCATAATACTATGTCCAAGAAGCATAGCTTTTTTAGTGATTTATTTTTTTTACAAGTGAACTTTCAGGAGACTCAGTAAAACAAGAAATGCTCAAGATTTCTTTTATCTCCTTAGCAACTGGGTGCACTTTGTGCAAGTGAGCTCAGGGTAACAAATCCCTTGGAAAAAAGGGGAGGGTGTGAATGTGATTTTCATGAAGGATACAAGCTCGATAGCCCTGAACTCCAAGGTCTTCCTTTAATTCATAAGATAATGAGGCGCCAGCTCAAAAAAGTAACTATCTCTTCTTAGCCACTTGCTGTCATTTGTGAGAGCAAGTGTTGCAATACTGACATAGGTCCCTTGGCCTCTCCAAATGAAAATAACTTGTTTTCAATACAGACAGCAAGTTCTCATTGTCATGTCTTCAGGCTGGAGCAGAATCGTAATTATTTTATCTACAGTGATACTTACAAAATAATAAAACAAATTGGAAGGCCCAATTTGTATCTGGAAGACTCAAAAACATTTCTGAGCTTTTCTTCATTTGCAGGAATTTTTCATACCTGCTAAGCCAACACAGAAGCATGTGAACCATAGCTGAGTTTCTTAAAAACAGTCACATTAACTAGGAAAACAGCATCTGCTCAATCCCTGATCACATTTGAAATAAATGTTAAATTAAAAAAGGATCTCCTGTGATCTGTTTCTGCAATAGCAGACCAAGAAATGGAAGCTATTTTTCAAATAACCACCTAACTAAATAAGCTGAGAAAGAGCAGAAAATAAAAACCACAGATGGTGACAATTTCCACAAAAGAATCTTTAAGAGCACATATGTTTAAGTCCTGATTTTGTTACCCAAACATTTTGGGTGACTGTCAATCAACATGTCTTGCAGAACATAAGATACCCTTACATATCTTTACTGAAGATACAGGTAATAGAATTTAGTGACCCAAACATAAGAATCACAGTTCATGGTTCCACCACTGGGCAAAAGTCATCGTACGGAAGGGAACACACAGAATATTAGCATTACTGTATGACACCCTTGCTACTTTACAACTTCCACAGAACAGTTCATTCCTTAAGCCCCAGAAATGCCAGAGAAGAACCACTTTGAATTATTTTTACAGCTGGAAATAGGCATTTTTTTCATAATTTAAAATAGCTGTAGGTAAACAGAATTAGCAACATTTGTTCTGAACAAAGCAGCACATTCTGTTCCCCCCGTCCCCTCCCCAAAACAGAGGCAAAACGCAGTTACTTTTCTCATCACAGCTCCCAGGCCAAGGACACTGAAGCTTTGTAGATTGCAAATTCCTCCACACACGTGATGCAGTTATACAATTGAGCAGGGTATCCAGCACAAAAGCATTTATCAAGTGCTGAGAGATTTCACTCAGCATGCACTTTTCCCATGTACATTAAGAAGGAATTTAAGGTATTATGCTGCATTTAAGATTATGCAATTTTAATGACAACAAAATCAGTAACATATCAGAAAAAAGAGAAACATATACTGTCCAAGATTTTTTTTTTTAAGAGATTAGTTGAGATAAGACATCCAAGAAGAACTGACGCTGGACCAAAAAAATTTCTAAAAATCCTTTAAAGCTGGCGGACTTTTTTATCAGTGCTTTTAATATTGACATCCAGTGTCTCTACTTTTTTTGTTAGCCGATCAAGCATATCATCTTGCTCATCTATTTCTGTCTGCAGACCAAGAGCAAGGTTTTTCAGACGACTCAACCCGGAAGACATCTCATCTGTCAACAAAGAGAGGTACTATAAGGAATCAAACCAGTATAAAGCATGCTGTTTAAATGGACACTTTAAATGGACACAGGATTCCCTCTTCTCCAGAAATGTTAGTTACAACTGCTGAAGTCTGAGTGTTCTTCTCAAATAGTGGAAGCACGGATATTTTAACGCTTCTGCTGCATTACTACCAGAAATAATCACTTCCTCCTTTTTCCATTACAAGTTAATTACAAATGCTTAAAACCAAATTGGATCTTCATAAAATGATATACCCTGTGATGTAGTTTTTACTTTTTTTTAAAAAACTTATTTTATAGAAAATGAGGTACATCTTTTCTCACCTTAGTATATACAACATGCTCACTACCTCAGTTTTTCTTTAAACTTCATGCAGGTATCATCAATACACTGAAGATTTAAGCAGTGAGTTATTTAACAGACAGAAAAACCCCATTTCCAGATTTTCTAATTTGGCTACAAGAAAACTATTTTATTGCATGATTGATTGGTATAAATGCTTCCTAGGCTAGTAAGTTTTGCACAGCTTGGGAGCAGAACAAACGTCCCTCCAATAACTCTTATGCTTGACTATTTCTCTTTGATCTCTTCCTTTCTGATTTCTTTCCAGTCATTTCTTTCTAGGTCAGCTAAACAGTGACACATGTAAGCAAAGAGGCACTTTGTATATATGCTACAGAACAAAGGAATAGAAAGTCATCTGAATAGTTTGGGGAAGTAATAAAAGAAGTGCAGCAAATTCACAGATTAAATATTTAGTGCTTTTCAATTCTATTTTCTGCAAAACTTGTTTATTTCAAGAGCTGCGCACAATAGTAAATTCTTTGGCTCCAAACTGATGTACAATTTAATATCTGAGTTTAACTGTCAGTTAGGAATGCTGAATGCATCTTTCAATCTCAGTGGTAAGCTTTAGAAAACGAGGTAGTAAGTATCCATACTGGTATAATCTGGATGTCAATGTGAAGCGGTATTTCCTTATTATTAATAAGCTTTTTCAGAACAGATGGATAAGCCTGCTTGTCCCAGTGATATTCCAGTCAACTTATAGGATGATTCAAAGAACCATTTTCATACCCTAAATGCAATTTTTATGGGATACTTCAGCACCATTTCCTCATTCAAATGAGGGAGATTTGCTAGCGTTTGATAAGGGTGTTTTTCTTATTGTCAATATATGATCTAAGAGCACTAATGCTTCTGGTGTGGGGTTTTCTCCCCATCTCTTTGCTCAGGGACAGTTTAAAAAAAATCTATTTCAAAAGCACAAGCACATTACATAAGAGTTGGAAGTATTGATGCCAATAGCATTCCAGTTTCCACAGTAGATTTAATATTATTCCAGGCATCCTAGCCGGTTTGGTTTTAGCTGGTTTCACATGAAATGCATCTCTAACTCACATTTGTTACTAATATTTGCAAATAGTTGACCCACAGACATCCCACAGCATTCTACCTTTCAAATAACGTATGTTTCAATCAAACTTTGGATTCTGCCAGGTAGATAGCTTTGAAATGCAGAATACAAGCAAATGATTTTTTTATTATTATCAAATTTCACATGTGAACTAAAAAAAAGTGTTTGTTGGCTACACATTGCTTAGTAATTTTCTGTGGTTTAAGAACCAAAATTTGTAAGTGGTATTACATCAAACAGCTTCAATTTTTTCACTCACCTAAGTTGTTGTCAATTTTCTGGTGGTAAGCTCGCAGGTGTTGGTTCTTTGGATAGGAATCCCTCTGCACTGAAGAAACTAAATCTGCTTTGCCGAAATCATTGTCTGTTAAGAATAAAAAATACAGAATATTATATAATAAAAAAGCTAGCAAGAAGAGGCTTTAAAGTTTTAGAAGGGCTATTAAAAATTAGTCTGACCACAGCTGTCATGTAATCACATAACCTGTTAGCAGGAGTATCAAAAGTATACCAGCACCACTATCTATAGGGCACTCCTCAAAATGAAAAGTTAAACTACAATTATTCTCTTTTGGGTTGCCTTCTGTAGTTCTACTAGGTAGTTAAAAACAAAAACAGCCACCCAACCAACAAAGCAGGTCAGTTGGTAACTTCTACCAGCAGTTGACCAGCAGGTCAAGCCAACAGAGAGTTATTTCTGCCCTCTACTGGACAGACTTTTAATATTATGTGGAGTGGAGAGATTAATGTTACAAAAAGCATTTCTTTACTTACAGAACTACAACTATAAAGATTCCCTGCTGCTTTCTCACTTACTAAACTACATAATTGAACCTCACTTTAAGAGGGAACAGTTACTTTGTACTTAAGTCAGTCATTGCAGAAGTTAATGCACTGTGAGAATGGGGAACAAAACCAAACCCTGTACACTTCCTTGCATGACTCAAGTAATGATTTCACTATGAACAGTTATACACCACACTTGAAATAACAAGGAAAACATATCTGAAAACTATAATAAATGATGGTTAAAAAGGAGAACGTGTAAGTCAATATTCTGGCAAACACAGGACAAGGCTGCCTGCACATTGTGTGGGTTCCTGGCTATTAGTCTTCTCTGTGTGCAAACATAAGCACTGGATGCTTTTAAAGTCTTCAGCGGATATAGCATAAAACCCCCACAGGAAGGGCTAAATAAAATCTGTATTCAAAGTAAAAAAATTTCATGTCTTCAGTAGGGGTATGAAGAGTTTTGGGGTAAACAATTCCCTAGAATGCAAAGCCATGAATGCTGGGATACAAATCTCCAAACATTAGGCAGCAACGTAAGTCAGCAGTTGGGCAGGCTGAAGGATCTCTTTGCCCCATGTTGACGACAGACATTCAGTGCAAAATAAAGTTAACGAACCTGAATTATCTAGCTTCCTTAAATTTGGATGACTCTCCTGGTATTTTGACTCTTGTTCTTTACTAGACATCATTGCTTCTTTTAATCTAGTAATAAAGAGAATAAAAAAAAAAAGCATTCCTAAGGATCACACACCTCACGCTGAATCTGCTAAACAAGAACAGGTGTCAAATTTATAGACGATGACCAAATATGTTAGACCGGATGCAAAACGTTCCTTTAAAATGAACTATTAGCATTTGTCTTCAGTGAAAGCAGAGCTGGTCGCTTTAGTGCTGAAAATAGCATATGGAAACTTTGATATCAAAACCAAAACTGTATCTTCCGTCTTGGAGGCAACCTATTCCTTTCCTCTAGTGGAGGATGGAGGGGAAAGGGAAGGAGGAAATCAATCCGTGCAGCATTACCAGGCTTTACATAAGTTTCTCAACTGAAGAGAGACAAGTACTGTAAGACACAGTAATTATCAGCAATTAATTTTTATTTAGAGCTTTTAATAGAAGCTAGAGAAATACACATAACATTAAACTGGAAGCATGTCAATGCTAGAAATTATGATTTCCTGATAAGACAAGTAAGCATGATAATTCAGAAGACTGATGAATTACTTGTGTGGTTTTGTGTAATAGTTGGTATTAATTTCCCACAAATACAAAGTTACTCTTACCACTTCAAATATAAATAAAAGTAAAAATATTTTGCTCAGAGTTAAAGGAAAAAGGGAGCTAAATACCAACTCAGGGGTTTACTTGACAGAATCAAAAGATCTTTTAAGTTCTGATTTTCTGGTGACATTTCAGAGATGCTGTGGGAGATAAGTCCCAAGTAAAACATTTACTTTACTTACCTGCTGTTAGCATAATATTCAGGGGTTCCATTCTGCTCTGGCTTGCTCTCTGGAGGTTTGGCTTTGAAATAGTTTACCAAGCCCCCCCAAACACTCTTAATGCTATTTATGTGCCTTTGACTAGTCTTCAAGTCCTGGTCCATTTTATCTACCATCTGTTCTGTGCGCTTCAGGGCTTCTCCTTGACGTAGAAGCTCCTAACAGATATTGACAGAAAAAGAGAAGCTAGTACAGCCAACATGAACTGAAACATCAAACACATTTAACAGACACTCTAAACAAAAATAACACAGTTCCTTCAGCCATGTAGATTATTTCTAAAGCCATACAGCTTTTTCACTTGCATGTCTTCCTCCAGGGCATTTCAATGAAGAGTTGCTAGTCAGACTTAGCATCAGCCAGCTATAAAATCCTGATCACTACGCAATAGCAGGTTCCTGACACCTGCTACAAACAGCATCCAGGAATTTTCTGTATCGGCCTTTTGTCAGGTTGACATTTGTATCTCTTCTTGATGGAACAAGCATAGCACCAGATGGGTGATGTAATAAAAATGCAAAGGTTTACAGCAGGGAAGTGAGCAAGCAGAATATTTCTAGTTGTGGATGACACCGTCATTGGGAAGGGATGCTATTTTTACATTACTGGGATGTTCCCGATAATTTAGAAATGGAATAACCCCCAAAAATAAATGCAAATAGATTTTTTTTCATACTGCAGGAATAATCTTTTAGATAGTACTAACAGTGCAGGATTTACAGATTTTAATATATACAATTACATTATTTTCTAATTCAGTGGCACAAACACAATTCTAAAATAATAAAAAATTAATTCTGTCAGGAAAATTGCCTGCAGCTAACACTAGCGCAAAACAAAGAACTTGTGTTCATATTCTCTCTAAACTTTGGGGAATCCTAGTTGAATACTCTTCTTCCCCCCCTCGATAAAGCTGCAAACACGTACAATTCAAGTTTTACCATGAGCCCTGCATTAGGTAGAAATTCACAATTCCTCATTTGTGCTTTTCTGGACAAACAAATCCCGAGTCCACAAGTCTGCAAAAGTGCCACTGCGAACCCCCTTCAGCGTTAGCACCCCCTGCAGCTTGGGGATGCTCTCGGGGTAACTGCGGCAATGGCACTACCAACATCCCATTAGCAGGTGACACAACGGACAAGAGCTGCATGAGCGACGTCTCCGGGCATAAACTCTGTTCTGAAACTAGGCCAGAAGAATGACGGAAATGATTAATTGGGGTGAAGCGAGCACATCACAAACAACAGGGCAGGCTCTTCATTTAACCATGAGAACTGCTGAAAGGTTTCTAATCAGATTAAAATAGGTATAAATGCCATTAATAAGACTTAGTAAGAATTGCTAAAAGCCGCTGAAAACACAGCCGAGTCCTATTCTCAGTATTATTCAGGTAGAGAGCGTCTGTGATTTTTTTCGTCAAAAAACCAAACGGCCTCCACCCAGAGAATCAGACCACAATAACAGAGAGGGATATGATGTCTCCGAAACATTAACTCTTTAAAACCCCATTTCGGCAGCCTTTCGGGGGGGGGG